>JAOQMR010000001.1:22352134-22383608 GCA_027563865.1 Erythroxylum pelleterianum | reverse complement strand
AGATTTATTGAGTTCACATTTTACCTTTAATCTCATATGAATTATATCCACTCAACCAAGTCCGAGTGCATATCAAAAATTCTGCATTATCTGGTCGAAGTGAGCTTCGATATTTGTTAAGTACTTTGCTACCAATACTAAAAGCTGACTCTGAAGCAACAATTGTTATTGATATGCTCAATATATCACGTGCCATCAAGGAAAGTATTGGATAACGTTCAGTCATGCTCTTCCAATGTTCCAAGATATCCAAATTGAGATTTTTGATGCGATCAAGCCTTGGCTCTTGCAAATAAAGATCCAATTCAAACTTCTCAGTAACAACAAATTCACTCTCGTAATTGTCAAATTCCTACATGCTCTAATTTCACTATCATTATTTCTTTTGATTAAAAATAAATATTTATTTATTTATTTTTAAATAATTTTGCGGGTACCGTGGACCCGACCCACCCGCCAAATCCACTGGTGGGTCGGGTACGGGTAAATATGAATCGGGTAAAAAAAATACCAACCCATACTCGGACCGTTAGGGCAGGTACGGGCGGGTAAATGGGTGACCCGCCCGTTTTGCAACACTTTAGCACATCCTTCCCAATTGTCTTTAGTGCCTAAGAACACAAACATTCTTAGCTATAAAAGGATTTTAGAGGGTTCCGAGAGAAATTGGATTGAATTCAAAAGAATCCGTATATAATTATAACATCATAACTTAATCTAAAACTTTAAGAATATAACTTATGAGTCATATCTTTATATATAATCATCTTCATTATTATATGTCTTTTTAATATAAGATTAATCTGCTTGTAAATTTCTAACTTTTATGCCACACAAGTGGATCTATTTATATTAGACTATTTCTCCTCAACTCATACAACTAACATATTATATCTCAACTAAAAATTTTAAGACGATGAATTATGAGTCTTGTTTTTATATAACTTTATTCTTATGTTTTTTCTTATGTAGAATTACTTAAAATGCTGATAGTATCCTTATTGTTTGATAAAATAATTATATTAACATCCATATAAATTATCTTTCTTGATTAAAGCAAAACTTTATAGATTTGAAAATTTAAGATTGCTTAAATTTCTAATCTAATTAAAATAACACAATTTTCGAATTGAAAAATAAAACCACTTATCGTTGCATTTTAAAATTCAATAAAACCTGATTCATATTGATACTTCCAATAAAGAGAGAGAGAGAGAGAAAAGCTCTATTATAAAAAAATATTAAAATGGTAAAATACTTGGAAAAGGAACTTGATTTCTACAAAGAAACCTTTATAATATGAGTTGGAACAACTTCATCCTCTTGAACACTTTAGTTAAGTGTCAAACAATTTTTGACTGCTACCATATAATGTTCATCTTTTTTGATGATAAATAAAATAGCCATACTTTTTTTTAATTATTAGATATTTTATAAAATTGGTTCTCAAAGCTCTCTCAATGGTCAACCTTGGCATGCATTGTTAGGAGTCAATCAATTCTGCATTGATTTCTTGAGACAAATGCATAACATACTGGGCATTATAGACGTCTCATATGAGTATAGGGTGGTTGTTTCCGTTTTTCGTGTGTCACTCTGTACTCCTCATTATCTATTCATCTTAATAGGTAAATAAATAGAGAAGAGCACGGAGTGATAGAATGGATAGATACGGAGGGACATAGGGTCATTCACGAAAACGAGAAGAAGAGAATTGATCCTCTCTCATATAATATCTCGTATAATAGTCTTCCAAATTTCTCCTAGTCACATCACATAAGGGAACACTTGTGCACTTATGACTTCCAAATTTCTCCTAGTAACATCACATAAGAGGAGTAACACTTGTGCACTTATAAACATTAGTCTTAAAAGGTACTACTTACCTATCTGCACCTGCCGCACATCTCTATCTTCCAGATTGTCTGCCGGCTCCTAAATAAGAATCAAGCAGAACCTGATGTCTAAGGAATTTTATTAGTCAAAAACAATGGGATAGAAAAGACAAAATTGAAGAAATGATTGAAATCAGCGGATTTAAAAAATAATTTTAAGAAAAACAATAAGAAAATGATCAAATTTATAATAAAATATTAGTTAAATTTTATGTTTTATTATATTTTATATATTAGTCATATTATAAAATTTTAAGAGATCATAACATTCTAAAAATGATTAAATTTTTTATTATTTTATTATGCCCATGATCGGATCCTATCCTAAATTTTAAATAAAAATATTAGTTTTCGATCAAGATCGTACTGAACTTTATACTTTGTCAAATCATACAATGAACAAAATTATTTTATCCGATGATTAAAAAAACCAACCAATTCGATTGGTTTAATACAATAATAATAATAATAACAATAATAATAGTTTGAAAACAATGTCCTTGTTAGTTAGAAATAAAACTACGTATTATAGGACATCTCTAAATTTGGTGTCCCAATAAAATTTATACTGAATGATGTTGTCGTTGTGTATATAAAATAATGGATTATATATAGTGTCTTTATTAACTAGAAATAAGACTACATATTATAGGATATCTCTAAATCTCGTGTTCCTAATAAAATTTATTCCGAGTGATGTTGTCATTGTGTATATAAAATAATGGATTATATATATATAATCCATTTTCAGTTTGGTTAACAGATAATCTCGCTACAGGCTGCTTTTCTCACAAAATCATTTTATTTTGCAACACTTTGGCACATCCTTCCCAACTGTCTTTAGTGCCTAAGTACACAGACATTCTTAGCTATAAAAGGTAAATCCAAATCTGTGACAACAAATTAAAAGATTTTGAGAGGGTTAAGAGAGAAATTGGATTGAATTCAAAAGAATCTGTATATAATTATGACATTATATCTTAACTTAAAACTTTAAGAATATGACTTAGGAGTCATATCTTTATATATATCCATTTTCATTATTATGTCTCTTTTCGACACGAGATTAATCTACTTGGGAATTTCTAACATTTATGTCTCACAAGTGGATCTATCCATATTAGACTAGTTCCTCTTTAACTCATACAACTAAGACATTATATCTCAACTAAAAACTTTAAGGTAATAAATTATGAGTCTTACTTTTATATATAACTCATTTCATTTTTATGTCTTTTCTTACGTAGAGTTACTTGAAACCACTCTTTTCAAAAAATTTCATATAAAAAATTATTATTTTAAATTTTGATCTCATAAAAAATAAAATTTTGTCCTCACTCAAAAAAATTTCTGAATCCGTCCCTGTTGAAATGCTAATAGTATTTTCGTTGTTTGATAAAATAATTATGTTAACATCCGTATAAATTATCTTTCTTGGTTAAAGCAAAACTTCCTGGATTTGAAAATTTAAGATTACTTAACTTTCTAATCTAATTAAAATAACACAATTTTTGAATTGAAAAAATAAAACCACTTATCGTTGTGTTTTAAAATTCAATATAACCTGATACATATTGTTACGTTCAATAAAAAAGAGAGAGAGAGAAGCTCCATTATAAAAAATATTAAATGGTAAAATACTTGGAAAAGGAACTTGATTTCTACAAAGAAACCTTTATAATATGAGTTGGAACAACTTCATCCTCTTGATCACTTTAATTAAGTGTCGAACAATTTTTGACTGCTACCATATAATTTTCATCTTCTTTGATGATAAATAAAGTAGCCATACTTTTTTTATCATTAGATATTTTATAAAATGGGTTCTCAAAGTTCTCTCAATGGTCAACCTTGGCATGAATTGTTAGGAATCCAATCAATTCTGCATTGATTTCTTGAGACAAATGCATAACATATTGGGCATCATGGATGTTTCATACGAGCAAAGGTTGTTTCCATTTTTTTGTGTATCATTATGTGCTCCTCTTTATCTATTTATTTTAATGGATAGATGAATAAAGAAAAGTGCATAATGGTATAATGGATAGATAGAGAAGGACATAGGTAACACACGAAAATAAGAAAAAGCGAATTGACTCTATCTCATATAATAGTCTTCCAAATTTCACCTAGTCACTTCACACAAGAGAACATTTGTGCAGTTAAGACTTCCAAATGTCTCCTAGTCACGTCACATAAGAGAAGTAACACTTGTGCACTTATAAGCAGTCTTAAAAGATACTACTTACCTACCTGCACCTGCCTCACATCCCAATCTTCCAGACTGTCTGCCGGCTCCTAAATAAGAATCAAGCAGAACCTGATGTCTAGGAATTTTATTAGTCAAAAACAATGGGATAGAAAAGACAAAATTGAAGAAATGATTGAAATCAGCGGATTTAAAAAATAATTTTAAGAAAAACAATAAGAAAATGATCATATTTATAATAAAATATTAGTTAAATTTTATGTTTTATTATATTTTATATATTAATCATATTATAAAATTTTAAGCCATCATAGCATTCTAAAAATGATTAAATTTTTTATTATTTTATTATGCGCATGATCGGATCCTGTCATAAATTTTAAATAAAAATACTACTTTTCCATCAAGATCTGAGTGAGCTTTATGCTTTGTCCAAGCATATAATGAACAAAATTATTTTATCCAATGATTAAAAAAATCAACCAATTCGATTGGTTTAATCATAAAAATCTTGAATCATCCAATTTTTTGGTTCGGTTTATTTTAACAAATCTTATTGTTAAAAATTGATTAGTTTATCAATTAATCAATTAATTTTCGTAAATTAATAAATTCTTATAAACTAAAATAAATAAATTAATTTTTATTTAAACTTTAAATTTTTCAATAGATAAGGACAGTTTCTTTCAATCATATTTTAAATTTTTTAAAATTATTCAATTTTTTGCTAATTTTATAACGAATTAGAGTAAGTCTTTTAAACCTTAAACTTTTTTATCATAGTTAAACCGGTTTTTAAAACATTGGTTTTATTAAGAGATAGAAATGTACAACGGCTACAATTCCTACAATGAGTAATTACATAAAAACTTATGGACTATTTGGGTATTGTATATGGATACATATACAGGATAAATGTGATTGTGTTAAAAGTATTCATAGTCACATTTTCAGTGTGATCAAGTATCACAACAGCACCACATCAAGACCCTTTTGGTGTCTTTGTGTTCCAATCATCACTTTCACATTTTCAGTACGATCAAGGATATATCACAACAGAACTACATCTAGATAACCACGGCACTCAAGTATTCTCTTTAGTGTCAAGGAGCTTTGCCATTTCCAAAGCAGATAGGCCCTATCACCCTTTGTGTGTATGTACATCTCAAACATCTGACTTACTTCTTTCAGAAATTTGGGAACAAAAGGCCTCAACTTGGTCATCACGTGCTTGAAATCCAACGTGAAAAGGCTTTCTTTAGTGACATCGGTCGATTTGATAGGTATCTATTGTTTACTGTCTCACTGCATTTGAGTTCCAATTGCAAACGAGAAAGGGGAGAAGATGGTTTTTCAAGATGATGATGCAGTGGATAATTGGTTGATGAAGATGACGTGTGTTGTTTTGAAATAAAATGGATGTGTTATGAGCATGAGTTAGAGAGTAGGAATTATAGGTAGAGTGTATTAGGTTACATAAATATTATCATCAACTTTTCAAGCGCAAATGGCTAAATACTTTCTTTTTAATTGTTAGTGATTTTCTAGCTTAGAATTAGGCTCAGCAATTTGGCCTAAGTTCAGCCTCAAGTCAATGAACTTGACTCAAATTGACAAGTCTTATACCGAGCCTCAAGTGTTTCTTTAAAAATTTAAGTCTCGGGTTGAACTCAAATTCAAACTCAAATTGTTCAAATTTAACTCGAATTGACCTGATCTAAAATTTAACATATATAACCAATACATCATCTTTTATCATTTTTTATTTAAGATTTTTTAGGCTAATCTAAGTTTTTAACTATTAGAGTTTGACCGGACCTAAGTACTTCAACCTGATCCCAAGTATATTCAAAAATTGTACCTCTTTTTTTTTTATCTATTGCTGTCTTAATTAAAATTCTTTACGCGACCAAGACTACAATAAAAGAGTTGAAATATCTTGTTTTTGTTAAAGTATTTCACTCTTATATTATTCAATCTTGTTTAAATATTTATATATATATAAATATGTGAATAAAATTTAACAACTTAATTACAAAATGTTTTGACGTTACGAGAAAATTCGATCCTCAAAAGGGATAATTATATTAGTCATGTAAAAAATATACCTACGGAAGAATCTATCTGACACCTAAGATAGTCCCTTCTGATGTGACTTTCATAAAGCAGAGTAGAATTAAGGAAACTACGTTCAGATGTAGAACCATGTAAAGTTTCTTATGACGCAACAAATTCTTCGTGTCCATCCAGGCTGCGTAATCATGGAGTAATCATACAATTTCATGATTACCTAGTCAATTAATACTCGCGTCATATCATTATACTCAAAACCATTAACAAATTAGGAATGAAAGATAGCTAGGTCTGGATTTCGAGTTTTAAGAATGGAGAAATTTATTTAACCAGTACTTTATTTTTTTACAGATTAATCTAATTTAAGTGAAGATTAGTCTGAGAATGGATGATTTAAAGACGCATTCTTACTGTTGAAACTTTCCTAAGACATGTAATAGGCTACTAAAAAAAAAGAAAGCTAACCAAGCAGCTGTAGACTAGAAATATCATCACATTCGTAAAATTTCTTTCACATGGGATCATGGTTATCGGAAGGTTCTTGCAGAGTCAGACTCTCTCGAAGCTATTCATCTAGTCCATACCAACTGTTCCCCCCTCGCACCCTTACTTGACTGTCATTGATTATGTCTGATCCGCGCTGAACTGATATTGAGATTGTTCTCTTCTACATATCCTCAGGGAAGGGAATCAGTGCGCTGATTTATTAGCAAAATATGGATCTTCTTCGTCGCATAGTTGGCATGTATGAGAGACTCCAATGCCAGGCCTTCATCAGTATTTACAAAATGATGCTCTCTCTGTCGCTTTTTTGAGGCATTAGGCCATCTCCATCCATTACACCAAATTTGGTGTAAAGTAGAATATTCCTAGAATCTTTTTACACCAAATTTAGTGTTACTTCAACCATTCAACACTAAATTTTTACACCAAAATTTTTTCAAAAAATATTTCACAATAATTTAGTTATTAACTGGATTAATTTATATTTATATAACCACAATAATTTAGTTGTTAATTAAATTAATTTATATTTATACAATAATTTACATTTATTTATTAAAAATAAAAATAAAAATCATCATTTTAATTAATTAATATATACTTTATATTAAATTAATATTATTTACAAAATATATTTAATATTATTGCAACAACAAATTAATAACATGCATAAATATAAACTGATTAAAATTTCTCATTTAACCTCTAATCATTTGAATTTCCATATCGTTCTCACAAATGTTCAATCAGTACATTACGAAGTTCATAATGAGTTTATTTAAGTTTGGTTGTAATTTCAAATATTTTTGTTGAGTTTTAATTTTTAAAATCAATAGTGTGATTTAAATTTATGTACTTTTTATTTCAAATATACTTTTTGTTCTTAACATATTTTATTAATGAATTTATAACACTTATAAATAAGAATTATAAATAAATATTATAAATAAATTTAATATTATATTTAATATTAGTATCGTTTTAAATGTCTCAATGAGATCTTTGTAATGATATATTTTGTGTAAAGTAATAAACATGTTAAATCTAATTACTTAGTAAATTATGTAAATAAATCAATTTGTGAAAAGGAAATAAAAGGAAAATGTTAAAAAGTAAAGCGATAAAGTCAATGTAAAAAAAACCAGACCGGACCGTCCGGTCCGACCGGAAAAAAGTTGAACCTGTCAGTGGTCCGGTTCGGTTTCACTTAATAACCTCTCTATATAAAAACCGGACGGTTCAACCTTTTTCCCGGTCCGGTCCGGTTTTAAAGAGTCCCACCACCGTCGGCCATTCTCCACTCCCCATCACCCCTTCACCGTTGTACCCACAACCCACACATCAACAATCACAACAAGCTCCTCTTCTACCATCAACGCAACCACAACCTTACCCACTACCTGATTTGGCGTCCGGAGGCTTTCAAAATATCACCGGCGAGGCCCCCCCACCGTCGGATCTACAGCAGGGAGAAAAGCCCGCAGCTCCGTCCGTCGCCTCTGCTTCGCCAGCGTTCCCTGTCGCGCCACCTGCCCATGCGGCGCCACCTGCCTCGTCACCGACGACCATCATCTCTTCCACTGCCTATGGAGCACCGACGCAGCCGATAGGAGTCTTCGGGGAGCCTTCAACATTTGCTCCCAAGAGAGTAGTGATTCGTGAAGTGAGATGGAGAGAAGTGAAAAAGAGCATGATTTTTAGACGTTGGGGAAAGAGACCTGTGCTGTTTTGGGGAAGAGATGAAGGTTATGTCTGTGTGGAATGGATACTGAAAAGACATTATACTGGAAAGGGCAGAATAGGGCGTGTCAGAGCTTTTAATGGAACAAGGTGGTCTGACAAAACTACACTTCACTCTCTTCCTGAATTACTATTTCATGCTTATTGTTAAAATTTGAAAAAATTTGAAAATTGTAATGGGTGAAATTAGTTTTTAGTTTTATTTTATAAATTAGTATTTATTTTAAATATATTATAATTATTAAACTCAAATTTATTTAAAATTTAATTATTTTTTATTTTATTTTATTTATTCTTATAAAATTTTCATCTTATTTATTATATTCCGGTTTGATAGCGGTTCACTACCGGTTGAACCTTTAAACCTTAAACCTTTCCTTCGACCGGTTCGATGTCCGGTCCGATTTTTAAAACATTGGATAAAGTTATCTTTTTGTACTTTTGGTGTAATAAATAATAACACACCAAAAGTACAGCGATAAATTTGATGTGTTGCTATTCATTGCACCATTTTAGTATGTACTTTTGGTGCCTTGGTTGGAGTGGATTTTTTCACACCAAATTTGATGTTTTGGTGCCTTGGTTGGAGATAGCCTTAGTCATCCTTGTCTTTACCCGTTTCAAAAAAAAAAGTCATTATATCCATCAAGTTTAGCTGCACGTTTAACAATTTCAACCCGTTTATGTCACATAGAGAATGATACTGTATAGAAGAAAACAAATAACCAAAAGAGCAGCCATATGCTTCATGAAGAATGATACTGACACCGTCTGGCGTCTAGAAGAAAACAAAGAACCATAAGAGCAGCCAAGATGGGTTGAGCTCTCATGGGTTGAAGTACAAGAACCTTATGTATGTTGCCAAAATGTTGTACCACATTCTTCATTCAACTTTGGTCACATACAATACACGTGCATTAAAAGGGTTTTAAGAAGACTTAAAAGTAAAAATTGGAATTTGTAGAACCAGATGATTATTTCTCGACTCAAAACTTTAAGTTAGATATATAATTACTTTTAATATCTCGCTCTTACAAGAAAAACTGGATCAAGTCCAAGTGATGTGTTTTTTTTTGTGACAGGAAAAAACAGAAAACAAGCTTAAGCCCGCAAGATCGCAGATAAAGCATCATTATGTAGTAAGCATCGAATGCCCGGGATAGGCCTCTCCCACAAATGCCAACGCCGTGAAGATGAGGAGACATATATCTCAACTAAAAACCTTAGGTCTCGTTTGACAATTAGTAACGAAAGAATTAGAATAAAAAAATGAGAATGACAATAAAAAACAGAATATGAATAAAATTACTAATCATGCATGTTTAGTATACAAGTATTAAAAATGAGATTATACAAATTAATATTTATGCTAGCATTTGATACCAAATATTAATAATGATAATTATAATTTTTTACCTATGTTTAATTATAATTGATTGATTTTGTAAATAATTAACTAAAATATTTTATATTGTGTTTAATTAATAAATTATTTTTATTTAATAAATAAATAATTGAAATTATTTTAAATATTCAATAAATTATTAAATTTAAATAACAGAGAAAAAGAGCTAATAGAGAGTTTCGGGTTAAAACGAAACACAAACCAAAATGTCAACTTTACAATGAATCCCTTTAATAATAGAAAATTATGCCCCGGAAATTATGTTTCCTTAACTTAGTTAGTGTAATTAAATTTAACATCAAATCAGTTTCTTTTCGGGATAAATCTTTTATAGTCCAAGTCCAACTCACATGATAATTAAAAGTGCTGTTTTATAATTGGACCCAGGACAGGTGCAGATCTAGAAATTTTTTTTTGGGTGAGAGCAAAATTTTAATAGAGAAAAAAATTTATTTTTAATAAAGGCAAAAATTTAATGTAGCAAAATTTTATTTTTTTTACTGGCAAAGGTTAAAATAATAATTTTTTTTCGTAAAATTCGTTGGAGGCTGTGGGAGCAAGTATTTCCACTTGTACCTACTGTAACTTCGTCCCTTATTGGACCCTCCTAAAATACTTTGTGGGCAATAAACAAATAAAAATAGTTACACTTGTTTGGGATTGACGTGGAGAGCGAACTTTAGTCTTTTCACTCAATCATTACATGGCTTTGTACACGTGTGGCTTTTGTAATAATTTGGACATATGAAACATTTTTACGTCAAGTTGAGGAATATTATATTGTCATTATGAGATAGTGGTCCCTGACTAATCTATGGTAGTAGGTTAGAACACACATACTTTAATTGTGTGCGTATAAAGAGGTTACTGACTATTGAGACCCTTTATCAAGATCACGCGTGTTCGTTATCCCATGTTAACATGAATCATTGCGTCAAGAACGTAGTAATTGGAATCGGTGTTGGCAAAATCGGCTCGAGTTAGTATAGTTTTGAGAAATATTTAATTTTTAAAATTTAAAATTTAAAATTAAATTGTTTATTTGAAAATATAAAATTTCATATTAAATAAAATCATTTTAAAATTTAAAAAATAAAAATAAAAAATACATTTAATTATATTTTGGTTCTACCGGAGATAAAATTGTTTTTTAAACGAATTTATAGCTATTATATTTTGGTGTGCATTACTAAACCCTTAAATAAGAAATAACTTATTGAAAATATATTTTAATTAAATTATTTAACAAGTGATACATTTAAAATTTAAGTTGTATGGAATAATTAAAAATATTTATTTTTAAATCTAAATTATTAGTAATGAGTTAAATCAGTACAAAAATTATCTTTTTTTTAATGTATGATTCAAACTTAAATTTAATAACACATAATTTTATTTTGTTAATTTTAAGTAATAAAGTTTGAAAATTTTGTTAAATTCTAGTTTAAAATGAGTATAATTAAATTAAAATTTATCAACCAATTTCAAATTAGATCGAACTGAATAAAATTACACAAAATTAATTTATCATGAATAAGCTAAATAATTCATAACATGAACTAATTAGAGACTCCTGTAAACCTCACGAGCAATTTAAAAACAATTAATTTTATCATATTTTTGGGTACAAGCTACAAAGACAAAAAAGGGAACAACACACCTACCTCCTATTACTTGGTTTTTCCACCATTATCGCAATTTAAGGATATTTAAGGGCGGTTGTTTCTAAAGAAGAATGATAATAAAAATGAAAATAAATATAGTAAAGAACAATAATAAATATTATCATTATAATTATAATAGTTGTTTAAGAAAAATAAATGATTATTGTTATTATAAATAGTGGTTAATTTATAAAAAATATTAAAAAATAAAAATTTATCATATTTTAATAATAATTTAGCAGCTTCATCGAAGGTGGCTGAATCTAAAAGAGGAAAATATAAAAAAAACAAAATGAGGAAAAAAAGACAAGTAACTATGTTCTTCCTCTTATGCCAGATGTCCCAAGGTAATTGGACAGCATGGTCTCGCTGTCCCCGCTACTACTCCGTCAAGACCTGATCTTTCTCTTCAGCTTCCCTTTTCACACCTCCCCCAGAAAGGTTTGATAAATTCTCAAATCACAACACAACCCGTCCAATATCTAATAGTCCCATCCCCAATTTCAAAACCCATTCGAAAAATCCCTTCTTTTACCACAAATCAAGCTTATACAAGCTTTGGTGTCTTCTTTTACCACAAATCAAGCTTCGGTGTATCTGGGTCAACCTCTGATCTCCTTCTTTCCCTCCCGTTTCATGGCGGATCGGGGATCATACGGACTCAGTCCCCGTTTGGGTTAGACCTTTTTAAATTCTTTTTGTTTTTCACTTGTTACGCGTTCTTATTAGGTTCTGTTGTTTAGATCCATTTGTTTGCGAAGTTTGATCTTGTTTTTTGCGAGAATTTCAGTTGGTTACTTTATGTTAAGTTCACTTCAGCGAGCTGTTTAATTTAGTGTTAGTTTTATTAGCTGTTTCTTGTTTTATTCGCTGGGAAAGTGGGCTTCTGCGGCTTTTCGCTGGGAAAATGAATTAGTACACGGTTGCTGTTTATATCTGTGCTTAGGGTTGCATTAACTAAACTAATCAGTTGACTTCGAGCTCAGTCAGTTTGCTGGCTTCTTTTGATTGGATTTAGCTGAGGTTTTCCTGATTTGTTATCTCATGATGAAAAGATTGTTTGCCTGAACCTGTCTACTTGATGAACCATTGCTGATAAGAAGGGGTTTGGTGGAAATTTATATTATCTGTAGTAAATGTTCAAATGAATAGGAAAAAGAATTTTTGAGGAACTCTGTGATGGGATCATTCGTTGGTCAAGTATGGCAATAGACATCATTGTCATTGGATTCCAAGCAGGTTGTATTTCTAAAGTTCAGTCCTTCTTACGGGAAAAGATGAGTCATACTTTGATCTTTCTTCTTCATAACCTGAGATCATGTGCAACAAGTGTTTGGGTGTCATCCATGGGTATTATTATAAGTTTTCCTTAATTGTCTGGCTCTTCCTGTACAGATATTGATCAATTATTTATAGAAGCACAAAATCGATGGCTCCGGCCTGCTGAGATTTGTGAAATCCTGCGCAATTATCAGAAATTTCACATTTCGTCAGAGCCTCCGAATAGACCGCCAAGTATGTTGCTGATACTTGTATCAAATTCAATATGAGAAACTTATGCTTAGCATCTGAATCAAATACATAGGGTTACTTATTACTTGTCTATATTGTTCCTGTTCACATCTCATTACTGTTTAAGGTAAAAGAGCATGAATGAAGCAGTTCTCATGCCAGGCAAACTTGTTTTGCTTCTTGGACTGGCTCTCTAATCAACAGGGTTTTCTATATTCCTATTGTTGCTTCGAAGTTTGTCTTAAGCATAGCCTTGTTTTCATCAATGTGGAATCAGATGTTAAGCTGACTTTTTTGCTTTTCAAAGAGGATACTAGCATATAACTTTTATCGGGTTTGAAGTCTAATATGATATAGGTGCTAGTTTCCTGCCATGTTGTGGGCATACGACTGTTATATGTAGTGAGGTCTTTTTGGTGAAATATTGTACCTATAATTAATTTTGACTTGAGCTCTACTTACAATCCTTTTCCATTTTATTCCATTTTCTAGCTTTGATAGTTGCTAATTAATCTGTTATCTGATCATGAATCAACTTAAAATAGATTATCCTCTGGTAACATCAAATTGAAACTTTGGCAGTTTTGTTGTGCCAACCAATATTCTGATATTGGAAAGAGTTCTTTTTAACTAGGCATCCTTTTGGAGGATTAAGCACCTTCTAAGGGGCCCTTTTGTTGTCTTTGATTTTTGGACAAGTGAATAGTAATGATGTGATAGACTAAAAAGGGTCCAGTAGCTTTTGGAATAAGTTGGTTTTTGTGGCATATTCACAGTGTTATTTAGCTGGAGTCTATCAAAGGGTTCTTATTATGAAATTAATTTCTTATTGATTCCAATAAAGTTTTCTGTCTTTTGTTAAAGGAATTGATTCATACAATTTCAAGATGGATATTATTTGGATATTACATGATAGTTGTTTTAGATTTTAAGGCTCTATATTGGTATCCCTTGGTCTTCATCTGATGCTTGATTTTTGAATCTACTCTTAGTTTAATAATTTAAAAGAGAGTGAGTTCTCTCCATACATTGAATAAACAATTAGATAGAAAGAAGAGCAAATTGACGGGTGAGATATTCTATTTCATACGTTGCTTCATTTTCTCAACAGTGGGTATTTACTTAATGAATTCATGCTTCACATTGTTGCATGTACTGCTAGGTGGTTCTCTCTTTCTCTTTGATCGGAAGGTCTTAAGATACTTTAGAAAGGATGGGCATAACTGGAGGAAGAAAAAGGATGGAAAGACTGTGAAAGAAGCCCATGAAAAGCTGAAGGTAAGACTACATAGTGATGACGTGTTTTTTGGAGTTAGCATATGATAAACAGATGTAGAAATTGCAAATTTCTTTATACTCTAAGTTACAAGATGCCGCCTTTACATGTTTACAAAATAAAAAGGTTCATAACATTTGGAAAGATTACATTCTTCAAACAATTCAGGTTGGGAGTGTTGATGTACTACACTGTTATTACGCCCATGGAGAGGAGAATGAAAGTTTTCAAAGACGCAGCTATTGGATGCTTGAAGAGTAAGTAGGACCTGATTTCTATTTTTAATGATTTATAGGCTGCTGGTTTCGACTGTTGGTGATTATTATTCCTTGAGTGTAAATGAGCATGCATGGTAAATTTAATTTGTACAATTTGCTAATAGACTTCCAAGTGTCCTCTTACTGTGTTTTTCCAATTCTACAATCATATCTTAAAATTAGTTTCTTTGGGGAATTGTCCAATTTTCTTATACATGACATGCTTCTGCAAATAGTTCTCCAAAAGGTCTTCAATATTAGGGCTATGTTTGGTTGGAGGTTTATTGATAGAATGGAATGGAATGTAATATTATTCTATCGTTTGGGAGTAAGGTTTATAATGGAATATAATAGAATGGGATGGAGAGGAGGATTTCATAGTACATCCCATTCCATCCTAAACAGTAAAAATAAGAAACTTCCGATTTGGGGAGTTTAGGATGGAATGTAAAATGATAAACAACTTTTCACTATATTACATTATAAGCCTTTCTTCTAAACAACATTTGATTATATTACATTATGAACCCTTCCATCCCTCTCAAACAACAATTTTCTAATATTATAACTATTTATATTCTATTCTATTATAAACCATTTCATTTCATTTTATTTCATTCCATTAAAAACCTTCCGCACCTAGGCTATGTTTGGTTAGACGTAAGGTTTTTAATGGAATGAAGAAAAGTTGAGAGATAGAAGACGAAGACGAATCTTAAGTATTCTCAAGTCCTGTTTTCTCTTCAAATTGTACTTGTTAAACGATTTTTATGCTCATTGTCAAGGAGCGGTGTTTTCTCCCTTTAATAAAGAGATATCTATAATTGAATAAAAATGCACCTCATCGAGTGAGCCTCTGCTTGTGTTATTACATGACTTGGACAATGCCAATGAAAGACAATCAATGCCGATTGGAAAGGCAGGAGTTAGAGCAGCTTATACGCAACGCTTCACTGTTAAATATCTTAGTCAATGGAAAATATTAAAGAAGTGCAGATTCTATTATTGTTTATCTACATGAATAGATTCTTGTACAAGAAGGGTTGCATCCATGCACACCTGAAAGATAATAGTCATACCAACTTTGGAAGGAAATTAATTTAAAATTAATCCCTCAAAATTTTATTTATCTAGTACCAAAAACATAAAAATCATATTTGACTTCAATATAGCGAGGAAAATTGGCACATATGTCGAAAATGTGGGAATGGGAAACTGTCATCGTTAAGGAGGAATTAAAAGAATGATCTAAAAGGTTACTCTTCATCCTCTACATAGTTTTTTTTTCCCCTTTTCAGAAGTGTGCCTCGTACTTGCACCAAAAGTATATCTATGCAATTTCTTATTCTTGTTTCTATGCACTCATTTCTAGTTTTGTTTTATCTCTTTGGTGAGTATAGAAATGTTTAGGGTAACAAGATTCAACAAATTAGGGCTAGAATAAGATCAATTGTGGCTGGAACAAAGAAGTATTATAAACAACTAGGGTAAGATAGTATAGAAATCTATATTTTAAGCATTGCTGAAATCTATATTTTGAGCATTGCCTTTGCCAAAGAAACAATATTGGTTGGTTCAATATTGAGCTGGTCCCTTAAATTGGATTCTTTTTCGTAGCTTGCTTACTAAGGAATACATGACACTTTGTTGCTTTTAACTTCAATACTTCCAACAGATAAAGTTTCACTGATTTTATCGATGTTGCTAGATGCAACACTTAGAGTCACCAATTTTTTTGGGGTTCTTTAAGAGGATAGATAATATACGTCTTGTTATTTTCCATTTTGATTATTGTAAACCTTTAAGAAAAGGATGGGGAATAATTGCTCTTCAACTCTATTTTGTGCTGCTCAACCAAAATTCTAGTCTAACGAAAATGGTTTTCCTCCTCTAGTACATGTTCAACCTTGAGATCTGAAGGGGCTTTTTGTCACTTTCCAGATTCTCCATAAGGTCAGCACGAGTTACTAACACTAGAAGGCTTGCACTGCCTGGGTCAATTCTTCAATCACTCAGTCTCATATTTTCAAACACCTTTTGTGGTGTGGTTGCCTCTTTCTTGATTTCTATCATGATCAACCATAGTTTTGAAGCAAAAAATCTTTGCAGGGACATAGGACTACGTGGAACTTTTAGTGTTGCTGCCACGTGATGCAGAGAAGTTTTAGGAGAACATAAGGCTAGAGTAGAGTTGATTGTGCCTGGAAAATTATTTATAACAAAATTTCCCAAAAAACATTCAAAATACATAGGTAGTTATATTTCTCTAGCGAAAACCTTGTTCATACTAGTCTTATTAGAAATACTACTGAAATAGGAAAGAAAGTTCAATGCCTCTAAAGAAAAATCTTGCGGCTACTTCCTACTGGACTTGTGCAGAATTAATCATAATAGGAAACACATATTAAAGTCTAAGGTAAATAAGAAAACAACACACTAATGGGACTAAACTACATAAGAATCTTGGACTTTGGAATGGGGGCTCCTGCTGCATCGTCATGGGATTAATTCTCATAATAGTTGTTATTTTGGAAGTACATATTCCCAATCTGATCTAGTACCATTTGGTGTGAGTGGGGTTGCTAGGATAGTTCTTTCTCTTAAACCTACTTTTGTGTGCATATTTCAACATTTGTCTAAGCCGCATGACATTGCTCCATTTACCAACAGCATACCTACTGTAAGTGGGAATCTTTTAGCTTGTTGTGATCTAAAATTTTCTCACAGTTGCACTTAAAAATTTTATAAGTTGACTATCATAAATGTATGTTTTGTAAACTTTACATCACCTCATATGTACTTCAGTTGTACCTTTGACTGAACGATTTCCTGATCCAGTAACTATGTTCCCCTGATATCCTTCTCTGTCTCACTTGCGACTCGATAGTTTAGCTCCTAGAACTCCCGTTGCTCCTTTTGGCAGCTCTACTTCTCAATTTGACCTTGGTTTTTCTCACATGCCTTATAATTTCACCCCTTGCATCACTAAATAACAATCATCCATACAAATAAAATGGAACCTTTGTGCCGATGGCCCTATTGTGTATTTTTAACATTTCTTTCCAATATTTCAAAGAGGATAAGAAATCACCATTGGCTATTATAAACATTTGTGTCTCACCTCTGAAATAATCTTCTTGACTCCATAATAAGCACCAAAAGGCAAAGTTTTGCATGGAACTTTGGAATCATGTAACTAATCAAGAATGAGAGATCATAATTGCAATCACTTGTGTAGTTTAAACTGAACATGAATACTTGTAGTCCTTGAGCTATAATTTTAGGTGTAAAATGTCTGTTGTGAAGGAATAAGAATATATTCAATTTGTTCCCATTTTTATTTTCC
Source organism: Erythroxylum pelleterianum (assembly GCA_027563865.1). Taxonomy (NCBI): domain Eukaryota; kingdom Viridiplantae; phylum Streptophyta; class Magnoliopsida; order Malpighiales; family Erythroxylaceae; genus Erythroxylum; species Erythroxylum pelleterianum. The sequence goes on along the minus strand of JAOQMR010000001.1, from coordinate 22,365,727 downwards.
CCTCTAATGCTCTAAATACAAGCTTAGAGAAGGAACATTCTGTGGAATTGCAGATGAATGTATAGGTGGTTGCTCTCTTTCTCTTTCTGCGTATCTTTCCCGCATGTACTTTATTCTAATACTAATTTTCCTTTCTCAAGAAAAGGGAGAGTTCCTTGCATGCCCTCAATTTCAGTAGGTTTATGTTCTATTTTTACTTGATGCTTCTTTAATTGTCAAATTAAAATTCAAGCTGTGATCTTTTATCTTTCAGTTTAGCATGTGCTGTTATTGTTCCTATAGCTTTTTATCTTTGCCGTTTCACTTCACCGTATTCTTATGCACACATGCTCCATGCTGCAGGGAGTTGATGCATATAGTTTTTGTCCACTACCTGGAAATAAAGGTATTAATCAATTTCCATACTCTGTATTGTATGCTTTGTTGTAGTTCTTTTGAAATTTCAATATTTTCATGGGATATATAACCAAATAGTTTATATACTCTTGCACGCCACTGGCTATAAAGTTTTTAAAATGCTATTGTTTTAGTGGATTTTAAACATGGACGAAACTTGGTGCAGTTTGGTTTGGTTGCTTTTGGATCCTGAAAGCAGTATTTGACTTGTAGTGATATGAGAACAAGTATCAAATGTACTAATTTTAGATGGCTGAGTTGATCCAAAAATCAATAGTGAATGATGATGAGGCGGTTCAAATCATCATTCATCTCAGTGGGAATTCTTGATTTTCTGAGTATTGATCATTTACATATTTAAATCTCCCGTGCATGGTTCCTCATCATGGGATTAAATCTATGTTTTGCGTGCTCTTTGTATTTACATTATTTTATTGGATGTTGGGATGTTGGGGCAGAGGTGTTCCAAATTACTTGTGCACTTAATAATAATCACTGACAGAGAAATGCGGACATTGCAGCTTTTGGTTGTGTATGAAGATTTCTTAGCATCAGAGTATTCTGTTTAGTTTTTTTCGCTCTAGAAGCACACGTTGCTCCTTTTGAGGTTATCTGTAAGATTCTTTGGATTTCAAGTCTAGGTATAAGCTTTGAACGTGACAATTGTAGTTCATGTTCAGCTTCAGATATTTATTTTTGCTTATAAAGAAAGTCTATGTTCACATAGTTTCAAGATAGTATGTAATTTCTGCTGATGTAATTATTTTAGACTCAGATTTTGATATATATGTCCTCAGGGTAGCAGAACAAGTAACAGCCCTTCAAGCAGCTCCGCCACAAATCACATTAAAGAACCCTCAGGAAGAACAGATTCTACCAGCCCAACAAGCACTCTTTCATCATCATGTGAAGATAATGATTCAGGTGACCTGCTTCTTTTCTCTTGGTCCTTTCTTTTCTCTTGGTTCTTTTCAATCTCCTTTTATACAATGGGGAAACATGGATGTTGTTGTGAAGGTGGATAATAACTGTGATTTGGCTTGACAGTAAGTTGTGTACTATTTGTTGCAGCTGATAGTCACCAGGTGAATTCCAGATATTACTTTCCTGAGGCACCCCAAATGCAGAATAGTTCGGTGATTGGGAAAATAAATGGTGGCCTATTGAGTTCTCATCTTCCATATCCTGGTTCAGGTAGGTGGTGTTTTTGTTTCTAGTATTCCTTTCCTGTTGTATATGGCCCATTTCTGTTTTTCTTCATGTAAATATCAAGCATGATTGAAATTCAAATTTGATTTTTTAACCTTTTCACCTTTCCAACAGAAAATCGCGAAGTTCAGTCTTCAAATTCTGGTTTGGCTCCCATCTCAGTTCTTCACGGAGATAGATTGGTTAATAATGATAATGCTAATCATAATATTGACTCCCAAAGTCTGACATCCTGGGAGGAGATCTTGCAACAGTGTACTACAGGATATGGTAATTTAGCTTCTCCTGTATCAGCAAGTTCCAGCCATGCTGGCAATATAGGGATTGGAGGTAATATGACCACGGGTGAGGTTTTATTTCCTGGAAATGCTACCAGAGATAGGTTTGATGGTTCTCTGCCTCTCCAATCTAACTGGCAGGTGTGTTACTGTTTCAATATTCCCTGATTTACTGAGCCTTCCTATGATTGTAGTTGGTAATCGAATAGAGAAAACATAGTATCTGAGATTTTGCATCATTCACCATTGTATTCTTGTTTACTTTCTGTACTATTGTTAAATGCGCTTTTCTCCTGTTGTCTAGTGAAGTGCCAATGAAAAACATCACTTCTGATATCTTGATTGTGTATTTACAACGAGGGGGAGTTTATTTGAGAACTATGGCTAAATTTATGTAATTATCTTTAAGATTCAGAAATTTTCATGGAGAATGATGATTGTGCATATTGTAACATTGTGAACAGAATTAAATTCATATTTTTCAAATACCTTGCAAAATTATGCCTGTTAAGTATGTTAATATTTCATATTGGCCAGGAGTTAGAGCCTAATAAGTCTTATAAGGTTTGGGTAATCTTCCTCTTTTTAAGGGGCCTTTTTGGTGGAGTTGGCTCAGTTTTATAATGGTATTAGAGCCTACTTGGGCCATCTGCGGATGTCTAATTCTATAAACTTCATGCATCAGTTGTTCAGGCTCCTAGTTCGATGTTGAGGTTGTCACAGGCATGTGACCCTGTGGGGAAACCACAGATTTCTAATCCTGTAAAATTCAGGCATCAACAAATGTTTTGGGCTCTTGGTTTGATGTTGGGCTTCGCCCGGTGTTGAGTCTTGCGTGCCACTTGTAGAGTCCAATCCTGTAAACTTCATGTGTCAGGTCTCCACTCTTAGGTGTGAGTGGGTGTGATGAAGTGTGTCAAATTCCTGCGTTAATTAGGAGCAATATACAAGAAAAGGCCCATAATGCTTTAAGGTTTGAGTTTACAATGTTGTTCCTCCTTCTGTATGAACCACTTAAAACCTATACTACACACTTCCTGTCGTAGATAGCTATATCTATTCTTGGGCATGAAAGGATGTGCTAAGTGAGTTAATGTCATGTGCATGAAAGGTTGTGCTAAGTGATTTAGTATCCCATACCAACGTCCATTCCTGAGCTCGAGGATCTGTTTTAATATCCCACAGTGATTAGGAGCCAGAGCCTAGTAAGCCTTTTAAGGCTTGGGCAATCCTCCTCCCCTTAAGTGCCTTTTGGGGTGGAGTTGGGCACAATTTTATTGATCCCAAAAATCTTTGGGACTCTAATTTGTTGATAGCTACATTGACATTTTCTATTTAACACAGCTTTAGTTCCAAAACATTAATTTTTAAAAAGTGAAATATTTAATATGTAAAAATCTACACGATATTCAAAATGAGATATCTAATAACATATTTATATATGAAATGCAAAGATTTACCCTTACATATTTAATAATTTCCTTGCCACTTTAGTTCTGTGGTTTTATTGGTTTGGGAAAATGTTACAATCCTTAGATAATATGATTTCTGTTTGGTGCTGAATCTGAGTTTTTTTAATTGCTTCTTACTTATTCCTTTGTGGATGTTTATACATCTTGTTTCTTAAATTTTCTTTGTAGTATATGATGTTTCCATGCTTTGAATATTTCAAACACATTCTTTTGAAAAAAATAATTCCTTGTTCTTGCTGCAGGGTTTCATGAACCCAACTTTAGATTCAGATTTGGGGTATGACCTAAGTACCAGGTTATATGAGCAGAAAACACCTGATGGGAATATTCCAAATGCACTGGAGATATTTTTTGACGGACCTGTTCAGCAAAATGAGCAACTTGTGGAAAACAGCCTTCAAGTGCAGCTTGCAAATGAGCAACAGCATGCAGCCCCATTCAATTCTGAGAATAACATTTCCGTGGAAGGAAATAACAAGTATAGTTTCATTCTCAAGCAAACATTCCTAGATGGAGAAGAGGGCTTGAAGAAAGTTGACAGCTTTTCTCGTTGGATCGCTAAAGAACTTGAGGAGGTTGATGATTTGAATATGAGGTCCTCATCTGGTATTTCATGGAATGCTGATGAATGTGGGAATGTAGTTGATGACTCATCATTGAGCCCTTCTCTGTCTCAAGACCAGCTTTTCAGCATTGTTGATTTTGCACCCAAGTGGGCTTATACAGACTCTGAAACAGAGGTATCTTGTCTGTTTGTTGTTAAAAATCATCAAATGCTTGCCATGGTATTTATTTATGCTACTGCTTTAATGTGATCATCATATTAAAAAGAACCACTCAGTGTTCCGTAAGAATGATATCCTTTTGAAGTGGAGAGGTCGGTCATCAAAGAGAACTTGAAATATGGTTGAGCCAGTTGAAAGGAGATGTATTTGTTTGGTTGAGGGACAAGTACTTAAATATGGTTGATTGACGTAGTGCTTGATCAATTGCTAAGCTTGGTAATGAACCTCAAAATTGGGATTGGGCACTGGACAATATAGAAAAATATTACTACTGTCAAGTGGGTTTGTACTTTGTAGTGGCAGCTGTCCTATTTTCATTTTAGCTGAATCAGTGTTAGTGGAGTGCCGGAGGGAGAAGGGAAGTTAGGGAAGGAGCTGTTAGAGTTGGAGAACAACAGGAAATTGTGGACTTGTGGTAGAGTATAGAAAGCAGAACGGATATAGAAATAGGCTTGGTTGATAGATTTAATAGATCCATTGACAAGCGAATCCTTGGGCTTTAAATGGTCAGATTCAACATTTGAATAAGAACTTTGCATTTTACATTTTTATTTGTATATTTTAATGTTATAGAGCATGCTAACCTCCTCTCCTATGTATCCGAAAAAGCGACTTATGTTGACCTGGTGTGTGTGAGTGACAATCTAACTTGGAAAGGCATCACCAGTTCTTGGATCTCTGACTTTGTTGAACTGTTCTAACTGTGGCTTATGTTAATGTCTTTTCCTCTCTTTCACACATTGATCATCGTCGTCATTTTATTTTGCTCATGTCTCTTCAAATTCTGAAACTACCACTCTGGTGAATAAACCATGGATTTGTGATGCTCTTTTATTTTTTCACTATGAAACAGGTCCATGTTATTGGAACATTTTTGAAGAGCCCACAAGATGTAATGAGATGTAAGTGGTCTTGTATGTTTGGAGAAATTGAAGTTCCAGCAGAGATTTTGGCAGATGGGATTCTTTGTTGCTATTCTCCTGTTCATGATGTTGCCAGAGTTCCTTTCTATGTTACCTGTTCCAACAGGTTAGCTTGTAGTGAAGTACGAGAATTTGATTTTCGAGTTGGTTCTGCTAAGCGTTTAGATATCACAGATGTATATGGTGGTGATGACACTGCAACTCATCTTCATCTGCGTCTTGAGAGGTTAATGCTACTCAGATCGTCCAACCCTCAAGACCATCTTTTTGATAGTGATAGAGAAAAGAAGAAATTGGTTAGTAAAATCATGTTATTGAAGGAGGAAGATGAAAATTATCAAATGACAGAACCAATCTCAGGTAAAGATTTGTCCCAAGTTGATGCTCAAAAGAAGATGTTTCAGATGCTGATAAAAGAGAAGTTGTATTCATGGCTCCTTCATAAAGTGATTGAAAGTGGGAAAAGAGCAAGTGTATTGGATGATGATGGGCAAGGTGTGCTGCATTTAGCGGCAGCACTTGGTTATGATTGGGCCATAAAACCAACTCTGGCTGCTGGTGTCAGCATCAACTTTCGAGATGCAAATGGTTGGACTGCTCTTCACTGGGCTGCGTTCTTTGGCAGGCAAGAACCTCTCTTGACTCTCAAATAAGTTTTTTTGATATGGATATCATTGAAGCTGTACTTGCCAATTTGTTGTCCTCTGGGCCTGTAACCTTGATTCTTTTTGGCCTTTTAAGATCAAAAAATTTTAAATTCCACAATATTTTCTTTTTGTTTTGTTTTTTGTTGAAATGAGAAGCCATGCTATGAATGCAACTGAAAGATGTTTGGAAAGCATGTTTTTTTCTTCATTGTTTGTAAGATTTGAAGGAAAACGCACCCTATGATTTGTCAATTATGTCTAACTGATGAAACATCAGATTTTGTTGTCTGAAAGCTTGAAGGTACATATTGCCTTACTCCATGCATATACTTTGAAAAAAAATGCAAACAAATCAAGTACGTTTTACTTTTTTTCTTTCTGTCCAAAGTAGATTGTTCAGTAGCAATTTTTTGGTATTGTTTTTTTGAGAGTGATAATCAGGATGCTCTCTTGATTCTCAAAACCATGTAAAACAGAGAAGAGACAGTTGCTGTCCTGGTAGCGCTGGGTGCTGCTCCAGGGGCATTGACAGATCCAACTCCTGAATGTCCTTTGTCTAGAACTCCAGCTGACCTTGCTTCTGCCAATGGACACAAAGGAATTTCTGGTTTTCTGGCAGAGTCATCTTTGACGAGCTACCTTTCATCCCTTACTGTGAAAGATCCAAAGGATGACGAAACACCAGAAGCTTCAGGGACGTCAGTTGTGCTATCTATTTCAGAGCGGACGGCTACCCCTCTGAATCATGGTGATGTGCCAGATGAATTGTCTCTAAAGGATTCACTCACAGCTGTCCGTAATGCTACACAAGCTGCCAATCGTATATATCAAATGTTCAGAATGAAGTCATTCCAGCAGAAACAGTTGGCGGATGATGAATTTGATGTATCAGATGAACATGCTCTGTCACTTGTTGCGGCAAAGGCACGCAAACCTTTACATTCAGGTGGAGTAGCTCATGCTGCTGCCACTCAAATCCAAAAAAAGTATCGGGGATGGAAAAAGAGAAAAGAATTCTTGATAATCAGGCAACGAATTGTTAAAATCCAGGTTTGCCTCTGCTATTGCATTTTTATGTCATAGAATAAGATCATTCATATAATCAGGAAAGTAAGTATTAACTGCATGCTTGTATTTTTTTTCGTGAACTTAAAAGCTGAAACCATCTCTCTTTTTGCTTAAAGGCCCATGTGAGGGGACACCAGGTGAGGAAACAATACAAAACATTCGTATGGTCAGTAGGAATTCTGGAAAAGGTCATTTTGCGCTGGAGACGTAGAGGAAGTGGTCTGCGGGGGTTCCGTCGAGATGCACTGGCCATGGATTCCAATCCACATTCCCTGTCCCCGAAGGAGAACGAGTATGATTTTCTGAAGGAAGGAAGGAAGCAAAGTGAGCAGAGGACACAAAAAGCACTTAATAGGGTGGTATCGATGTTTCATCATCCAGATGGCCGTGCTCAATACCGAAGATTACTTACAGTAGCAGAGAAGCTCCGTGAATCTGAGGTATATCCACCTATGTATGTTATTTCGGAGTGTAATGCTTGTGTTGGAAATTCACAAAGTTATATGATATTGGGAAGAAACGTGAGGATAAAGCAAGTTATATACAAAGATTAAGTTCATAATCTACTTTCTTAAAGTTTTGAATTGATGTATAATGTCATGGTTGTATATAAGATCATCGGACTTGGTCTAATTTCTCCTTAAGCCCCCGCAAAATCCTTCAATTTCTTTGCTATCTTCAGTCGTTACTCTGATCTGTAAAAATTTCATGGAATGCTAACTGCTTTTTTCTCTACATCTTCCTCTGCCTTTTGTCTTCTGCTTTTTGCTTTTTCAGTCAAGTGATGTGGTAGACAATCCTGAAGAGCCGGCTGATGGTGACGAAGAACTTATTGATATTGACTCACTTTTGGATGATGATACCTTCATGTCAATAGCATTTGAATGAACAGCAAGGCTTGCAATCCCCAGCTTTAGATAAAATTTCCTAACCCTGTTTTAAACTGTATATGTAGTATCTAACCATGTAAGGTGTAGCTGATTGATAATATAACAGAAAGGGTTTGCCGACGTGTATTGAAACTGGGAGGTTTATAGTTTCAGGTTTTACAGGCACTTAAGCCCTGATAGTCTCTAGTGGTCCTGCATTGGGGGGACTCTGGTATTTATTTGAACAGAAAAGGATAGATCTTGCTATGTAAATTATTGGATTTGTAGGGGTTATTATATTTGTTGTTATATCGTGCATTCTGAGTGTGGGCATCTTTAATTTCATATTCTGTTAGGTATGCCTGAAGATTAAAACTTTCAACCTATACACTTAGTAGATAACTTAAGATCTGATATAGATGAATGATATGTAACTTTAATTTTATGCTCCTCTTTAAAAAATGAATTAAAATTGTAAATGCATGTCCTTGAAGTGTGTGGTAAGATCGTTGCAGAAAGCAGGAGTGTATCATGCTTCAGTTCCTTTCCACCTTATTAGGACTTAGGAGTTCGCACTCTTTATGTTCTTCCCCAACCAAACTGAGCTATTTAAAATGCCAATCTTACCGAACTTTGCACCAATTGCTGGATTTTATCTCCTTTTGATTAGTTACATGTTCATAAAAATTTGAGGCTTATACTTATAGCTTGGAGGAGTCACATGAGCTAAACATGGAGGGTCGGTCCCATACTGGGTGAGAACTGAACCCAAAAATTGAAGATTTCTTGATTCTTCTGTACTAAATCGATGTCCTCTTGCTTAATCCTAACTACTAACTCGTTGCTAGAGATCATAAGATCCGATCCCCCAGCCATTGTTTAACTCTTCGGGTAAGTTCTTTCTCTTTGTAAATTTGTGCTTAACTGCCCCATATTGATATATGTAATCTTGATCTGTTTGGGTTACAAGCATGCATCTTCTATCTACATCCTTATTGCTTGCCAATTGTTTAGGGCTATCCTTTCTATTGTTGTACTTCCTTCTGTTTATGGGTGCCCATGGTAATAGCTCTCTCCATATTTGACGAGGAACTCGAGAAACCCGAACTCCTCCATTTTGGTCTCTTTTGATCAAAAAATTGCACACGTATTTCTAATTCCCCTGTACACAAAACTTACTGTGGACATTGTCATTCTCTTGAGTTAGTGTAGATCATGTTAAACTCTTATTGTCCATCCCATTATCCAATTATGATAGGATTAAAGCCTCCAAGAAACCACCAGCCTCCTGCTACATTTCTTCTCCATCTGATTGATAATTAGCTGCTCTCTTATGCGTGCAGTTGTGAGTTCAGTAAGAAAATTTAACATCTAGATTTCTCTACAAATTTTCTGCTGTTTCTCCCCTCCTATATCTCTTAGAAAAAAGTTGCAGTTACTAGTATATAGACTTCCTTAACGTACTTGGATATACGCATTTGCCTTGTAAGATGTCACTTAGACTGCTTTGAAAGCAGCTAAGTGTGCATAAGTTTGAGATTCTTTGCCTAACTTTTTCTTGAGTATTCACAATTGAAAACATATGATCTCTATCATCTTCATATTAAATAATACACATTGTTTAGAATATGATAGAAACTTCAATCTATTCCTGGTACTGAGTTTATTCAGCATGGCTAACCAAAGCGTAAAGCTAGTATTTGGCTTAAGAATTTTGCTCCAAATCAGCTTACACCACCTAATGCTTGTGTCCCCCATATATATTAGTTCTTTTGCTTTCTTATTGGTTACTTCTGAAACAAATAATTAATTCCGTATATAAGTATCCTTTCCACCATTGTGTCTGTACTGTAGAATTGAACTCAAACTTGTAAGTTTATTTTCTTGTCACTATGAAATACTGTTTATTTTTTTTTATTACAACTTTTGATAAGAATAACATAAGAGGATATTAAAAGGTAAGAGAAAATTTCACAACTTTTAAGCAGACGCCTAGAGTTCATATCAGTGAGTAGTTATACCATCGATTAGGTATGGCTTTTCGTAAATTGATGCCTGGCTAGTTGAACAAATTGATGCCTGGCTAGTTTTCAAAGAGAGAGCTTTTAAAAATGCAAGGACGAGAGGAAAGGCGGCAAAATAGGCTATTATAAAAGAGAATACAATAATTTAAGACGTTCTTTTCTTAAATTTTACATATTTTGAGAACCATCTAGGCAATTGTATGCTTTAGAAATAAAATTTTAATGCATATTTCTTTATTAAACAAACTAAAATTTAGTTAAAACGACAGAAACTCCACGTAAGAATTGTTAAGATATATGTCATGATATCTTATTATTTAATTTTGGGCATTATTTAAAATTGGACTTAAGTGGGACTATTTCAAGATAAGGTTAATTATATTTAAAATCCTAATCAAGATGGGATTTAATTGATAACTTATTTGGGAGATAATGGCTATCTAAGGTATCATATTTTTGGAGATTTGGCTTGATCATTACAGCTAGAATGTGGATGTGAATTTATGTGATATGTGGGCTTAAGTGGTGTTGTTTTCTTTGTGAATCAATGATAGGTGTTGTGTGACTTAGAAGCTGGGATTTTTAGGGCAATCTTGGATTATTTTTGTAGCTGATTTCGTGGGGATTGTATCCTGATTTGGTACTGTAATTTTCTGTCAAGGTTTTCGTGACTTTGTTGGAGAGTTTATTGTTGATAGTGTGTGTGATTTGGTAGTTACGGTTTTCCAGTATTTGAACAACAATTTGGGGCTGTGTTTTTGGTTGATTGCGTGATTTTCTGCAGCTGAGTATTTTTCCATTCTTGAACGACAATTGATGGTTGTCTTGGGTAATTTTGACAGTTGATTTCTTTTCTGGTTTTTTGTATTATTCTTGCGTTGTTGTTCATTGTCGATGGTGTGTTAGTTTGGTAGCTATCCAGATATTGTTTCGGTGTGAAAAATGTCCATGATAGGCGTGGTGCTGCAATTGTATTTTTTGTGACGTTTCGGTGATGAAACATTTGTTCGATTGATGTTTATTGATGCTGTCGTGTGCATGGACTAATCGTGATTCTTCCTAATAATTCACAACAGATATTATTCTATCACTTCTCACACTTTTGATTGACGAAGTTACATATTTAGAGAAGTATTTTTTATCTCAAGCGTTTTTCTTTGTTTATGTGTTTATTGATTTAATCACTTGAGTTGTTCGATTATCATCATTGATTTAATCACTTGAGTTGTTTAATTATCATCTTTATTATTCAACAGTGTAAAAATCCTTTGTTGAAGTTAGCATGAGGTAGTCGTGTTATTGAGAGTAAAATACTTTCACGAGTTGTGAGGGCGAGGGATTACGTCAAGGGTAGGGTGTGTCGGCTCTGTAATGCCTTGAGTAAAACTATTGTTATACTTTGGTGAAAGTGATTAAGCTAGGTAAGGGCCTTGTAGACGTAGGTAAGGTGTGTCGAACTATATTACCAAATCTCGGGTGTTGATCTATTTAATTACGTACTTATTTTTTTGTTTTCGTTTGTGTTGAAAAATTAACAGTTGCTGATAAAATTATTTTATATCAAGTAATCGACAGATACAGTTACAAGCAACTGCAACAGAATCAGAATTTTAAGAAATTATATCTTTCGAGATTTACAATTGGTATCAAAGCGGATCACCAAATCATAACTTGGTACGTCAAGTTGGTACAGATCTGTGTTTTGCACTTATGGCTATAAGACAAAGGACATCAATCATCAGGCCACGATTGTTAGATGATTCAAATTATCTTTCGGGGAAATAATGAATGAGAGTATTCATTCAGGCACAAGGAACAAAAATATAGAACTCGGTTTTAAATTAATGGACACATCTAGTGACTACTGATGAAAAGGAAGAAGTAGTGCTTAAAGATGCATTTGAGTGGATAAGGAGAGCGCTTGAAAATTTTTTAGCCCTGCACGCCATCTTCAGTGCAATTGATGAAGGTCGCTTTGTTATGATATCAACTTGTGAATCGGCGAAAGAAGCGTAGGACACTTTGCAAGCTATACATGAGGGATCAAAATCTGTGATAGTTTCGAAACTTCAAATGTTAGCTGTGAGATTTAAATAGCTGAGGATGTATGAAAGTGAAACTATTGGAGATTTCTATAACTATCTTTATTGTCGTCCGATTAATCAGTTATCTATCAGATTGTGGAGTGAATAATTTGATCAATTCATATTCGATCCTTTCTTCAACTTGGAATCAATTTCAAACAATTATTTTTATTTTATTTCCTTTTTCATATAAATATCCAAAAAAGGAGAGACTGTGTGGCATAACAAACCAAGCACATCAACTTGGAAAGAATTATTTGAATATGAAACTTGTTAAGAAGATATTGAAATTATTGCCTCCGAGATTTATACGAAAAATTGCTGCCATCGAAAAAACCTATGATATCAATTTAGATAAGGTAATTGCGATTCTTACCAATTTTGAGTTGAATTTGTTGAAGGATAAACGAGGGAAGAACAAATGATTGATACTGTGAGCCGAGATTGGTAAATCTCTTTCCCCTTTTTTATATTTACAATGTGACTATTAATTAGACTAAGATCAAGAGAATTTTTATATTTTTAAACAGAAAGTCTTGTCCTTTCAAAATTTTATGTATTTTATATACAAAATCTGATTTCGTAAAAATTCAATTGGATTCTTTAATTTTAAATCAATTAAACTTTGAGCATTCTCTTATACAAATTACAATCATTTTGAAAGCATAATTATATTAACTACATGTTACATTACTTTTATGTCATATCATTATGCCATTCACGAAGATGTGTATAGATATTCATTATTTAGTTTAAATTGTATTAATTTAAAAATTGAAGGCATATTTCGCTAGGGTAATGAAAAGTCAATGTGTACAAAGTAGTTTTTTTTTTCCCATCCCTCATAAAATTATAATTCATGAAATTAATATGAAAAACGAATCTCTTTCAACTCTTAGCGGCAACTTGTTACTACATCTATTAAAAGAACTTTGCGATTTACTGCCCATTAAAATTACTTCAATTTTTAATACCAATATATATGAAATTAATATATATAATAGATAAGAGTAGCTGATGATATGTAAAAAAAAAAAAAAATTGTAACCTAATATTTCAAGACTTTGAATTCAAAATAATATTTTAAAATATATTTTAAGGTCAAAAGTATATTTTATTATTTAATGTTTATATTAAAATTTAAGTTAGATCATAATATTTGCTCTTTTTTTTTTCATCATTTTGGCATATAATTATCAATATATTATGCTTGCAATATTAATATGACATAATTTATTGGGATTCTCCCTCTTCTTTAGTTTCTTCTTGTCCTTTATTTTTTGCTTTTATAGGTCTTCCTCGTATCACCCTCTTTATAAGGACTGATCGACTGAGCTCTTGTGCTAGAAGAAGATGAAACCTCTAGTTCTACTCTTTTCCTGAATCAACTATAATTTTAATTAGAACTCACATAGTCCATCTAATCTAAAAATGTATTTATGAATAAATTAATGGACTTAAGTAGGGATTATTTTTAAAAAATTAAATATTTGAAGTGTTGGGAAATCTGGACCAGATCTGATCCAACCGTAGCGGAATAATCACAAAATTTTTTCGTGATTTTTGATTTCCCGAAAACCAAGATCTATTTAATTTTATAAAATGATTAACATGAATCAAAATAAAGCAGAAATTTAATTCGTACCTTATTCTGAAGCTTGATCTTTATCTTGATGTATCCCTCAAACCGTTTCTGAAACTGATCCGTCTCAACCACCGTAACCGCACAAATCTTCGATCTCTAACGGTATCCACAGATTGAGTTGAGAGAACTCTGTAACTTTTACAGAGAGGGTTAAGCATGAAGTGCTAGCTACATAGAGCTTAAGCCTATTTAT
>JAOQMR010000001.1:22341050-22352034 GCA_027563865.1 Erythroxylum pelleterianum | reverse complement strand
ACTTTATCATATACATCTAAACATGTATAAGATAAAGAACGCCTTTAAATAATTTGTCACTAAACTACAATCAAAGCGATAAACCAACATGAAGATCTTTTTTGTTGAAATAATTTAGGCATTAAAGTATCTTATTTTAGAAGAAATTTAAGTCTTTAAATGTCTTATTTTTTAAAAAAGAGTTAAAAGATAAAATCTTGTTTTAAAAAAAGTTTGGAACAAAGTTTTGAGAAGTATTCTTTAAAAAAGAATAAAGTCTTATAAATTATTAAAAATATAACAAAATAGTAAAATAAAGAAATAGATAAAGAAAGTTATTTGTAAAATTTATGGTTATTTGAAAATAATTGAAACTATTATTTTAACTAATGTATTAACCTTAATCCAATAGCGAGTTTGCATGGTTATCTTTAATATTAAACACTGATCTACAAGAAATCTAATAAAATTGAGACATGACATTAAGTTAATACATTTTTTTTTGTTTTTTGGTAAATAAAGTTAATACATTTCATTAGTTATTTTGCGCAAGATTGAAACCTAAATCGAGTTGACAGCTCTTTCTTTGAAAGAGGGGATGAACATAATTTTGTGTCCCCTATATTTAACGCAAGTTTTTTATTAAAATAATATTTTATTATCTATAATAACAATGACTACTATTACTAGAAAAATAAAAGATATATATGTGCTTTCTAAGTAGCAACTAGCTAATCGTCATCATCATTATTATCAACTACAGTTTGAAATTTCATGAAGTTTAAAAAAGTGTAATAATATGCAATCTTATCTCTGCATAATAAAAAAGTTTTTTTTTCCGATATACACACATATATAGATATGATAGAAAAATAGAGATATACAAGCATCAACTAGCTAGTGTTTTATATTATATATATTTTCTGATTCACTATAAAGGTGTGATGTAACAGGAAACCAATTCAAACACCAATCATTATTCTTTTGAAATCATCTTAATGAAAATGGACAGAAAGTTTGATTTTGTAGGTCGGATTATCTCCCTATTTTATCCTGTCTCATAAATTTTGGCCATCCATTTACGTAGAATTTACGCAAAACTTATATAAATAAATAACTTAGATTCACGCAAGAAATAATAGGGATAATGTAAAATGGTTAAAAAAGATCTTATCAGAAGATCTGGCTCGATTTTGTAAGGCTCCTTACATGCGGCTTACGTTGTTGGAAAATGATGCATATTTAAGAATATCAGGATGTCGTTCAAAAAGGACCATGTCTTCTTCTCCCAATCCCACCCATGCTTCCATGCCCTTACCGTCACTTGTCTCCACGAAGTAGGCGCCAGTACTAGGGGTCTTCCCTGTTCCAACCCAAGTTGGTTTACCCCACCCGAAATCAACTTCATAAAATGGAAATTTACACCAACTCAAGTAAAATATCCTTGCACTTGAACTCTTCCCAATTACATCAACTGCCTTTTTCAAGGAGTCCAAGTATCCATCAACATCTACCCGTTCACTGTCTACCTTCCTTGTGCACTCACGAATTTTTGCTGCCAATTGGTTGTAATTTGGTGCTCCCTCTGTTGAACAATTTGCTAACATCCATTTCCACAAGTTACCTACATACTCTTTGGACGAAGATTTTTCCATTTTCCTCCGCAGATCCACGACGCCTGCGGCCGCGTATTCTTTCACATTCGGGTCTGTTTGTCTACTCGCAGCTATAGCAGCACCCCACATCAGTGCCGCCACAGCTTCGTACCGGGTCGGACGTTTCAAATGAGGTCCATCACCGATAGAATCTCGTAGAGCAGCCATTTTAGCTTCTTCAACTATGAATCTTTTTCGCACGATAATTTGATTGCGTGTATAATGGTTCCCGTAACTAATATACGAGAAGTCCCGCACAGGAACAGGAGGGAATAATGATATGCCTGCACCAAAGATCACGTCCTTGACAACCCCAGAACCACGAGCTATAGCAGCCCATCTATGTAAAAATATTGAGACTGAAGAGGCATCGGCAACTAGATGGTGCAAGGAGGCACAAATCGCCATCCCTCCGCACCGAAAATAGTTGACTTGAACGGCAAGGAGCTGTTGGACATTAGGTTCACGACGATCGTCGTATGGGCCGCATGGCATTAGCTTCATCAGCTGCTCAACGTTTTGTTGGTGGAGAATCAAGGACATTATGTCAATGTCTACGGAGGCTTCAATGTAAGTCGCACCATCGTCGTTACAGTCGACATAGAACTTATCCTTGGCTTTGCCAGCAAATGGAGGAAAGTGGGTTAAGGTTTCTGCCAATGATCTTTTGAGGTTGTAGGACATTTTCCGATGAAAATTCCCTGAATAGAAGAGAATGATGGGGATGTGAGTATTGGGGGCTATCTGATCAAGCAACGAGAGCTGATAGGTTCTAAGGTGGTCTTGTGTTGGAGAAGAAGGCTTTATTTTTTCTTTGGATATGATTTGGACCTTGAAATCCATTTTCCGATATTTCCTTCTTCAAATCCAAACCTCTTCAAGTGAAGACAAATAACTTAAAACCCAACATATGTATATATAAGAAGATTTTAACTTATATATATATATATTTTTTCGCATCCATGTGAGTCTGAATACAATAATGTCTCATAAAAATGTGTGTGCATGTATAGTTTGCCAGAAGAAGTGCGTATTGTCTCAGCTAGAGAACTTCCCGTGGAAAGAAGGCAACACATACGATTTGTGTATTCCAACTCAATCCAGCTTGCACTTGACCAGAACCCATATGAAACCCCATTTATTAAATTAAAAATAACGATTTCCAGATTATAATCTAAGTAATCGATTTGATTCTTCGTTGAATATCAGTAAAAAGTTTGAGCATGATCTGTGTATGGTCTATTTCATTTCATTTTTAGCTGTCTAAGACCTAGCCCTCCATGGCTCCGTGTTTCATATCACCTTACTCAGAACAAAAGATAAGAATATATGATAAAATAAACCTTAAAATTCCATTTGATACGAGATTATAAAATCACAACATGCTCTGCTGTATTAATGATTTTTAATAGTGTTGCTTAGTTTTGTTTACCAACTATCTGCATTAAAATTTTTGCATAGAAAAACTTTTCTATATAGTTTATATAAAATTATGATAAAGAATTTCTATCTTTATCATACTAAACATACTTCTATTCAATTTTTTAAATTTAATTCAAAAAGTATGTTTATAAAACCTAATAAAAATGAAATTTAAGATAAATTATATATTCACTTAAACAACTAAAAATTAACAATTAAAAATCAATCAATGTCCTAAATGAATTCATTAGGCAAGCTTAAAGAGATATTAGAGGATACAACTCAATGTTTCACATTTATGAGCAATGGAATTATTCAACTTCTCCATGTTTTTTTAAATCCCCTAACAGAGTGAGTAGGCCAGCTCCACGTGTTGTTTCTTATACATGCTTTCAGCTTGGTATTAATAGGACTTATTGCTGTAAGGGCCTAAAAATAATGTAATTTGTGTAAAGGTCTCATGTCATGTCAATTATCAAACTAAAAGAAAGTATTCCTTTCACTCTTAATTTTATCCTTAAAAGATAGATCTAGTAAATCACTTATCTGAAGCATTTATCTTAGGTCTGAGAGGTGTCAAAATTTGTCTTTATTGACTAAAGGTTTTCCCTTTTTAAGAAACATAAATGAATCCATTTTACCTATAGACCTTTATCGGTGCATAACTTTCAACATTGCTTATGAGTTTCACTAAGTTGATTCATAGGCCTCCATTATCCTTTGGTAAGCATATTTTTAAATAGTTCAACTTGGTTATTTTATTCTTGTTATCTAATCCACTTTACAGGAAGTTTTAAGCATCTTATCAATGGTTTTCATAATCTCTTTTGGAAGAGTTAAGTGAGAGTGCCTGTATATATGGATATTGATTAAGACAGAGATTATAAGTTGAAGCCTTCTTCTATATGAAAGGACCTTATTCCACTAGCTCTATTAAATCTTTTATAAATAAAGTGTATAAGGGGAGAGCAGTCTGAGTAGGTGAGCTTCTTTGTGGTAATAGGAATACCTAGGTACTTGAGAGGTAAATGTTGGTGTTTGAAGCCTTTAAAGATAGTTGTTAGTAGAACTAGATATATATAGAAAGGAAATATAACTTAGGTTAAAGCTCAGACCTGATAAGGATTCAAAAAAACTCTATAGAGTTCATCAATAACTCTATTGATATAGGATTAGCCCCATAGAGAAGTAATAAATTATCTGTAAGTGAGAGATTAAAAATGCCAAGTCTATTTCATTTGTAGTAACATTTAAACCTAGGTTCCTCAATGATGTTTGATCTTCTTAGTTTAGTAAAGATTTCCATACTAAGGGCAAATAAATAGGCTGAGAAATGAGTAGATGAGATACAATTCCTTACCTAACTAGTAAATCTAATAGGAAAATTAATAACATTCATTTAGCTTAAAAAAAAGTTTCAATTGAAGGGTCAAATGCCATTGTAAAATCAATATTTAAGGCATAAATTATAATTTCTTTCTTCTTGTGGAAGCTTTTGAACAGTTATTGGGCAATCAATATATTATCCTTAGTGTTTGTTCCCTTGTTATAGGTTTTTTGGCAAGGGGTTATGTTACAGTTTCTTAGTCTGTCTTCTAAGAGTTTTGAGACAAACTTATAGATAATATTACAACATGTAACTGGTCTATAATCATAAAGTGGAAGGACTAACAACTTTGGAAATGAGGCAAATATAAGTTCTATTTAGCTTAGTTAATAAATTTCCACTGCTAAAGGATTCTCTCACTGTATTGATAACCATATTACCTATTGGTTCCTATGAACTTTGAAATAATTGGACATTGAATCTATTTTAACTAGGAGACTTATCAGGATTTAGGCTAAACATTGTTTCTTTAATTTCCTCTCAATAACATCTTTGATAAGATTATGTTTGAATTGACTAGGAAAGTAGTTAGTTGAGCAATATTTTAACTCATTAGGTATATGATTTATTCATCTTTATTCCCAAACAACTTCTTAAATTGCTTATAGGCCATTTCCTTCAGTCCCTCTTGATTTTATAGCTATGGCTTAAGAATTATGTAGGGACACAAATTTACTCATATTCCTTAGTGCTTGCATGGCATTTTAATAAAATATTATGTTCTTTCTCCACTTCTTAACTAGAAAATTTTTTATTCCTATTTTAATTAAGAATTGTAGCTTTCTATATTAGCTATATAGTGTCCTAAGGCTATAGACTTAAGATGTTTGACTATTAGATCAATGGGGTTAATTCTCAGGTAATCCTAAATTTTATTGAGATCATCCAAAGTTGTATTTTCTCTTCTAGAATGAGATTAGATCTCTTATTATAAAATTGAATGATTTGTGCTTCAATAGCCTTTATCTTTTGTATATAAGAGTAGGCTTAAGATCCAATAATTTCAACACTTAGCCCTTTAAGAATTGCTTATCTGAATCTAGGATGTTCCGATAAAGATATTGGTGAATCTAAAAGGAGTCTTTCTTATATTATTTGCAACCTTAATTTGAATTACAATAGGAGTGTTATCAGATATGAGATAGTTGTAGAAGTTAGTAAACCTTAGAGGAAAAAAAGTTATTCAAACTAAATTAACCATATATCTATCTAATTTCTTTAACAAGAGTTCCCATTTTGTTTGTTGTTCTAAGTTAACATTCTATAACCCATGTATTTACATTACCAAACATCTGAGATTCTTTGCATTTGATTCTTAAACATAAAAATTCGTTACACTCAAAATTTTTGTTTATAATATATATAACATATGGAGGTTCACAGCTTTATACAACGTGTACAACATAAAACTGGGTACTAGACCAAAAGAATCTAACTAGAGACTTCAAAATCAGTTGATTAGACCTTTGAGCCATTCTTGGTTCCAAAACGGACAATATTAGGTTGCTACTAGATTTCCATAAAAGCTAAGA
Source organism: Erythroxylum pelleterianum (assembly GCA_027563865.1). Classification (NCBI taxonomy): domain Eukaryota; kingdom Viridiplantae; phylum Streptophyta; class Magnoliopsida; order Malpighiales; family Erythroxylaceae; genus Erythroxylum; species Erythroxylum pelleterianum. The sequence continues at coordinate 22,346,059 of JAOQMR010000001.1, read as the reverse complement.
TACCCCAGTACCTGAAAATCAAAGTTGCAATTTTGATAAGTTTGCGAACTCAATGAGTGAACCAACAATGATGTGCTCAGTCATGTCAAAACACAAATATCACGAGTATAGAACCAATTTCACGAATATATCTCGTTATTCAAAATCAATTCTCATTTATCACATCACTCATCTTAAGCATTCATATCGTCGACAGATACGTAAGTATTTCATATCACTATTAAGCACAAATCAATGGTTCTTTCCAATCATTTCAGAATCTATGTAAAGATATATATATGCAAATGCACATGAGGCTCCAATTCTATTTTTATTTTTGTTATGACGAAGACCCTATTTACTGGTCCCATATTTGTTGTGAATTTCAGGCTCATTTCAGATACTATCCCGTACCCATTGTGGATACCAAGCTCATTAATTGTTGAGCCTATGTCTCTGTGTACACATTTTTGATCTTAAAGCTCTTTTTACATTGGTTGCTCTGGTCACAACTCCTTTATATGAACATGCATATTCATGTAATGAAGTACAACATTTAACATAATATATTGTCAATCACTTTCAGTCAAGAAACATATTCAATTACCATAACTCATCGGATCTATGTCCGACATTCAACATATAGTTGAGAATTTATTTTCCTTATTCACATTCAAATTATAAACACTCCCAATACAGTCCCGAATATCAAAGTCCTTAGACAATCACTTGTCTGGAATCATCAATGTCACAATTATATCAATATCGAATCAATATAGAAAAAAATCAAGTTTAATCAAAACATTATAAACATAACATGTTTTTAAATTGTGGTCACACATTTAGGTTACTCACAATACGCTCTAATAAGCTATTGCCTTGACGATCAGACAATATCTGGATGCTGACGATCTACTTGAGCATCTATATCATACAATACACACATATTTACACATCATTAACTTATTTAATCAAATGAAGATGTGATGTGTCATGCTTAATACATGCTCAATTGACTATCCTGAGTATGTAACCTTATTCACAAGTCTTACTCATTCATTTATCATAGCATGTATATACCTTGTTTTTGCAATTAGGTTGTGCCTTAAGTAAGTTTAGTTACTCTCAATTCATCAATCATACATTCATCAATTCTTTTCTAGCGTTATATTTGCAAAATTTCCTAATTCTCATTCACTCATGCCTAATGCATTACTTATATCCTTTGAATCCCATTTGCATTCATAAAGACATCTTTATATGATTAACAACTCATACTTCTCAATTTCATATACATTGGTATCAAACACTCCAATCCTTAAGTTATAACATCAATTATCAACCTAAATTCATCAAACACTTAACCAATTGATTCAACATCAACTAAGTTAATTTTAAGCCGTAATCAAGTCTAAAAGTACCAATGTATAGTGTATTATCCTTATATGATTCAACAAGAACACAAAACACAAATTTTCCTCTCTGTCAAGCATTCCCACGATCGTGGAAAGAAACCATATAATTCCGTTGAAAGAAACCATATAATTCCCACGATCGTGGGATAGGAGAACCAAAAATTTCACCTTCTTCTCTTTAACTTTTCTTCCAAATTTTGACACCTTTATGACAGTTCATCAATTTCACCTCAATTTATACCTTAAAAACACTTCAATTCCTCATAAACTCATCCCTAAAACAATCTATAACTTAGGGTTTCCAAACATCAAGAACAAAACCAATTCACTTACTAAGTTTCAAGCACATCTCATCATTAATCCTATATGCAATTCATCTCAATTCACCCCTAATCAATCTTCATGTAGTTTATGCTCATATATAACATAATAAGGCAATCAATTACTTACTAACTCAACCCAAACAAGCCTCTCTAGCATTCAAACATACTCCAAGAACAAGATGGAATAAGAAGGGTTTCTAAATACAAGATAAAGGCTATGAAATTTGACAAAACTCAAGATGTTTGGTAGGTTGTGTGGGGATGTCATTGGTGAGGAGATGAAGGAGAGGACATAAGAAAAAAAATATTAAGAAGGATGGTCTTTCAAGTGTGAAAATCGTGGGTTACAAATGCATGGTGGAGAGGTGGGACACATGTCTTGCCACTTGTCAAATGGAGAGCCAGGTCATGTGTCTTCCTCTTATATTACCAACTGTCAATCTGTAACTAGTCCATTTGTCACTTAATCACTAGGCCATATGTAATTCAACTATAACATCATTTGTCACTCATGAATTCAAGCCATTTGTCACTCCATTATTAATGCCAAGAGTCACTATTTCATAGGTCTAGTTAACTTAAATTTTCATGTATCATTTTATCTTGTCCTTTAACATTTTTATTATACTAGCTACACGTGTCACCTTATCCATCTTTCAATTGTAACAATAAATTCCCAATTCACTAATTATAATCCCTCCAAAATAAAATTCAAGACATAATCAACACATAATTACATCATAATCATTTAAGATCTTTTATACCCCAAGATATGCCAAATGAGTGTATATACTATTTTTACAATATCTCTTAATCATATTTCATATACGTATGCAATATAATGCATGCAAATGTAATGCACTTCATGTATTCTCAGAGAATATGACTTATGTAGCTAGCCTAATCCATGAGTATAGAAACGGGCTATTACACTTATAATAGGAATTTTCAATTTCACTACAAATGTAAAGCTCTCAATCTCATATACCCAATGACGGAGCTATGTGGAGGCCTATGGTGCACTGGGCCCCTCAATATTTAAAAAAATTAAATGTTTTGATTTTTATAATATATATATATATAGACACACACACACACACACACACACACACACACACACACACACACACACACACACACACACACACACACACACACACAAGAATGGAGTTATTTGGAGCCCATTGATGTACTGGGCCCCCTAAGACTTAAAAAATTAAATATTTGGACCCTCCTATTTTAAATTTCTGGCTCCGTCAGTGCCTATATATGTTGATGATCTTCTGATCCTTTGCAGAGCTGATCCTCATTCAATTGCCATGATGATACATGCATTGGAATTATTTGCTGATTGGTCAGGTTTGAAGCATAACTCTGAGAAAAGTTGTCTGTATCTCTCTGCAAACGTGAGAAATCTTACTGAAGTCTAGAGACTAGTTGGGCTGAATGTTCATTATGCTCTTTTCTGCTGTTTGGGAGTTCCAATTACTTCTTCTAAGCCTAAGTTTAATGATTATGCTATACTCTTTGAAAGAATCAAGGCAAGAGTAAATTCTTGGCAAAATAGGTTTCTTTCCTATACTGCCAGGATAGCCCTTATTATATCTTTCTTAAGCAACTTAGATATCTATTGGACTACTCATATAACATTGCATAGGAAAGTCCTTAAAGAAGTTGACAGGATCCTAAAAGTATTCCTTTGGTCTAGTAGAACTGAAAACTCATAGAATGCCACAGTTAATTGGAGTGAATTTGTCATTCCAAATAAGTTGGGTGGTCTAAGGATTGTTTCTATTTATACAGTGCAAAAAGTTCTAATGTGCAAGAGGCTTTGACGACTATACATTGATCATAATGCACTATGGGTCAAATGGATCCATAAGTTTCACCTTAAAAATATGAATTTCTAGCAAGCTCTTTTTATTAGTGAGTTCTTATGGATTATTCTCCAGATGATGAAGTTGTGTGACTTAGTTTATCCTTGTATTAAACACAAAGATCGTGCTAGTACTTTGCTTTGGTATGACAATTAGCTAGACTCGAGTTCCTTTATTCTCAATCCTTAGGTCCAACACTTGAGAAACATAATTCCTCTTAATCTTAAGTCTCATCTTTTTATGTAATCGTCAATGGAGAGGGAGTTTTAAAGGCTTCAATACTTAGGTTAATGTACTACTTGATGATTCTAAAAGTTGGTCCCTTGATCCGAGCAATAAATTCTTAAATAAATCTTGTCACCAACTTCTTGTAAGGGGTTTAAAGGAGGTACCTTGGTTTATACTTTTATTTCAGAATTCCATCCACCCAAAAGTATCATTTATCTTCTGGTTTGTGATTAAAAACAAACTTGGGACTAAAAGCTGGTGGCATGGCATTGTGGACACAACTTGTGTTTTTATGTAAAATGGTAGTGGAGGATAGGGATCATCTCTTTTTTTATCTGCAGTTTCTTTAAAGCAATCTAGAACAGGATTTTGCACTTGCTACCTAATCACAACTATTCTTATACTTGGGAACAATCTTTACACTAGGCCGTTAGAAACTCAAAGCATGGTATGCCTAATTCCATTCTATTTACAGCTACCTTTACTACTTCTATCTGCTTCCTTTGGAAGGAGAAAAACTCTCATATATTTACAAGCTATAAAGAGGGAAAATATTTGGTATATGACAGGATAACTAATTGGATTAGATTAGACTTCACTGCCTAAAATCTTTAGTCGTCTCTTTCTCTTAAGATGAAATTTAGGTGGAATCCTTAATATGGTTTCTCAGGTTACTCTATTTGCTTCTTTTCTTACTCTTTTGAACCTGTATATATCATCTTTGTCTTGAACTCATTGTAATGTTGTATTAATTTTATTTATAGTTAATACAATATTCATTTTAAAAAAAAGTTAATTTAAATTCCATTTTTGAAATTAATTTGGTGTAAGTTATGTTTTATTTCAACAAGCCATGGCTAAAATCTATGAGCTTATTCTCCTCAATGCTCTTGTCTACATCGATGATATACTTCTCTACTCCAAAACCCATGAAGGGCATCAGTCCTTACTCTAATCCTTCTTAGATCTCATAAAACAATAGGTGGTTATGCTCTCATCCCAAAAGGGCCATATTGGGATAGCCTAAATGGAATTTTTGGGTATGAATTTCCAGGATGGATATAGCTTGGCTTGTCTATAACCAGTGAACTTTTTAAGTTTCCCGATGACGATATACTTCTCTACTCCAAAACCCATGAAGGGCATCAGTCCTTACTCTAATCCTTCTTAGATCTCATAAAACAATA
>JAOQMR010000001.1:22313616-22330943 GCA_027563865.1 Erythroxylum pelleterianum | reverse complement strand
ATATAAAGGATTTAGCAGTCTCTCTTAATAGAGTGATTTCACTTTCCAAGGTACAAGGACTTTGGTATGACGTTCAAGAATATTGATGTTGCTAAGGTATTTTGCAAGTCTCGTGTATTTTGCAAATGTAGTGACTTTTCTTTAAGTAGACAATTTTCTCGACTAATCGTTGCTTAATCTACAACATGATTTCTGCTGAAATCTTCGATATTTAGACGTTTTGTCAAGGCTTCCAAAGTTGATTATTCAAATTCGTAAAATTTTTTTTAGATGTCATGGAACCATTTATGAATAGGCAAGTTCATAAAGAAGGTTCCTGTATGGAAGGAAGCAATTATCCTATAATTTTATTTCCTTTTAGAAATTATACCGTTACCTATTTAAGGAAATAAATCCATTTTGAATTTTGAAATGTTATAAAGTTATCATCAAAATCGTTAAACTTAACCATTGAGCTAACAATCTTCCCTTTTTTGATGATGACAAACAATAATAAATATATTTTCAAATTTCAAAAAATAATAATAAAGGATTTCCAAAGATACATGTGAACTTTATATGTTCTTACTCATAGTTATAAAAAGAAGAAGCCTGACTTCTAAAGGAAGGAGCCTATCGTATAGATTTAAACTTCACAATTTTAACAACATTTCATAGTAGTTAGTTAGCAGAAAATATCATCAATAAAAAATATATCATTAACCCAGTTGAAAATATATCATAGATTTCATGTAAGATGCATGCAATGTATATCATTAACTATTCTCTCTCTTTGTCATTATAAAAAAATAGAGGGAAAAAATCATAAGTTGTAAGAATAGTATAGGCAAGAATAGCAACATAGTTATTGAAGAGATTCAAAAAATTTCCTAAGTAAAATATGCATGTCAAGAAGCTAATTTTGCATGCTATCTATTTGGCTGCTCATTTTATCTTGATTGGCTTGAATGCCCCTTAGCTATTGTTGAAGAATTGCATTATTTGCATCTTGAGGAGGAACATTAGCTTATTAGTCTGGAGTAGGATCTAAGCTTTCTGCTACTCTTTCATACTTCTTTTCTACCCAGATGTTGTTTTGCAATTTGTATCCAAATTGGTAGGAAATGGACAGGTGAAACTTAGCCGTTGTGTACCAATTTAGATTATGGAAAAGTACTCCATAATGGGTGAAATCTTGGTGATCAGCATTTCATAAGGTAAACAACTAGTGGTATTCTTAGATTCCCCTTATCTACCATAAACTTCATAATCACTATTGGGAGGTTCATTCTGTTTTCCTTTAAGAGATTGTAGACCATATACATATCCAGAAGACTGCACCTTTCTATTGGCTACTACTTAGAAAGATTGAAATAGCGGAAATGGATGAAAGGCATATTGGCAGTAGGTCTAAGTGTCTACACCAGGGTCTTCCCTCATGGGCATTCTCGGTGTGTACACATATAAAGTCCACAATCTCTCCTAAATCCAGGTTAGTAGTGTCCCACTTATGACAGGGAAGATCAGTCCTACCTATGGGAAGTATATCCAGAATGTTTGCCAAAATCTCTTCCGTGATCAAGATCTCACACTCATAGATCCAAGAAATTATTGCGAGGTTTTCATCAATTTCCTCTTTTCTCATGTGCATGTAAAAGCATCTAACCAGGTCATCACACAATGTTTCATTCAAGTTCACAAAATTTTCCCAACCAATCGTAATAAAAAAGGAAGAGATTGGAATACTGATTTCATAAAAAAAGAGGTAAGATGTGTCTAGCTGCCATCTTTCTCTTGTAGCGCATCTTGTACCTTGCTTCAGCTTCCATCAATTGAAACAATTTCATTGGTGCTGAGGACTTTCCTTTCTAAGTTATGGTGAGTTTCTTTGATTTTGTTCTTTTGGCCTTAGGGATTTCTTCAAAAATGGCTTCTTCAAAAGCTGGCTCATCCATTATAATTGGGTCCTTATTCTTTTCTTTAATCATAGGAACTTTGCCTTTTCTTATCTCTTCTCTTTTGCTTTTTTGTAAATCTTCTTCCTCTTTCTTTTTGGCCTGAGGAGTTTCTTCTTATACAGCTTGCTTTTCCATTCTTGCTCTGGTCCTTGGTCTCATTATTAATGGAGGTAGTTCTTCATCTGATCTGTCATCTTTTACATCCTAGTGCACTTCAGGCACTTTCTTATCCTTAGGATCAGTTTTAGGAGTAGTAGAAGGAGGAGTAGTGGAAGGAGTAAGAATGGGTATATGAAATCTTACTTATTTTGTTCCTTCCCCTTGCTCGAGGATTCGTTTACTTCTTTTTCTTTTCTTTTTCTTCTTCTTCTTCCCCACTAGAGTCATAAACAAATTATTGTTCAGCTGAAGGTTCATTGTTTTTAGAGGATGAGCCCGAGTCTGATTCTAAGGATAACATAGCCAAAATCTGTCTTTCTCTCTCCTCTGGAGTTTCCTGAAAGGGTGTTTCTGAAGTTTAGGGCATAAAGGAAATAGAGATAGGTTCAGTAGGAGTGTCTAAAGAACCTACTATTGGAGACAGAGAAGAGGACTAAAAAGCGAGAGTTTAGAAGTTTGAGCTATGGTTTTCTTCTATCCCTTTGATTTTGTTCTAGACATTGTACATAAAGAGTTTTTAGAGAAAAGAATAAAGAGAAGACAGAAAGTTAAGGTTTAGTGAGGAAGAGAATGATACTTCTGAAAAAAGAACAACAAAGAGTAAAAGAGAGAAGTATGTTTATGGTATATTAAATGATTATTGAGCGTTGATTTCGTATGAGAATGGGCAGATGTACATGCCAAAAGAGGAAGTTTGATTGTCTGTGTCTCTTCTATAAGACAAGTATGGAGCATTGTCAGAATAGTGTACGCATTTTTTAAAAACTGAAATGACGCCATAAAAGAACTATACAAAAATAACATCAGATAGTCTGCACATACCAAGTTCTTTTCTTAACACGTCAAATCTATGTTTAGATAGTGGCTTAGTGAAAATATCAGCTACTTGATTTTCAGTATTAACATGCAAAAGATCAATGGTTCCTTCTAAAATATGACCTCTAAGAAAATGATGCTTGATTTTTATATGCTTAGTCCTAGAATGATTGATATGTATTTAATTGATTATGAATGGAAGTAATTTCTTTTATAACCCCTATTCTCAATTCTATATCCATATGGAGTGATCATACAAACTTTATTTATAGATGGGATAATCAACAAAATTACTTCCACAATAGATTGCAAGACGCACAACAAATACTGTATCAACTAAAAGTTTCTTATCACAATTCAGGTACATCTCTGAAAGATATAATATAACAATATTCAACATCAACAAAGTGTAAAATAGTTCTAGCAGGATGTAGAGCAATTTTCACAGGAAACAAGGTCTAGCGTCCAAGATTTAGAAAACCAACAAAACTCAGGTACATTTTTAGAGGAATTAGTTAATGTTTATGCTACTAATACTTTGTAATTTCAATAAAAAGAGATTCTAGTAAGAAACAAATTTTAGAATCTAGAAATTGGCAGGCTAAATGAGTCACCTGGCAAAAGCTTTTGATCGCCTAGCCTCACAAGGCAAAGAAATGCAATTGTATTAAACCAAAGTGTGCCCAAGGGACATTAGCACAGAGTCGTTATAGAGTGGTGAGGAGTTTGAGAATCTTGAGAGCAATACTTAAGGAATCGCATGTGAAGAAGAAGTTAAGGAGGAGCTTGAACCAAAATATGATATATCTTTTAGCTTGGGCATAAGTATTGGGTCCATAATTATTTTTTAGACTAACTCTTCACCTCTACATAACATATTGAAGGAATTAAACTAGGAACAAAAAGGTGAAGAGACATTCTAGATCTTTCTAGAGTGTGGGGACTCAGTGGAGATCAAGAGTTAAAGGATACAGAAGATGTTGTCTGAGAATGATTATCGACTAAGGCCCTATTCAAAATTTCCTCATGTGGAGGAGACTCAAATTGTACTACCTTAAGATCATAATTTCATCACTTGAGAAAAGTGTGGAGTCGAGCTAGTGACCCTGAACAAAGGCGCTTCTTAAGAGGCAACCCAAAGGAACTAACTTTCGTTTCTTTTTAATCACAAACACGAAACAAAAAGTGAAAAGATCAATAAATAACTAAAATTAAACTAATTACGAACAAATACATACAAATTAAAATCAATAACAAAACCTAAAACACCACACTCCCCGAAAATAGTGCCAAAATTGGTTACGCGTCGTTACACTACTAAAATAACTAGACTACTACTATAGTAGTGGTGAGTCTAGGTCAATTCCATAGAGAGTGTGTGTAAAGTCATTGAAATGACATTAATTGGTATCTAGGTTTTGGGAGGTTTGTTTGGATTGATAACAAAATAAAGTAAAACTAATCTAGTGAAAACAAATGAAAGAAAACATTAAAAATGATAAAAGTGAGGAAGTCGATAAGGACTCGGGTTTTTGGTTCAATCTCGGCCTAAACCCTAATTAGACATATTTTATTAATTTGTCATTATTTTACCTCTCTTTGAGCTATTGGTCATAGATTAATAACAATCTCTGTTAATCTCAGTTTTTCCTTACGTCCTAGTTAATTAAGAAGAACTCGTTAATTAACCCTAATTATTAGATAACCTAAGAGACGCTCGTTAAGTTTAATCAAACAACCGTCTTATGAGTGAGAAAAATAGACCAATATAAGCACGCAATAATCACACAAGCTTAGATTCGTTAACCTAGGTTATGTTATCCCTAATGATTACAAACCATTAGTCGCTACAAATGAATAAAAAACAATAATTACGTATTGTATTCGATTATAACAATGGGTTCTTACATAAAAATAACTAAATAGAGCATTCAGTCATTCTTACACAATACCCAAATATTAAACATAGGATAACATAAGCAATTTCTAAAGAGAGAAAGAAACAATAAATATAAGGAGAAATACACTTAACTAGGTCTATAACATGCAAAGACAAGTAAAATTCTAATCGATTCTAGTCTAGCAATAGGCACATAAGTTTCATCAAAATCAACACCTTCCTGTTGATTATAACCTTGAGCTATAAGTCTAACTTTGTTTCTTACCACCTTATCATTTTCATCAATTTTTTCGAAAAACCTAGCAAGTTCCAATTACTAACTTGTTTTGTGGACGAGGTACTAGATTCCAAAATTTGTTTTTGTTAAACTGATTCAATTCGTCGTTCATGGATAAAACCCAATTTTCATCAATAAGAGCCTCTTCAATAGTCTTTGGTTCTAATTATGAGATGAGGGCAACAAAGTTATTCTTGAAGGATGATTTGGTTCTTAAACTTTCAAAGGGGTCTTGTAGAATGTACTGATATGTATCAAGACCTCTTTATTCTCTTGGTGTTCTTCGATGTATAGGCTCATATTAGGAGGAAGAAGCTTTCCCTATCCTAGCTTCAGAAGGACCTTCTTGATCTTGTAATTCCAAAGGTACTATAGTTGTTGTTTGAGTCTGTGATGTATTTTTAGGATCCAAAGGAAGCACTTCATCATCTGAGTTAGCTGTTGTTGTCGAGGGTAGTGCTTCATCAAATACAATATGTAATGATTTTTCTATCTTCTTTATTCTTTTGTTGTAAACTTTAAATCCTTTACTGATGGTACTGTAGCCCAGAAAGATGGCTTCATCTGATCTTGCATCAAACTTTTCATTATTTAGAACGAAGCATTTATAACCAAATGCTAGAAAATAAGTGACATTCGGTTTTCTTCCTTTCCACAACTCATAGGGAGTCTTTTTTAGAATGGGTATTATAAGGCATCTGTTAATAATGTAACTAGTAATTGACACAGCTTCTACCTAGTAACCATGAGGTAGACCACTTTCACATAACATTGTTCTGGCCATATCAATGAGAGTCCTATTCATTCTTTCAACCACCCTATTTTATTAAGGAGTCTTTGGGTATAAAAAATTGTTAGTCATATCGTTATTATCACAAAAATCTTCAAACTTTTTGTTATCAAATTCTCCTCCATGATCGCTTTAAATTGAAGTAATATAGTATCCTTTTTCGATCTGATTGTTTTTTCAAAATTTCTCAAAACTTTAAAGGCATCATTATTATTTGATAAGAAGTAAACCCATATAAATATAGAATAATCATCTACTAAAACAAAATTATAATGTTTACCACCAAAGCTTTGAGTCCTATTGGGACCAAATAAATCCATATGCACAAGTTCAAGTAGTTGGTTAGTAGACACAATATTTTTGGGAGGAAGGCAACTTCTGACTTGTTTACCTTTTAAACAAGCCTCACAAACCTGATTGCTTTCGAACTTCAACATCGGTAGTCCTCTTATTAACTTATTTTGGACAATTTTGATAGAATGCTCATGCTAACATGTTCAAATCTTTTATGCCAAATAAAAGAGTCCTTTTCTATAGAAACAAAACACTTGACATTTTGTGAAGATATATCTTCCAATTGAGCACATTATATGTTTTGATTTCTAGAACCAACAAATACAATATTGTCATTAAGATTATCAATAATTTTACAATATGATGCATAGAAAATAACTCTATAACCCTTATCATATAATTGACTTACACTCAACAAGTTATGTTTTAATCCATCAACATTAAGAGCATTATCAATAGAAGTAGAGTTAAAGTCACCAATTTTATCAATTCCAGTGACTTTTGCCTTGTTTTTATCGACAAAGACAACATTACCTTCGTCTTTTCTTTCATTGTAGTTGAAATGTGATATTTTACTTGTCATGTGTCTTGAACAACCACTATTAACTATCCATCGATTTTCTCTCGTCTCCATGTTGAAGCATATTTGTAGAAAGTATTGTCTCATTTTAGGTACCCACATTTTTCTGGGTCCTTTCAGGTTAGTAGCTTGACCTTTGGTCTCCAAACATACAATTGGGATAATTTCTCCATTTTATGAAATTTACAGGAATGACTAATATGGCCATGTCTACCACAGTTGAAGCATAAAACAAATGAATGAGAATTGTTATAATTTCTACCATGTATCAGGTTCTTGTTGTTTTGACTATATTTACTCCTAGATTTAACAAAGAAGTTCTTATATGGCCTAGCATTATTATTTTCATTGTAACATATTCCAACTTAATTAAAAATGCATTTACCATAACCAAATGGTGCATCAAGGTTGTTCTTATAACACCCCCTTTACGGAACCTACAACCATCCAGAGATGTAGCAACCAGATTCCTATATATGCATTCAAGGTACATAATTCTATTCAATGCTATACATATAAACATTAAAAAAATCCTCAATGCTTAACATTATCATTTAACTATAGTAAAACATTTTTACATTAACATGATAATTCAAAAAGAAAACATACAATTTCCTTTACTACGTATACAACCATTCTTTAATCGAAAAACACATTTAAAGGTACTTTTACTCCCAATTGTTGGCCTTGGTCCCTGCAAATATTCCTTGTACCTCACTCCTATGACTTGAACCTATACGAATTAACACTCGTGCTAAGCTTGAAAGCTTCGTGGGGAAAACATTTAGTTTGGATGACCACTCACAATAGTCATCGGCCAAGCACACACATTCAAAAATATCACAACTCATATACCATAAATTCAAATCCATGAACCAAACATTGATATTCAATGCTCATATAAACAACAATGAAATACTTAAGAAAAGTACATAATACCAATATGCTTCAACTTATTATCCATATACAAAAAATGTACATTTATAAGCCAAATATTGATATTCAATACTTATTGATACAAATTATCAATATAATTGCACATCATTACAACCAATACAAATGTTCATCAATACTAATTATTTGTGTTGTCATACTGTATTTCTTATTTATGACTTTTAAGTATTCTTTCTGTGTTAAGCCTGCACATTTTCTGTGGGTGTGGATAACGAGTGCTGTAGATATATGAAGATATCAAACTGTGGATACCCGAAGGTATCAAACTGTTGATACTCAAAGGTATCAAACTATGGATACCTAAAGGTATTGAATTGTAGACATCAGTGGTGTCAAACTATAACAGTTGCACTGTAACCCTATAGACATGCCTATCTATCCATAACTAAGACAATAGAACAAGAACTATAACATTTCCTTTAACCATTTGCAAATTTCACAATTCATATATCAACAAATCATATGATATACATTTCAAGTCATAAGATCTATATATGTGTTCATGCATGCAAGTCATAACTTACCACCATTAGGAGGGTGTCAAAATCACACTTTTATAATCATACTATACATATATAGGTAATAAATATGCATACCAATCATTTATGTACAAGTAAGTTTTCTTTGGAATGCATTGCTCAGTATTAAATTCCAATATTAAATCACCCAATTCACACATGGTAAGTACTATTTCATTTATTTTTAAGTGTTTGAAATGTTTCATGCATATTAAAAAAGATTCAGTAAAAATAATGGAAATAAAAACAATGTCACGGTCGTGACACACACTCTCTCCATTCATACCACTACTTGTTCCTTAATATGCATACATAAAAAGTCAGAACTGGGTTTTGAGGTCTTCTAGACTTTTTTCTTCTATGTCTATAGTTTCAATTGCACTAACAATCAGACCATTTAAACTTCTAAGTCATGATATATAGGCAAAATATGACAAGCTGCTCCAAAATAGGGGCAACATCAGGTCACCTTTTTCGATCTCCATTTCCAAGGTCATAGAGCCAGAATTAAGTCAGAGTCTCTTCTAGAGATATTTAGTTCTATGTATTAGGTTTCATATTACACAATTTGGAGGTCTGGAGGTTGAGTTATAACTTAAATAAACCTAGATAGAATTCAATACAAGATAATATCTTGTTATATTCAACCAATTCTATACAAGATAACACCAAAATGGCACTGAAATATCATCCCAGCAACTATTCCACATTAAAATGAATCTTTATATCCATTCAAACATGCACAAATATAGAAATCTACTAAGTGATGTCCCAAACTTGAAAATTGTCAAAGTAAGTCTTCTATTGCCTTTCCTTCCCTTCCTCTTTAGCTTTGCTTGAATCACCAAGTGAAAAACGATGGGATGAAGAAGGTGAAATGGAGAGGAGAAAAATCTAAAGTTAAGCTATCAAAGTTTCGTTCATCTCCCCTCTTTATATGCCTTTATATAAATTGTCTAGTCTTAGACCCATGTTTCTATCTCATTGGACCATGTGTCACAGTCCTATTAGACCATATGTTACAATCCCATTAGATCACATGTTACAATTCTATTAGACAAAGTGTTAAAATTCAGTTGGACCATGTGCTACAATTCTATTGGACCATGTGTTACAATTCTATTAGACCATGTGCTATAATTCTATTGGACACACATGTTTTAATCTTATTGGTCCATGAGTTGACTTTAGAAAATTTGCATATTGGTCCTTCTTATTCCTTTAATTCTCACATTGGCCTATAATCTTATCAATTTATGTCATTTTCCTATTTCTTAAGTTTCTAATGGTATAAATTTCATATAATTTGGTTATTATATCGGGTGTTGTACCCCAAAAACTACAGGGTGTTCAAAAATAAGGACAATAGCCCTAACTCAACTTCAAAACATAATTCAAAACTCTTAGAGACAGAATCAGATTTTAGTTCCTTCATGAAAAGTTTATATTTATGTCTTTAGTTTAATCTCCAATTGAAATTATCCAATTTGGAGGTTTACAAACCAAGATATGGCCTAATTACATAAGTATATTAAATTACAGAAGTATATTCAGTAGAACCTATCTGTTTAGTGAGTTATACATCCCAAATCAACTAACTTTGGTCTTATCATTCAAGAGTAGCACAAAAACACATCCAATTTAACTAAAAACATCCCATTTACTTATGGAATACTTCTTTTATCAATTCCCCTCACATCACACTTATAATCCAAGCAAAAATATCAAAATTTATATACATATTTCATGTCTAAGTATGTATGTCCATGCCGAAGTGAACAAATTATATACATAATGAATTATAGATGTACTTAATTCATTTTGCTCTCTTGTTAATATACCCTAGACATGCTATAATACTTCCAGGGTACATGTTAGGGTGTTACAATTCCTTCCATCAATGAACTTTGCAAGATCTTTTTCTAAAGAAAAGATCTTTCTTGTACATTTCTCTTTCTCAAGTTTGAGGGTGACAACCTTTTCTTCTTGCTGTCTCACTTTATCAAAATCATTCTAACGAAAAGTATTTTCGAACTTGGCTAATCTTTCTTCCAGAACTTCCTTTTCAGAAACCTTTTGCTTATAATCATCCTCAAGAGACATATTCTCAGTTGTTAGATTTTCATTCACAGTTTCTAATGATTTAATCTTACTCTTCAAGGATGCTTCATTGTTTTAGGACTTCTAAACTTCTTTGAAATACTTCACTGTAAATTTTTTGTACTAATTAGACAATTCACGATATGCATTTCTCAATTCATCAACTTTAATATTAAAGTTAGAATAATATACCTTATCGTCTCCTGATTCAACCATGAAGAAAACATTGTTGACTTTTTCTACCTCTTCTTATTTGAAGTTTTCAAAATCTTCATCTGACAGGCTGTAGTCATTGCTTGCTTCCTGAGTTTTCTATTCTTTGTTTTATCCTTTTGAAGAAGGGGACATTTTGGTCTTATATGTCTAGGCTTCTTGCAGTGATAGCATATGATTTGATTGTTTTGTGTATTGCTATTGCTAATATTGCCTTTTGGTAAGGACCTGTTGTTTTCAGTTTTCCTGTTCCCTTGTTTTTTCTTCTTTAGCTTTTTTTTTGTAGAAGCGGGCATATTTCTTTACCATGAAGTTGAACTCGTCATCTTCGTCTATTTGCAACTCAGTATTGCTTTCATCACTTATTGATTCATCAATTGTTTTTAAAGTCATTCCTATTTTGTATGAGGATACTTCATCTCACCTAGGCTCGGCTTCATAGATCATCAAGTTTCCTCTTAGCCAATTAAATAAGATGGTATCGAGATCCTTTGTAGTCTCCAAAGTTGTCTCCTTTGGTCTCCATTCTTTAGTAGTGATCTTAGAATCTCTTTTATGAGTTCATCATTGGGATATATCTTCCCCAAGTTCTTTAAGTTCGTAATGATGTTGTTGAACCATCCGAAGAATTCATCTATGGTTTCTCCTTGTTTCATGGCAATAGTTTTATATTGATGCACTAAAATACTTATTCTATGTTTCTTTACCTCATTCGTTCCTTCAAAGGTGACTTGTAGTTTATCCCACATTTCCTTTACTGCAGAGCAGTAGGATACCTTCTCATATTCTTCTAGAGATAGTGCACAGATCATATGATATTTTGCTTTAGTGTTTAACTGTGCATTTCTTCTGTCAACATCAAACCACACTTCTATGTTTTCTATAGCAGGAAGTGTAGGTCCAATTCTAATGATTTGCCAGACTTCAATTTCTACAGATTGGAGATAGATTGTCATTCTCTCTTTCCAATATGAGCAGTTGTTTCCTTTGAAGTAAGGAGGCTTTGAGACAGATTGTCCTTTAAGGCTTCTTAAATTGTTTGTCATGATTTATCACGTACTGCAAAACAAAATAAATGCGAAACCTTGCTCTGATACTAAATGATAAAGCAAATACACATAAAAGGCGGATGAATTATGTAAACAATATTTGCAAGATACTTAAAAAAAATGATAATATCCTTCTAAACAAAATAAGTCTATAAATAGGAAGGTCCTATCAACTTTCAAAAAAATCCTGTTAACATGGAAAACAAAAGGATCCAATTAATTGAAAGGAGCCTACTAGCACTAAAAAAGAAAGGATCCTGCTAGCGATCAAAAACTAAAGGAGCTTGTTAATTGATAGGAGCCTATTAACCCAAAAAATTGAAAGGAACCTTTTAATCGATAGGAGCCTATTAATTCTCAAAAAGCGAAAGAAATCTCTTGCGATAAAAAAACAGAAGGAGACCCTTAAAAAATGATTTTATAATATGGAAATTTAAAAGTTAGGAAGAGAGAAAGAATAACACAACTGATTTATACTAGTTCAGCTTATAATGATGCCTACATCCAGTTCTCAAATATTCAACTTGAGTATTTCACTATAAAATTCAACTAGTAAATTTTCACAAGCCTTTCTAAGCTCAAAAGTATATATTTTTGAAGGTTCTTCAACCTTCCACACTCATAGTATTTAACACAACTCTACAAGCTTTCAACAAGAAATATATAAAGGATTTAACAGTCTCTCTCAGTATAGTAATTTCACTTTCTAAGGCATAAGGACTTTGATATGACTGTCAAGAATATTAATGCTGCTAAGGTATTTTACAAGTCTCGCGTGTTTCGCAAATGCAATGACTCTTTCTAAGTAGATATTTTCCTCAAACTAGCCAATGCTTAATCTACGATATCAGTTATGCTAAAATCTTTGATATTCAAATGTTCGATCAAGGCTTTCAGAGCTGATTATTCGAATTGGTAAAAAAAAACTTCCCAGATGTCATGCAACCATTTCTAAATGGGCAAGTTCGTAAGGAGGTTCCTGCAAGGAAGGAAGCGATTATCCTACAATTTTATTTCCTTTTAAGAATTATACCATTACCTATATAAGGAAATAAATCCAGTTTTAATTTTGAAATATTATAAAGTTATCGTCAAAATCATTAAACATAACCCTTGAGCTAACGAAAAGATTACTAATAACTTTTGTAAATATCTTAATACCAAGTTTTATTTTCACGAATTTCATTTCATTAGACATTTTATTAACATCAACTAACATCAAATTGGTAATTATTTCTATATTCTTCAATCTTTTTTTACTTTTTTCTTTTAAATAGTAAAAAGTGTTACTTTTCATATCTTAATTAATTGAATAAAAGGTAAATACATACTTTTGTTTGTGTAACTATAATCGTTTATTAGAAATTATATCTAGTTTTTTAGTAAAAGTGAATGTAGGGTTTAATGTACTGAGGGCAAATATTGTAACTCCTCTTCTTTAAACTTGAGCTACTCTTTCACAAAAAGAATTATATTAATTTAACATAATACATTATGTTATATCTTAAGCATACGGATGATAAATCCTAATTTTTTTCACATACTTAATAAGGTCAAGCATACTTTGGCCTTGTTTGATAAATGGTTAATCAACTTTTCTTGGCAAATTAAGAGATATTTGGCTATTTGATAATGTCAAATCACTGATAATCATTTTTGATAATCAGATAATTAGGTTGGTAGATTGAACTCAATATGCTGTCTTGAAAATGCACCTATGGCTATGAGGAGCATTTTGCTCTAACGACTGAGAAATTAAGGGACGAAAAGATGATTATACCCAAAAGTTATTACAACTCACTCAAGTTGTCATCTTTTATTATTACTTTCCCTTTGCCAAACACTATTATCCTAAACTTCACTAACAGAGAGGAGAGGAGAGAGATTTATTTATTTATTGATTATCATTATATGTTCTATGTTTTTATTAGATTTATAAACTTAATTTTTGTGAAATTAGATCTAAAATCTAAATGTTTATGAGAATATTCAAAGCAATACCAAGATATAATACTCATGTCCTTATAATTTTTTTAATCATACCTTCATAAGTTATTTTATATACAAATAGTTAATATACTAAACAACTAATTTATTAAGCATCTTTAAATCAACAGCTAATATTATTCACTGGTCAAATCCGCTGTCAGCTTATCGCTGATATAATCAGCTAACAGTTAATACAAACAGGGTCTTTTTTCGGTTACTCTCTCTTAACTATATGTCAAATAAACTCTTAATGCATATGCTTTTAAATTAATATTCTAAAACTTCAAATAAGTTTTTAAAATATCACATTTCAAAATTTTAACTATTTTTATTGGTAATTAATTGTTATATATAAAAAGACATAAAATAATTATATTTAGAAGGTATGATATATATATAGACACACCAAATGTGATTTATTTTGTCTAAAATTATAGATTGCAATTTATAATAAAATTTTAAAATTAATTAAGGTATTTAATTTCAATTCTAATCATGTCATCTATTTGAATGGTTTCTTAATATTTTTATTTATGAGTTATCATATACATTGAACGCTAATCATATTCTTTTCCCTGTATGCTTACTATAGAACACAAATAAAATTTGAATTCTTTATTCTTTTCTTAATCTTTGATTTGGTTTTGGGGATGAAATTTATCTTTGAAAAGTTCTACAGGACATAAACAATGTATACGTGTACACGCTTTAATAGAGCCACTGCTCCTGTCATTTTCCAGCCACTCATCTTTATCATTTATCTGGCGTCGAAACTTTGTTGTTCATGTCTTTTGGTTTCCACGTTGTCCTGGCCTTCATTACTTCTGTTCCGTTTTCAAGACGAATCAAATGCTCCAACTCTACCACATCTTCTTCTGCGGTGGCATTGCTACAGACCCTTGACAAAGATTGTATGATACTGTCCTCGTAGCACTCTTTCCGGTACTCCAGAGTCATAGCAAAAAGCTCATGGTGCTCCTTTAGAGAGCGGGGAGTACCCTGAAAGAACAGAAAATATAAACCAATCCAATCAATGCGAAGATACCATCGAATAATACGTCTAGTCAGAGCAAATTAATTTAATAGAGGTAGAACTTCCTGAGAGCTGCTTTGCAGAATAATAAAAGAGGGGATCTGGGACGATAGAGATTCATTCGTTCGTTCTGGCATATTTTTCATTGAGAAGAAGTTTAAGATAAAATATTCTGGATTTCTAGAATAATTGATCAATGCAATCTTGTGGTCCATGCCCTTGAAACTTAACTTTCAAACTTTGCAAGATTGGCATACCTCAAGAATCCAGTCGATGTATTTAACATTGCTTACATGTTGATTGATGTCCACGTCATTCCATCCAGCCTGCATGTTAGGAGACGTTAATGGTTTTAAGCTGCTAAAAACAAGCAAAGATGTACATTGTCAGATTCACCAGACTCACCATCGAACCAGATTGAATGCGAACCGCAGTACCGTCAGTACTAAAGGGATGTATTTTTCTGCTATCCTTCTCGGTGATAGGGTCGCAGATCAAGAAAATGGGTGCGAACTCTTCTCTGACTTCATTCCTAAACTTGGAAAATTTTCTTGTTTTCTTGTTCATCATGATATAAACGCTGCATAAATTACCATTTATGAAATCAGAAATTGAACTTCTTTACCGGAGATAGAGAAGGTTTAAGCTGCTAGAAGAAATTTGATCAGGTTTGACGAACTTGGTAAAAAATGGAATGATATGTATCAAACAATGACAAACTTTTCTTACTTGGTTGCTCGGATCAGAGTTTTCCCTGTCTTGCCATCACGAATAAGCCAGTCACGTCCCAAACCATTTTTTCCTGCTGGATATGTCCAAGTATCCACTTGAACAGCATCAGTCCTTCAAAACGGAGAAAAAATTATTAAGATATTTTTCGGCTAGTTCAGTTATGTTCATATTCAGGTGATGAGGTTTTTTAAAGCAATTAATAGTGATGCCATAAGAAAGAGGAGTACATCAGTTTTATCCATTTCCTGTCAACTTCTTCAACCATTTGCAGATTTGTTTACGGAGCACTTGCAGAACTATCTTTTAGTCTGGTTTAATTTACAAGAGCAAGAAAAAAAATCCAACTCTTTTGCAGCTTGGCAGGTACATGACAGGTGAAAAAAAAAAGAAAATTAGCACATAGATGCGTGGCCTATAACAAACTAAGCAGAAATAATTTGTATAATTACCATGCAGGGTAGCAATCCAACACTATCTGACTAGTAGAGAGAACCCACATCAGATCGTTTTTCACCATCTCAGCGGTTGAACCAAAATTATCCTCTAGTATCTCTATCTTTCTGACATGGTTAAGTGCAGTATCCTGCAACAACAGGAATACAATGTCAAACACTGGCAGTTTACGTAAGCCCCTGTATTAGAGAAAAACAGACAACACCTGTAAATAACCCATCAAGGCTGCAAGAGATAGCTTATGATAACGATCAATTTCAAATGATTTAATCGTAAGCGTTTCCCTGTAAATTCGTTTGTCATGCACAAATCTTCCATCAAGTGCATCCGGGTTGGACTTGAACTTCTCTGTCAAATTTTCTGTATATAAATTCGTTTCAGTCCTGCCAGTCACAGTTGTTGATAGAAGTGCCACAGAAGAAGTTTTGCTGCTGAAAAGAGGCTGACCATGAGCTGAACTGAAACTAGGCATTCTTGTGTTAATGCTTGAGCTATAACTTGTTGGTGTTCGTTTTCTCGTCGTACCTGAGGTTGAGGGAAACATCATCGACTTGAAAAATGTAGATGAAAGTGAAGATGGTGCCATGGTGATGATGTTGACGTGGAAATATTGGAATTGGAGAGTTTAAGTCGTTCAAGTGGAGAGTATAAATAGGAGGGAAAGGTAGCGGAATTTATGAAAGGATTTAACGTGAAACTTTAAGGATCACAAAAAGCATCGTGTTGGCAAATTATAACATAGTTTTTCTTCTTTGTGTATTGTATAGTTTGGATGTGAGAAGTACACAATATCGGCACACGAGATTCGACTTGCAATGTGTACCAGTCTATTATTATTGTAACTCTGCCTTGTGGAAGAAGTGTAGCATGCGGTCTATTCATATCGGCACACGAGATTCGACTTGAATGTGCCTACCCCAGTCTATTATTATTGTAACTCTGCCTTGTGTAACAAGTGTAGCATGCGGTCTATTCATTGGGATATGCCTATTTAAAATAAAACCAAGTGTAAACAAAAAAAATAAAACCAAGTACAACTGTCTTCTTTAGCAAATTAATGTAAATCTTGATTTTATGAGCAAATAATATGATATCATTAATTTTCAGAAGTTAAGATCGTGAGAAAAATTGGAATAAAACAGCAATAATGAAAATTGAGAAAAAAATTTAATCATTTCTTTTAAATTATGTTCAAATTTAAATTCTAATATTGCAAAATAACAAATTAAATTAATAATCAAATCATAGGCTTCATTTTCATAAAATTTAAACGAAAAAACACCACCTCACGAGCTTAGGCAACCCTGGCATTGTCCTAATATGTGAAGAAGAACCTGCAAAATCCAAAAAGAACACAACCCATTTTTTTAATTAATTTTTTTATTATTATTTTCAATTTTTTAATAAAAAGACCAAAATTAAAATTGCTGAATAGAAAATATTAAATTAATTTCCTAATTAAACCTGAAAATAAAAGAAAATTGCTAAAAACACATAAAAGAAAGGATACGAATGGGGTGCCTCCCATTAAGC
>JAOQMR010000001.1:22294700-22308939 GCA_027563865.1 Erythroxylum pelleterianum | reverse complement strand
GAAGCTTGAGTTGTTTTGCTTTCCAGAACTTTTTGCTATCTTTCTTCTACAGTTATCAACTAAACACAACTCACAAGAAAACTGTTTTCCCTTTCAAACTTCGAAGTTTCCTCCTGCAAGATAAGCAAAATCTTTCTTCAAGCTATGTAGCTTCTGATGTCTGTTTTCTTATTTTCTTTGAAAATGGTCTAAAAAAGGTGCTCAACAAGCGTGGCATCCAAGCTGATCATGTTAAAAAATCAGAGAAGCTGTTGGGAAACCTGAAGAAGTCAACTTCCTGTCAGCACTAAGATGGCAAGAATAGAGGATCTGATATGGAGAAGAAGATGAAAAGGTCAAGATCAATCAAGCTTTCAGATATTCAGAGCTTCAAAACCTCACCTTTAAGAAAACCGATGTCAAAACCTCACCTTTAAAAACGCAGACATCGTCTGCATTGAAACATAAATTTTTAAGGAAAAAAAAAGAAGAAGAACCAACCTGATGAGGGCGGTAGATAAGCAGAGGAAACACAGTGTCGACTGAGGAGAAGACGCTATTTGAGAGTATCTTTACGTAAGTGACGGAAAGTCACTTTAAAAATAGCTTCCCGAAAAAGCTATAATTTGGGCTTTTCTGAAAAGCTCCAAATTTTAGCTTTTAAAAAAGCTGTATTTGAGCTTTTAAAAAAGCTGTTTCTACTGCAAAAACGCTTTTAAAATGTACAACCAAACACCAACTTTTTCTTCAAAATAGCTTTTGCAGTAGACAAAAGTACTTTTGGACCTTTCAAAAGCTGAACCAAACACACACTAAGGTGCATTTCTTCATTCAAACCCAAAGGTCACTGTCATGCATTTTCTCTTAAATCCAAAAGTCAGCACGACGGTGCATTTTCTTCTTCACCAAAAGTCACCATCGTGCTTATGCATGACGGTGCACTTCCTCTTTCTTCTCCACCGATTCTTTTCTTTTTCTCTCTTTTGTGTTTTGTCTTTTTTTCATAAATAGTAACAATTCTCAATAAAATGTGTATCATGCTTTTCCACTCCCATTTACATTCAACTCCCTCTAACCAGCTCATAGCTCAAGATCAAATTCAAACATCTAGAAACTGATACATACCCATATTTCAACATTTTCAACTTTCTCTCACTACAGAATTTTTTTTCGACAGAATCCATAACCTCTATTTCCACATCTATCTGAAGTTAACCTCATAAACCCTTATGAAATCTCAGCTCATCTCATCACAATCAATGCAAAAATCCACGATTTAAACATAAGTATTAAAACCGTACTATTCACGTTCACATGCGCAGGTTCTAATTTCTGCATCTTTAATTTTCTGCAAATATGTTTCTGCATATCTTTTAATATCTAACAACTACCTCACTTCATCATATAGTTTCATTCTTTTCATCTCAAATACAAGGTCAAATACAACACCCAAAAACAGAATATTACTCACGGTTATCACCACTTTCTACATCTTTTCTGCATTTTTTGTTAACATCAATTTACAGCCCAAAACGTTCATGCATGCACCATCACAAGCATAAAAACTTCATCTCATTGTCTTTTATGCTTATTATAACCATGAAAATGAAAGCACAACTTACTTGAGTCAACTATTAATTCCAGCAATAAGCATGAATCAATGTACAGAGAGCATCACAATTGGTTATTTGGTGTTAAGTGTTTCTTCACAGTGAAGAACACTTACAATGAATGTTCCTAACTAAAAACATCAGAATACGTGTGTGCATTGCATGTCCTTCACGTGTGTTGTTTGTCTCCACAGATTCACCATTTGCCATAATATCAGTTTGCCATTTGTCACATATGTATTATTGCCACATGTCACTTTATAATTAGCCCATAAATCAATTTTTCCCAAAAATTCACCAAATATTCCTAAACAATACTAATAGTCTCCAAATAAAATTTTACCACCAATAAGTCACAACTCACATTTTAAATCACGTTATTCAATCAATTATACCCAAAAAATGTCAATGAATGTATGAACAATTATTTTAAAAATGACAATAAGTAATATTCACATATGTGTGAATATTCAACAATGCATTAGCATAAAATGCACTTCCAATTTCTCATAGTATGCTCAGTTCACAATTATAGGGTCTAGCCCCGAACACGGGATGTTACATTTAGAGCTTCACCAAATGGATGTAAAGACCGCTTTTATAAATGGTGAGAAGAAGTTTTTATGGACCAACCACAAGGTTTTGTGACTGCAAAAAAGGAAAATATGGTGTGTAAATTAAAGAAGTCAACATATGGTTTGAAACAAGTTTCTTGATAATGGTATCTTAAGTTTAATGATACCATTACCTATTATGGTTTTGTAGAGAACACTGTTGATAGATGTATCTACGTGTAGGTCAGTGGGAGCAAGTTCATTATTTTGGTACTATATGTTTACGATATTCTTTTAGCTGCTAATGATTTGGTCTTGTTATATGTTGTAAATAAATTTCTCTCTAATAATTTTGAAATGAAAGTTATGGGTGAGGCATCCTATGTGATAGGAATATAAATATTTCGTGACAGGACACAAGGATTTTTAGGATTGTCTCAGAAAGGATATATCAGTAAAGTATTAGAGAGTTTTAGGAAGGAAAAATACTCAACAGGGGTAGTTCCAATTTAGAAAGGGGATAAATTTAGTGAACTACAATGTCCCAAGAATGATTTGGATCGAAAGGAAATGGAATATATTCCTTATGCATCTGTAGTTGGGAGTCTGATGTACATTCAGACTTGTACTAAACCGGATATCAATTTTACTATTGGATAATTTCGCAGCCATCTTCTTCTCTAAAAATGACAAATATTCTAAGGATGCTAAACACAAGGATTTGAAATACTTGTCAGTCAAATAAGAAGTGCATAAACATAAAGTGTCAATTGAGCATATTGGAACTAATCTAATGGCATCAGATCTATTAACTAAAGGATTATCACCTAAAACAATTACTGGTCATGTTGAAAGGATGGGCATTATAGATAAGTCCTTAATAGTATGAGATCATGTTATGTATGTGTATGTTTGGATATTTGCTATTATTGTTTTGACACTTATGAATTCAATTAATGTTATGTTTTTGCTTATTTGTAGTTCTCACATTATGTTGTGTACACGCATTATTTTATTTTGATGACAAATTATGTTTTTTAGAAAAACATTAAAGTTGAGAATTATAGTGTTTCTCAATTACAATTATTTTGAGTTGATATGATTGTATGATACATGGAAGGAATCATGTCGTTAGATGATTTGTGACCGTCATAATCCTATTATCTAAATTCATTCAAGTTTGATGGCTTGATAGATTCAATATATGGTGAACACTTGTGTTGTTGGATCATCAAGTCGTAACATGGGTCGTGGGAGGTTGTTAGATTAATTTAATAATTATAAGTGTGGTCCATATTACTTTATTTTATTCTAATATGAAGTGAGCCCAAAATAATGGTTATTAGCCTTGTAAAGAAAAATTAGATTCATTAAGGTTAATTAATAAAACCCTTCACTCTCCCTTCAGTTAAAGTAACATTTATAGATATAAAAAAATACATACGTTCTTGCACCGTTGGGAAGAACGAAGAAAGGGAATAAGGCGAGATTGGATAAAGCTTTTTGCATAACGAAGGTATTTGCCATAAGAAAAGGATTACATGTAGTACCCCACTATCGCAGGACACGTACCTAACATCTTGAGTGATATCCGATGATGAATCCTACCAGAGTGGCATACTAAAACAGTAAATGGTCGAAACTCATTGCAAGTGTTCTTCAACAATATACACATATGCAGAAAATCAATAACCAATTTCGACCCGATTTATTTATACACAATTCCAGTCACAAAAGGTACAATCATTATTGAACACATCAGAGTTTTCAGTAATCACTTGGGCCTATTATAGAACAAAAAACTTGTATTCCTAAAATCTTTTCATTTTAAAAACCATTTTCATATACATTGTACAACACTTAAATTACACTTTTTAGTACGACATAATGAAATACACATGCAGGTATAAGCTGATCCCGACCTGAAACTCTTACTCGAAGTCTTTCTGGAGAACTTTGTAAAACCTAAAAAGCCACGTTGCAATTTTGATGAGTTTTGTGAACTCAGTTGAGTAACCATCCTTGATGGTTCACTCATGTAACAAATACAATCTTCATAAAATCACACAGTCATACAGTCAATCATTTCATTACAGCTTTGCAAATCATTCAATGAATTCCAAATACTCAGATGAATATGGCATAGCATGTAGTTATTGTGAATCAGGACAATTTATATCATTACAGATGTGCATGAGACTCCACATTCGTTATTATTGTTGTGACCAAGTGCCTATCATATATATAAATACTGGCCCATTGGGCTTAGTCAGAACAAATCACGGAGTATAGGTCTATGTGCAAAATCATATATTACAGAGCAAAGCTCTACGTGCAAGCGCTTAATACTGGCTACTCCGGTCACAATGCCTTTATCTGAACATGCATTTTATGAAATGCATCAAATGCAGAATATGCCATATATAACAGTCACATCTAATGCACAATCAGAAACTTAGAGTCATCGGACCTCAGTCCAGCATTCAACTTTTCAGTTGAGAATCAGAATAGCACAATCGGAATCTCATAGTTATCGGACCTCAGTCTGGCATTCAACTTGTTAGTTGAGAATTAGAATATCAATTAGGTAATCCCATTCACATACAAGTAGCACTTCTATTATTGTTTACATACATCAAACGCCTCGAACATATATTATCCTGAATTCAGTACACAATCAGTCAATTCAGTTCAATAATACATCAGTACAATTCAGTATTATACAGAATAGAACAAATATAGTGAGACCATCTTAGGTTACTCACAGTATGCTCCAATATGCTATTGCCTAGATGGTCCGGAAATGTCTGACTGGCGTCTAAAGAGCTCCTCTATATTATACAAAACACATGAACAAATATCACACTTTTGCACAAAGTTATATGTATTTCTTTGTGCACATCAATGTATAGAAAGTATGCACAAGGCATGTTCAATGACAATTCCAAGGTACTTTATTGTGATCCTTATCAAATAGATATCAAAGCCCTCATTAATACCATGTGTACTTATAATTTGGACCATAATAAAGTAATGTCAAAACAATTACATAATTTAATTGACCTCTTTAGACTTTTCTTCCAATATATATACAGGTTAAGTTTCCATAATCAATCTAATAAGGTAAATGGCACAATTAAGCAACACTTCCTTCTAAAAAGTTTCTCTACAATGTCTTATATTTCTAATGACACCAAAATCATACCATTTGTATCAGTATGCCAAAAGTTATACTCGATTTACTCTGTACTATTCTATGAATTATAACTATACTTTGGATTGAAAATCAAGTCAGATTCTATACTTATTAGAGAAAAATTAACATTTAATCTCTTCAGACAATTTGTAACCTTATGTCTCTAATTTAATCACAATTGATAATCATCTCATTCTAAGTCCACAGACCAAGATGTAATCCAATTACTAAAGTATGTTTAGTAAAAATCCTCTCAATTATCATACTTTAGCACAGTTACATTACCATCTTAAATTCATCAATTAATCCAATTCAGAAAGCTATGATTTTTGGTGGAGATGTAGATCAATGTCTTATGAATCTATTGGTCTAAAAATCAAGCCATTTGGATATCGGGTGAAGAATTTATGACCAAAAGAAGCAAATGTGTTCAGTAAAAACCCTTCAGAAGAAAATCATTGCACGATCGCGCTTTTCACTGATTCTGCAAAGTCGCGGTCGTGCAAAAACACGATCACGACTTTTCCAAAAACCCCAAAGTCACGGTCGTGCTTTTGCACGATTTCGACTCATCATCTTTTGTTTTGAAATGTCGTTGTTGTCAAAAGCACGAGGGTGATTTTCAAACATATTCATTCAAGGTCACCGTCGTGCTTAAGAACGAGGGTGACTTTCGGGTCTCTTCAGCAATGTCATCATTGTGCACAAGCACGACAGTGCTTTTTTTCTGTTTCCTGCGCACGACGGTGCGTTTCTTTTCTTGTTCTTCACCGATTCTTCTGTTCTTCTTCTTCCCTAATTCTTTCATTTTCCTTATTTTTCCAGCAAAACACAATCCCAATTCATCTATTCTACATTTCTAACTCCCAATACAAACTCTACACAAATCAAATTCAGTTTTACACTTCAAAAATCACAAACTCGAAACTCCAATCATTCTTCCTCTCTCTACTGTAACTTTTTCAGAAACTTTATCTCACATCAATTATTTCCAATAACTTGCAAAAAATAATCCCTCTAACTCATTTTTAGCTCAGTCCATACACTCAAAGATATTCATGTATGTCAACAGTAAAACCAACTTATCAGTATTTCTCCAAAAACAAAACAAAGTATGTATATTCATCCTTTCTCATAAATTCTGCATCATTTTCATTTTACTCTCACTTTCAGTCTAATTCATGCATTATCCAAATACCATTTACAACACAAAGCTTAAAACTCACCTTACTTAAATTCCCAGCAGTGAGAATTGTTTCAGTGGATGAGGAAATTCAAGAATGAACAGTCACAAATACTCTTTATATGAACTAAAATCCTTACTTAATGTAAGATTCAAATGCCCATTTCACAACTGAAACAACTTAGTGTTTTCAGTGTTGGACAAAACTGAATGAAAAAAGACAACACTAGCTGTAGAGAATTTCCTTCCTAAGCACATAATTACGTGTAGTACTAACTCATTGCCACATGTCTACTTTTGCATGTAAGTCATTTGTCATTATTTTACAATAACATTTGCCAATATCTAATCAATCCACGTGTCACACTATAATTGGTTCATAAATCCATATTTTTTCACAAGTCACCAAAAATTCTAAAATACCCTAAATAGACTAAAATTGCCAAATCACATTTTATCGCGTTAATAACGCAATTATACCCGAAAAATGTCATGTATGCGTGTACAATCATATTA
Organism: Erythroxylum pelleterianum; assembly: GCA_027563865.1. Lineage (NCBI taxonomy): Eukaryota > Viridiplantae > Streptophyta > Magnoliopsida > Malpighiales > Erythroxylaceae > Erythroxylum > Erythroxylum pelleterianum. The sequence goes on along the minus strand of JAOQMR010000001.1, from coordinate 22,301,901 downwards.
ATGTACAAAAATGTTATTGTCATATTTAGCTTAAGTATGATATGCATTTCCTACTTACTCAGTAATTTCTTATAATACTCAATTCTGACCTTAACATGAGTAACGAGATGTTACATTACACACATTGAGCATGGATCAAGATTAGTAATTTCTTTCTTTTGTTTATAGCATGAATCTTAGGGTTTGAAGGTGTTGATTCAATAGTAGCATAGATGATCTTAGGTGAATTTTATGCTTGAAATATTGCTTAGATTGTTAAAGATTTAATTTACAATATGAGACATGGAGGGGTAGGTCTTAGACAGCTAAAATTGAAATTGAATAGAACATATGTAGATCATGCTCAAACTTTATACTGATATTCAACGAGGAATCAAATCCATTATTTAGATTATAATCTGGAAATTGTTTATTTATTTATTTAATTAATGGGGTTCATATAGGTTCTGGTGAAGTGCAAGCTGGAGTCAGTTTCTTAATAATTGGAATCCACAAATGATACATGTTGCCTTCTTCCACGGGATATTCTCTTGCTGAGGCAATACTCTACTTCTTCTGGCAAATTATACACACACATTTTGATGCGACATTATTGTGTGTCAGAAAGTTTTATAATTCTAAAATCAGACTTCAAAAGCATTAGGACCATGCTAGCTGCAAACAATTGGACTGTGGGAAGACAAAGGGCATCTTATTTTTCAACCTATATTTTAGTTTTCTTTTACCTAAAATTATAAGCATTTTATTTTTATTATTATTCTTTTTAATTTTTTAATTTTTTTCTTGTGAGTTATTCAAAAATAATTTTTCTACTAGTTAAGGAGTTAGATTTCTCGAGATATCTTGTTTAGCAGAATTTTTACTGAATCGTTATTATTTATTTAGCCTCTTTTGAATTTATTCCAGCTCATGCAGAATTTTCTTTTGTGATATTAGGATGAGATATTAACAATACTATATTTTAAAGGGTCTTTATTTAATAATTAGTACATTTTAATTTCTGCATATTTGATGCCATTAATTATTAAAAAAAGTTCTTTTAACCCAAAACAACGAACATTGGTATTTCAAATACTTAACTAAAGATTAATTGCTAATTCTGTGAAATTTAAAGTTGAAAATTAAGTATTGTAGGAGTTGTTTCCATTTATTAACTACAAGTAGAAAATCTTAGGAGCGTTTCCATTTATTAACTACGAGTAGAAAATCTATCTTTTATATTCTGAAGTGATCGTAATGATGTAAAAGAAAGAAAAGTGTCCTAGCTTATAGATCTGTATCCAGACTCGCATGGATGCGAAAACATATATATAAGTGGACGTGCGCACCGTACCTTTTATTAAATTTTACAAGAACTTATAACGTGCGTGTTCTTGCTTTAAAATCTTCTTATATATACATAAGCTGGGGTTATATGTTATTTGTCTTCACTTGAAGGGATTTGGACTTGCAAAAAGAAATATCGGGAAATGGATTTGAAGGTCCAAATTATATCCATAGAAAAGATTAAGCCTTCTTCTCCAACACCAAGCCACCTTAGAACCTATCAGCTCTCTTTGCTTGATCAGATAGCCCCCAATACTCACATCCCCATTATTCTCTTCTATTCAGGCAGTTTTCAACGGAAAATGTCCGATAACCTTAAAAGATCATTGGCAGAAACTTTAACGTACTTCCCTCCATTTGCTGGCAAAGCCAAGGACAGGTTCTATGTCGACTGTAACGACGATGGTGCGACTTACATTGAAGCCTCCGTAGACATTGACATAATGTCCTTGATTCTCCACCAACAAAACGTTGAGCAGCTGATGAAGCTAATGCCATGCGGCCCATACGACGATCGTCGTGAACCTAATGTCCAACAGCTCCTTGCCGTTCAAGTCAACTATTTTCGGTGCGGAGGGATGGCGATTTGTGCCTCCTTGCACCATCTAGTTGCCGATGCCTCTTCAGTCTCAATATTTTTACATAGATGGGCTGCTATAGCTCGTGGTTCTGGGGTTGAGGACGTGATCTTTGGTGCATGCATATCATTATTCCCTCCTGTTCCTGTGCTGGACTGCTCGTATATTAGTTACGAGAACGAGTATACACGCAATCAAACTACCGTGCGAAAAAGATTCATAGTCGAAGAAGCTAAAATGGGTGCTCTACGAGATAGAATCGGTGATGGACCCCATTTGAAACGTCCTACCCGGTACGAAGCTGTGGCGGCACTGATGTGGGGTGCTGCCATAGCTGCAAGTAATCAAACAGACCCGAATGTGAAAGAACACCCGGCGGCAGGGGTCGTGGATCTGCGGAGGAAAATGGATAAAACATCGTCCAAAGAGTATGTAGGCAACTTGTGGAAATGGATGTTAGCAAATTGTTCAACAGAGGGAGCACCAAATTACAACGAATTGGCAGCAAAAATTCGTGAGTGCACAAGGAAGGTAGACAATGAATGGGCAGATATTGATGGATACTTGGACTTCTCGAAAAAGGCAGTTGATGTAATTGGGAAGAGTTCAAGTGCAAGGATATTTTACTTGAGTTGGTGTAAATTTCCATTTTATGAAGTTGATTTCGGGTGGGGTAAACCAACTTGGGTTGGAACAGGGAAGACCCCTAGTACTGGCGCCTACTTCCTGGAGACAAGTGACGGTAAGGGCATGGAAGCATGGTTGGGATTGGCAGAAGAAGACATGGTCCTTTTTGAACGACATCCTGATATTCTTAAATATGCATCATTTTCCAACAACATAAGCCGGATGTAAGGAGCCTTACAAACTCAAACACTTCTGTCCATTTTCATTATGATGATTTCAAAAGAATAAAGATTGGTGTTTGAAATTGTTTTCCTTATTACATTACACCTTTATAGTGAATCAGCAAGTATATATAATATAAAAAACACATATATCACTATCATTTTTTTAGTAATAGTAGTCATTGTTATTATAGATAATTAAATATTATTTTAATATAGCACTGTAAATATAGTGGACACAAATTATCTTCATCCCGTCACTCAAAGAAAGAACGTTAACCACTGCAAACCCACTATTGGATTAAGGTTGATACATTAGTTAAAATAATAGTTTCAATAACTTTCATATAACCATAACTTTTACAAACAACTTTCTTTACCTAGCAATTCTCTTCTATTGCACTTAATTCTACAAAACCGTGCTCAAAACTCGTTTAAGTTCTTATATTTTTACTGCACATTCTCCACCTAAAATTTGAACATACCAAAATAGTATTACCAAATAAAACTGAATAAAATAAATAATAAAAAACTAAATCCCACTTCCCTATACAGAACAACGTCAATCAATATCGGTAAATCATTTCATCTTTTGTCACAATATTTGGACATCAAATTCCAAAAAATTATATTAAATAAAACACTAATAACAAAACTAATATATATAATATCTTATACTTCTCAAAGTAGGCGTCAAGTAATTTGCTATGGTCAACATATTTACACCCACCCAAAGTTTGTTCGGATAGTACTTCCTGATAATGGATTAGTATCTGTCTTAATTTACTAATAATCCCTACCAACTATATCTCATCATCATACATTACACAATAGACAATTAATGCCCTCATAAGTCCTTGTTCTAAAAGGTTGATCCCCAACTCTAAGGGCCCCCAGTCGCAAGCCCGACCAACGCTGGAGGAGTGAACTACGGTATGATCCTGGTCAGCCCCCTAGCAGAGCGGTCCATTGCCTCCCTTGTGGGGAGTCGAACCTAGGACCTTGTTCCAACTGACCCTGCTAATGCCCTCATAAGTCCTGAATATACATCAAGTAACATAAATCAATCACCACATTATACTAATCACACACATAATTCACTAACTCTATGAATGCAATCACATATAATTAATATTTGAAATAATCATTAGTGTCACATAAACATTATAAAACACACTCCACTTGCATAATAATAATTTATATGTCACAATCTATCAAAAAATCACACTCAATTAAACAATATTAAACCCCTAATCCTATAAATTTAGTGAAAAACTTAATTGTGTCACTAATTTATAATATATTGATATCGGCCTCAATTTTGCCTCAACTAATTGACCTAACCAATCATATCTCACTATCACACATCATACAAAATTATAATCAATGCCCTCATATGTCCTCAATGCACTTCAAGTAAGGTAAATCAGTCACTACATTACACCAATCACACACACAATTTATTGTTTCTATAAATGCAACCACATATAATATTTAAAATAATCATCAAAGCCATCCCTACATCAAAATCACACTCTACAAGCATAATAATATTTTGCGTGTTATACACTATGCAAAATAAATATTTTAAAAACTAGACCGAAAATTAAACTAGTAAAATAAAAGGTTTAAGATTTAAAAGGTTCAATTAGTATTAGTTAGTCATAAATCCAGTTGAAGATTAAATAAAATTAAAGAATTTAAAAAAATTAAAGAAGACTACCCTTACCCAATATTTAAAATTTAATTAAAAATATAATTGTTAAATAAAAATTAATCGATTTATTTTGGCTTGTAATAACAAATTAGTTTATAAAAATTGATAGATTAATTAATAAGCTGATTCATTTTTAACAAAAAATATTATTAAACTAAATTAAGAAAAAAAATAAAAACTGAATTAAAAAAAGTTGGTTGGCTCAAGGTCTTTATTATTAAATCAATCGAACAGGTTCGATTTTTAAAACATTGGCAAAAATACAGTCAATTAAACAATATGAAATCCCTAAAACTATCAATTTAATGAAAATTTTAATTCTATCACTACTCAAAATTAGGATCCTCCTTAATTCTATTGAATATTGAAAATTAAAGTTTACAAAAAATTAATTGACACCAAATGAAGCATCTAAAATATATAAATAATAAAAAAATTAACCTAGAAAAACCTAATTGATATATACTACGAAGTTTTAGATGAAAAAAAAGTACCGTAAACTCCATCTTGATATAAATCAAATACTCCCTAAAATATGTTAAAAGTCGAGAAAAATCTATTAAGAATGCTAAAATCTTCTAAGAGTCTCTTCTCCTGTTGCCATCCTATATTTGACCCCTCCCTTAGCGCCTTTATTTTTGAAAATTATTGAAAAAGAAACGATATTTGTCTTAAAAAAAGTCATAAAGGGTTCAGCTAGCTAGCCTAATACTTTGTTCGACTAGTCAAATATTTTTATTCTAAAAATTTGGTCCGCCAGCAGCTAGCTAATAATAAGGGATTAAGTAACCATTATTGGCTCTAATATCTTCTTAGAGTTCGTAAAAGGTTCTCTTCTCTTGAATCACCTTAATTTGATATATTGCTATAAAAAATTAAAATACCAAATAGTGTTCGACGTTGACAAATAAAATTAACTCAAAAGTTTCTTTTTACTAAATTTTCTATTTTAGTTTAACTTTATCTTTCCATATCTTTATGAAATGTAAATATTTCTCTTAACTTTTCGTAATTTCTTGAATCAAGTCATTCTAATATTACTATCAAAAGTTATACTTAAAACATGAGGTAGTATCACTTTAATATTATTGAACTATGCATAAATTGAAATTCCTAACATCCTTCAAACTATGCACACTACAAAAAAAATAAGACATTTTGCGATGTTTTAAAAACGCCACAGAATGTCCAAAAACGTCGCAGAATACATTCTGCGACATTTTAAAAAACGTTACAAAAAACATCGCGGAATGTGTAGGTAAAAGGTTTTTACGACGTTTTATAAAAAACGTCACAGAAAATACTGACATTCCGCGACGTTTGTAAAAACGTCACTAAAAGTTTGGACAACGTCACTAAAAGTTTGGACAATCCGCGACGTTTTTAAAAAACGTCGCAGAATGTCTTCCGCGATGTTTTTTTGGAAACGTCACGGAATGCCTTCGACGAAACGTCGCGGAATGTCTTCCGTGACGTTTTTAGAATTATTTTCTTTTAATTATTAATTTTTAAATATAATAATTATTTTTAAAATATAAATTTTTTAAATCTTATTTTTAATAACTATTCAATATTATTTATGAATTTTATTTATTTAATAATTCTTCAATTTTTTAATATATCATTAATTTTAATAACTATTCATGTATGACAAGAATTTCATATTGTACAAAAAATTTATTATTTAAAGCAATTCCCAAGAATGTCATAATACAGTAATTAACATAAACAATGCATCATAAGTATTTAATATATCAATATGAGTACATATATTTAATCTAATCTTCAGTAAGAAAATTATTGTATGCAGTATGCAACCACCATTGAAAATTGTGAAGCCTCAAAATCTCAGAATCACTTGAATTGCCTCTCTTACTTCATTGAGCTCAGCTTCAGTTCCAAAGTGACATAATTACCCTGAAAGAAGGTTTGGTAGTCGAACTTTCATGCGCTTACGAATCTGCTGAACAAGAGCATCCACCAAAGCTATTCTGCCTAGCTTGTTTTTAGAGGCTCCAGTCAGTATGGATTTAAGACTTTCACTTTCTGCCCTCCAGGCAGTTTCCAAGGAATTCTCTGACCCAGACTGCGCAGAAGCTGTTGAAATTGATTGACCAATTAAAGCAACCTATGGGACATCAGCAGCTTTTGGTGGCCCTTGACTCAATAGGAGAGCCTGAACAGCAGCAACGGCCTTTTGGTCTGAACCAACTTGATCTATTTTACTACTAATCACACTAATGGTCCTGGTACCTGCCATAGACATAAGAAACACTCAATTCGAAAACAAATTACAGAAGAAAGAAATAAGGAAGTACTATAAACTATAACCATATAACCGTAACAACAACTGATCCACAAGGCATTGTGTAGATGCCCAAGCATTGAGAAGGAAGGATTCTATCATAATAAATAAGAGTTACGGACATAAGAGCACTAGCAGCAGCAATAATACACATAAAATAATGGTCAATCACTAAAATTTAGAAGATTAGTCCACATTTTTATATTAAAGAAAAGGTGCCACCTGCAAACACATACCATAGATTCCTCAGTTATCCGCTGATCCAGACCAGGTAAGTCGATCAATTTCAGGGGAGGTCATGGAAAACATTTAAACAATGGTAAGGCATGTTAGTAAGTAGATTGAATTACCAAAAAGAAGGAACAACAAAGTAGACTATCGAGCATCAGTTGACCACAATTTTCAAGGCAAGCTCTGAACAAACTTC
>JAOQMR010000001.1:22265013-22276783 GCA_027563865.1 Erythroxylum pelleterianum | reverse complement strand
AACATATTAACATTTTTATTTCAATTTTACATAAAACAAATTTATATAACTCATACATAAACGAATTAGGAATTTTTATAATTTAATTTACCTATAGTAATAAAAATAAAAATAATTTATTTTTAAGTTTTATTTAATTTATAATTATTATTAGTATTAAAATATTTATTATTATTTTAAAAACTTTGAAAAAAAAGAGGGGAAGGAGAGGTAAGAGGGAAGGTGGGAATTTTTAAAAATTTTGCCAAAAAATCCCCTAATTTTTTAAAATTTTCGGTACCGGCCAGTATTTGACCGGTATTTTAAATACCGGCCGGTACCGACCGGTATTTTCGGTACCGGTACGGAACACAAAACACTGAACGAGACACAATTGACCTTGGCTTTATTTTAAATAGCAGATCTCACGTTTATTACACAAGGCAGATCTGTGACCTTGTTATAAATTGGCATATTGCAAGTCGAATCTCGTGTGGCGATATAGAGCTCATTTCATATTCGATATATGCACAAAACAAATCAAAATATTACAACTTGCCCAACACAATGCTTTTTGTGATCCTCATGCCTCATCGAAACAGTATCCGTTGCAAGTTTAACGCTAAATCTTTTCTAGGTTCCGCTATCTTCCCTCCTCCTATATTTATACTCTTCACTTGAACGACTTATTGTCCAATTCCAATATTTTCACATCAACATCATCACCATGGCAGCATCTTCACTTTCATCTCCATTTTTCAAGTCGATGATGTTTTCCTCAACCTCAGGTTCGACGGGAAAATCAACACCAAGAAGTTATAGCTCAAACATTAACACAAGAATGCCTAGTTTCAGTTCTGCTCATGGCCAGCCTCTTCTCTGCAACAAAACTTCTTTTCTGGCACCACTGTCAGCAATTGTGAATGGCGAGAATCAAACGAATTTATGTATAGAAATTTTGACAGAGAAGCTCACATTCTGTCCTGATTCATTTGATGGAAGATTTGTGCCTGACAAACGAATTTACAGGGAAAACCTGACCATTAAATCATTTGAATTAGATCGTTATAATAAACTCTCTCTTGCAGCCTTGATGGGTCATTTACAGGTGTTGTCTAGTTCTGTTTTTTATTTAATGAAGGTTTTACATAAACTTTCAAGTGCTTATCAATGTACTCACATTGTTGCAGGATACTGCACTTAACCATGCCAAAATTATAGAGATAATAGTGGATCAATTTGGTTCAACAGCAGAGATGGTGAAAAATGATCTGGTATGGGTGCTTTCTACTAGTCAGATAGCGGTGGATTGCTACCCTGCACGGTAATTATACCAATTGCTTCTGCTTAGTTTACTATGCACCCCGTGCCAATTTTTCTTCTGTTTTTACCTGCGATGCACCATCCAAGATGTAGAAGAGTTTAGAATTTTTTTCTCGCTCTTGTAGATTAAACCAGACTAAAATATATTTCTGTAAGTGCTCCATAAAGCAATTCTGCAAATGGATGAAGAAGTTGTCAGGAAATAGATAAAACTGCTGTGCTCTTCTTTCTGATGGCATCACTAGTAGAATCAGAAAGTGTCATTCGACATATATATGAACATATTGAATTAGCTACTTTGAAAAATATCTTGATAGTGATTTTCTTCCCTTTTTGAAGGGCTGATGTTGTTCAAGTAGATACTTGGATGTATCCAGCAGGAAAGAATGGTTTGGGACGTGACTGGCTTATCCGTGATGTCAGGACAGGAAAAACTCTGATCCGAGCAACCAAGTAAAAAAAGTTATCATTATTTATGTACCATTCCATTCTGCACTAAGTTCGTCAAACGTGATCGAATTTCTTTGAGCAGCTTAAAACTTCTGTGTCTGGTAAACAAGTTCAATTTCTTATTTACCATTTATGCAGCGTTTATATCATGATGAATAAGAAAACAAGGAAGTTTTCCAAGTTTAGGAATGATGTCAGAGAAGAGATTGCACCTATTTTCTTGATCTGTGAACCTATCATTGAGAAGGATAGCAGAAAAATACTTCACTTTAGTACTGATGATACCTCGGTTCGCATTCAATCTGGTTTGAGGGTAAGTCTGGTGAATCTAACAATGTATTTTCGCTTGTGTTTCTAAGCTTACAGCCATTAATGTCATGCAGGCTGGATGGAATGACGTGGACATCAATCAACATGTAAGCAATGTTAAATACATCGACTGGATTCTTGAGGTAGGCCCATCATGTCAAGTATGAAAATTAAGTTTCATGGGCCACATGATTGCATTGATCAATTATTTTATAAATTCAGAACAGTTTATAGTGACAGATTTTATATTACACTAACTTCTCAAAGAAAAATATAAAATATTACTTGTCCTCCCTACCGTCCCACATTCCCTCGGAATATTCTGCAAAGCAGCTGTCAGGAAGGTTTTATTGGAATGGTCCATGTTTTCTGTTCTTTCAGGGTACTCCCCGCTCGTTAAAGGAGCATCATGAGCTCTTTGCTATGACTCTGGAGTACCGGAAAGAGTGCTACGAGGACAGTGTCATACAATCTTTGTCAAGGGTCCGTAGCACAGATGAAGATATGGTAGAATTGGAGCATTTGATTCGTCTTGAAAATGGATCAGAAGCAATGAGGGCCAGGACAATGTGGAAACCGAAAGACTTGAACGCCAAAATTTGGATACCAGCGAAATGATCAGCCTAAGATGTGCATCAGTACTTGTTACTTAATGAACAGACGAGGAGTGGAAGGAAAATGACAGGATGAGTGTGTTAATTTATGCCCTTATGGACAATCAATTAGATGCAAATTAATGTATGACATTATATTTTAATTAATGAAAAGTTTTTATTTATTTTTATGTATTAATTTAATTAATAATTTATGTTTTAATACTAAAGATAAAATCCTTATAATAATTACTGTGTAGTTGAAATTATGATTAGATCATAATTATGAGATTATGTGTAACTAAAATTACGATGAACAATGGTTCGGAAATTTGTTTTTGTGAATCTTACGTTTATCTAACTAATTAGGGTTTATGAAATCCATATAGCGCTTATATTTTAAATCCCTAATTCTTACTGCCCTATTTCTTCTTTGAGAACACAACGTGTGATATGTGTTATCTAGGTTTACTGGATTTGCGTTTACCGCACTTATTTTTGTTTCTGGAAATTAATTGATGAAAACCCTAATTTTTCTCGATTATTGTTAATGATGTTTGGCTTCTACGTTTTTCTTCTTGTGTTTATTGCCTGTGTTACACGATTTATATCTCTTCTTGCCATTTGCATTTATTGTGGAAACTGGTGTCGCTCAACACCACTAGCGACAAGCAACGCCCATCATTGGCATCGCTAGCAATGCCAATGGGTTGCTCGTGACACCACTGGCGATAAGCGATGCCAATCGTTGGTGTTGCTAGGGCGATTAAACGCCCAAGGGTGACGCCATAGATGGTGTCGCTTGGGCAGTTCGTGGACGTTGATGACACAGATGCAGGGGACAGATGGGGCAGGCGACGAAGGAGATGGGTTGCGTCGTGGCTAGAGAAATGTGGAAACATGGAAGGAGCACTACCAGCGGTTAAGGAGAAAACGTGGACGGCTGCTGAAGATGTTGGAAGCATCCGGAGAAGATGACGGGCGCTTGTGGGACACGCGCCCACCGTTCTCCAAAAACTTCTTTCGAAGGCGTTGGTTGGTGCGTGCATTAAACGCGGCAGTCAACCCTCCATTGACCATGGGGACGTGCAGTGCAAGTGCCACACGCCTCCCATGTGTCCGAATCTAGCGCATGCCAAACCCCTTTTTATGTGTTTTAAAAATGTTTTAAAACTCTAAATTGTCTTTAATTGATTGAATAGAGATTAAATTAATTTCAACTTCTAATAAACTTGAAAAATGTTTTACTAATTTTTGAAAATTGTTTTCAAATGAAAGAGCTATGCAGTTTTGTTTCTTGCAAAACCAAGAAATTGACAGAGACCATTTGTGCTTTCTCGATTGACTTTATCACTTACATAATCTGCATCATAATAGCCAACTATGTTAAAAAAATTAGTTTTCGGATACCATAGTCTGAAGTCTATAGTTTCGTGAAGATATCGAAAGATCCTTTTGATTGCTTGAAGGTGGCTTTCTTTTCTATTTGATTAAAAACGTGTGCAAAGACACGCACTAAGCATAATTTCTAGTGACATGTGCTTAATTGATTGTTTTATTATTTTATAACACTTAGCGATTAATGATATAAAATTTATTAAGATACTCTTTTTAGTTCATATGTGGTTTTAGGTACAATTAGGAAGTGATGGAGCTAAAGTGAGTCGAAAGCATGATATTTGAGCTATTTTTCGAAGATTAATTTCCACTTGTCTTCATGGAGCAAAAAAAAACAAAATTAAGACAAGAAGGAAAAAAAGAAAACACAAACAAGAAATTTTCAAGTTGCTCACGGCAAAGAAGTAGAAAAGTTGTGCATGGAATACATGTAATTTACGTGAATTAATGGCAGCACAGTAGGAGAAGAAAAGAAGAACAAAAGCCAAGGGAAGTTTCAACAATGCGGCAGCGTTTGGGCAGAAGGAGAACCAAAACGACGTGCAGCATAGCAATGTCCAACAAGAAAACGATTGCACAATCGTAACTGGGAAAATTTTACGTTAAATTCAATGCATATGTTTGCACTTTGCGTTGAACGCAAGCGTATGCGTTTAACGGAACACATACATTTACATATCTTGATTAAACAATACCTAAGAAAAACTCGGGTTAATTATTAACCCACGATTAATAGTTGCTAGGAAAGGTTTAAAAACAACGAATCAAGGAAATATGTTTAATTAGGGTGTAGGCTAAGACTGAACCAAAGAACCGGATCCCTACCGAATTCCCTATTTTTATCTTTTCCGCATGTTTTCTTTAATTTGTTTTTATTACTTAGTTTCATTTTATTTTCTTCTTTCTAAAACCAAAACTCCTAAACTTAAACACCGGTTAATTTCATTTCAACAACTTTACACACACTCTCTGTTAGATCGACCTAGACGTTACAACACGCGGTCAATTTTGGCACCTTAGTCGAGGAGTGTGGTGTTTTAGTTTTTGTTTGTGATTTAATTGGTGTTTTTTATATATTTGTTCGTAATTAATTTCTTTTCAATTATTTCGTAATCTTTTCATTTTTTGTTTCGTGTTTGTGATTTAAAAAATATAGAGAGAGAGGATTTAACAATCTCTCTCAATAAAGTAATTTCACTTTCTAAGGCACAAAGAATTCGATAAGACTTTCAAGAATATTGATGCTATTAAGATATTTTACAAATCTTGTGTGTTTCGCAAATGTAATGACTCTTCGTGAAGTAGACATTTTCCTCAACCAGTCATTGCCTAATCTACGATATCTTTTCTTCGATAGTTAGACATTAAGAAGAATGTTATGTCAATACTTCTAGAGCTGATTATTTGAATTCATTAAAAAAAACCTCAGGATGTTATGGAACCATTTCTAAATAGGCAAGTTCATCAAGCAGGTTTTTGCAAGAAATGAAAAGATTATCCTATGGTTTTATGTCATTTTAAGAATTATATCATTGTCTATATAAAAAAAATCTAATTTGAATTTTGTAAAATTATAAAGGTATCATCAAAATCATTAAATATAATCCTTGAGGTAACAGGATCCACTTGACCAGAGAGCATTATGATCAGTACATAGCTGCCAAAGCCTTTTGCTCATTCGAACTTTTTGTGTGGTAGAGATAGAACCGATCCCAAGGCCTCCATACTTTTTGGAATGACAACCTCATTCCATTTTACCTTTACATTCCTTAAGTGTTCAGTTCTACCTAACCATAAAAATGCTTTAATGATTCTGTCAATCTCTTTGAGGATTTTCCCTAGTAATGCAATATGAGTCGTCCATAGTGGTTGGACTCTTTGTTGTCTTATTTTATGAAAGTTAACATCGTTAGCATAAATCTTGTGATAAATTGCGATTTTGAAGGGTTTTCTAAGATGTACCTAATTTTGAATTCTCTAAAATCTATCAATTATTTCACCAATTTTCTCAAAACATTTTTCTTATAAAGTATATGTCTTTGAAGCAAGTTTATATATACATTAATGGAATGAACCTGAAAGTACAGTGTAAGCTTCTTAATGCTAATAACTAACATATAGGCTGCCTTCTCTAAATTCAAATATCTAAAATCTAATCCTTATAATGCTTTACTCATATAATAGATAGGCTTTTGAGAACTACTCTTTCCTAATTAGAACATAGTTGAGACCATGGTTAGAGACAATAATTTATAGGTATAAGTGTTATTGTATAGGAGTATATAGTAATATTAGCTCCTTAAGTAAATTTTAAGTTATTTAAAGGCTTATTAACACTTTTTTTTCACTCAAACTTTTTAGGTTTTCAAAGAATTTTGAAGAAAGGAAAATGATGATTCACTAAATTATGCAACTTAAGCTAAATAAATATTTTTATTTATTGAAAATCTTAAAGGAGTTGTCCAATCGAAAAAAGAAGTTTGTATTACTTATTAATGATGAGAGTTTAGGAATAATCTAAAGTGTGGTGACGAAAAATTTAGCAAATGAGTCTGGACATCTTTGCTTTGAATTTAAATACTAACAAGTTGACTGATATTCATGACTCCATCCTCCTTCATAATGCCTTTTGACATATGACATAAACACTAATCCTAATCCTACTTCAACTAGGATTAGTGTTTATGTCGTGTGTCAAATAGTATACATATATTAGTAGGAAATTTTAAAAGTAACTATTGCATATACGACATAAACATTAATCCTAATTTAACTGTCTTATTTCCTATTTCCTATTTTTTATTTCAAATACATATTAAATGACACCATATTCCATTTATTTTCTATTGAATAGAGTTTCTCACCATATGCTTATTGTAATACTATATTGTCATATGTCTTGTTACTTGTTGCAGTCTGCTAATCAATTGCATTCTTTGGTATAATAGAAGCTTGGTATGCCAATTTTGATTTACCATTATGATATTTACAATTTAAATTTCATTCAGTAATTTAGTAACTTATAAATGTATAGCTATATGGACAAAAGTTGGATGACTCGTCAGAAATGGTCCAGTCAATATTTAGAATGAGTGAAGACTTCCATGATATTTGTAAAAGTTCAAATCGGTTTAGAATGTGAAATTCATTGTCCATACATTGATTGCATAAATTTCAATAATCAAAGTCAAGATTTGGTATATAATCACTTGCTAATTTAAGGCATAGATAAGTTATTCACTTGATAGATTTATCATGGTGAGCGTTATGAAGCAAGTAATGTTAGAAGTCTTAATATAGGTGATGAAGGGGATAACAATAATGATGTAAATGATAGTGATAATAATGATGATGTAGATGGTGGAATCGAAGAAGTGTTAGAGGATTTGGGGAGCTACATGGCGACTATCGATGATAATACTTTACCTAATACATTTCATAGAATTACAGAAGATAATTTTAAGAAGTTATTAAAAGCAGCTCAAGAAAAATTATATCCAGGGTACTTTAATTTCTCACAACTGTCTTTTATTGTGAAGTTGTTGCACTTGATGATATATAATAGCTGGAGTAACAAATCTTTTAACATATTGATAGAGTTGCTCAATGATATATTACCGATTGGCCACAAATTGTCCAAATCTTACTGTGAAGCAAAAAAAGTTGTTAAAGGACCTTGGATTAGGATCATATCAATATATGCTCGTAAGTGTGTTTGTGCTATTTTTTTGTAATGTTCGTAACATTTATCTTGCTAAGACGATTAATGTTGATGATTGAATATATCTTGATTATGATGATTGAATGTATCATGAAAATGCTATTTCTATTGTTTTATCATAATGTTAGTAATATTTATGTATTTTTCTTATATATTTCTAATAAAATGAAATCTGGTAAAAATAATGGGAAGAAGGTGGTTGTTGTAAAAGTTATAGAATAAAGGAGTATACAACTTTAACTAGATCAATCAATTGATGTCAGAAATTCAATTCCTAGCCAACAATAACATTTTACCTCAAACATCAATGAGGTTTGAAATTTTTATGCCTTCAAGTCTATATATATATATATATATATATATATATCTTTTTCTTATCATATTCTCTTTTTTGCCATAGGAAATATAGCCTATTCTAGTAAATTGCCACAACCTAGCGACAATAATAGTCCACCTTAACATTATACACAACAACTTCATTCTGCTTCAAATAACAACAAAGCTACTAGTGCAGGTTTGTTAATTTTTAATACCTTCAATTAGACTTAGGCTCAAATATATAATTATATATTCTAATATTTATATCATTATTTATTTGTTGTTAGCTTCCAAATGCCAGTACTAGAAAAGGAGGTAGAGATAAAAGTAAAGGTTTTGAATTGTAACAAATGAATGTTGCAATAAGTTGTAAGTTATCAATACAGATTGATACTTAACAAGGCCATCCTGTAGACAAGATCCAATCTGCAAGTTGCCAAGAAAGTTGGGAATTATTACAAGAATAGAACTAGCTTGCCTTAAACATGTTAAGGACTTAAAAGAAAATAACTTACTTTAAAATGCTTTGGAAAAAGTTACAATTATTATACAAAATCTTTAACTTTGTGCAATATTATTTCAATAATTTTGAGATTAATTACATTTCTACTTATTATTTGAAGTTGAAATTGAATATTGTGAATGTTGAGAACCAAATATTTCAAAACTTGTTACTTCATTATTGAAACAAAAGACCAAGGATCGTTGTTTCAAGTTGCATAAGTATTATAAATATTTTCCTTTTGATACGGGAGGCACAAAGCCATGTTCTCGAACAAATATGTGAACAAAATTGGAATAGTTTACGTCGCTATTGGTTTGACCTGAAAGTTCATGTTTGTTTTTTTTGCCTTCACGTTTGCTTATATTAATCTTGTTAGATGATTTAATGACTAAGTTATGTTTTTTTTCTTGATTGAAGAAAATTGTAAGAAGGCAAGAGTTAGTAGATCAAAAATAAAAACACCTCAAAATCAAGGATCAAAGATCATTTGTACTTGTTCGAAATAAATATGTAAGATTTATGATTGCAAGTTATACTTAAAATCAATAAACACTACATTATTTATTGTACTTTGTTTTCTTGTTTAGTAAAACACAATGAGAATGAACTACATGGACAAGAATGTGATAGGGTCACACTATATAAAGTCACTCACTATAATGAAGGTAAAGGATGGATGTTAAAAAGTATAAAATAATTATGTAAGTATAAAAGTTTGTTCAATATTTTTGTCCGTCTATTAATGTAGTAGTAAGTTGTAACACGTGGATTGAATATCAATTTTATTTTTTATTTTAGAATAAGATGGAGTTATTATAGAAGTCTAAATCTGAGAGAATGAGTTCAATGCGGATGACATTTATGATATAGTATTTGCGACTTGTTCCAGCTATCTGTCGGCCTTAGGTACGGTCTTAAGTCAAACGTTTCAACCTCAACATAGAAAATAATCATTGAACACCTTTAAGAGGAAAACAACAAGCTTAAGATTGTATTACATGCTGAAGTAATCAAAGAAGAAGAAACTCGAGCTAAATTAGCAAAACTTGATATATTATTCAAAAGGTTACTTGATCCAGATTATGATAGAAACGGTATTGATTTGAAATAACATCTAATGGATGAGTCACTAATTATAGGAATTTTTGTCACAATCAATTTTTGTGATTGGTATGTTTGTATCTACAATTACCTCAAAAAGAAGATAATTTATTTATGACCAAAGAAAAATTCGTATGAAGTATGTTGTAATTAATCAAATTAATTATTTGAAATTTATTTATGACCAAAGAAAAATTCGTATGAAGTATGTTGTAATTAATCAAATTAATTATTTGAAATGACTAATTAACTACTTGTAGCAATAATATCAATAATTTTATTGATGGTTAAATTCAAAAAATATTTTAATGTAATGAATTAGTTAATTTGGATAATCTTATAATATCAATAATACTCTTTTTAAGACTTTCCCGATTATTTTTTAATTAATTTATTGCCAAAGATTATTCCTTTGAGTTGATTAGGATAGTTGAAAACAAGAATATTGGGGAAAATATTCAGGCCAAGGAATACTATTAAGACCTCTCACTTCAACCTAAGTTTCTTCAAATCACTCAAATGAAATAGGACAAAATACTTAGAATCATCTCTAAGAGTTTCTTAAACATATATACAGTAACTCTCATGTTTTATACCTCAAGCTTCCTTTTACTAGTAGACGTTCCTGGAGTTGCATTTCCCAATTGGTCATTGTTCTCAAAGTATTTTTCTTTTTCTTCGTCTTAGTTTCCTTGACTTTCTCATCAACCTTTTGAACCATATCAAAAAATTTTGTTGCTCTTGATAATCTAACTCGTATAAGTATCTCTGGATGGTTTATTCCGAGTTGCTTGCACCCAACCGTCATGTTCTTGCAGAGGTATCTTTCTCTGGCTGATTCCAATTTGCCTGCAAATGTCTCATTCTTGCAAGCGTTGACTTCGGAAAACGAAAATCATGAATAGATTGACCAACCACATGATGCTTGGTTAGCTTCATTTTCTATTTATAGAATCTTGGCTGTTGAGCTTTATTAGATTAAACATACCCAATTTGCTAAATTTCCCCATTAAAAAAAAAAAACTTCGAATGACTTAACAGCCTTAAATAAATTTGAAGTTCTTGAACTATTGGCTTCCGTGTCACTTGTTTATCTGGCTTTTAAGTTTGGCTCTCACAGTAAATATATAATCATCAACCCGGAGGGTGCAAATTACAAAATTTTCTTCAAAAAGAGCTTGGAAAAATGGAAGTTCAAATCATTTCTAAAGAAATTGTGAAGCCTTCGTTTCCAACACCTGACTGTCTGAGGATCCACAAGCTCTCCATTCTGGATCAAATGGTATTAGGTTCTTCCTTCCCCATCATTCTCTTTGACTCTACCACTTTCTCTAATCGTTACGAAATATCCAATCACCTCAAGAGGTCCCTTTCTAAAACACTGACCGTGTTCTACCCTTTCGCTGGACGACTTAGTAGTTGCCTGCAAGTTGACTGTAACGATGACGGGGTGAGTTACGTCGAAGCTAACGTAGGTTGTAACATATCTATGATCGTTGAACATCCAGATACGGAGCAACTCAAAAGGCTTTTACCCTCTGAACCAGATCACAAAGAAGGGCTTCTTTCTGTGCAAGTCAATTATTTCATGTGTGATGGTATTGCTATTTCTGTTCTTGTAAAACATATGCTCGGTGACGCGTCTTCACTAGCAACCTTCGTCAAGAGCTGGGCCGATGTTGCTCGATGGGTAAAAAAAAAAATTAAACAAAACAAAACAAAACAAAAGAGGACGTATGGCTTTGATACCATGTTGGAATTTTGAAGAAAAAGAAGAAGGAGTGGAGATGAGATAAGATGAAGATTGAACAAAATCAAAACACACTCATATTTTTATTATTGAACTTGATTGCCTTATACAGACAAAATACCAACAACTAAATAGAATTTTCAGCTACAAAATCTAGCTTATAAGATAAGATAAAAGATAATCTGATATTTATTCTAAGACCTATTCTAAAGGAATTTAAACAACTTCAAATTTGAATTAATCTTCTTGGAAATATTGATTCAAAGTTAAAATTGAAGATTTTGTTTAAAGATAAGATATTTGTTAAAGGATATAATTTTATC
>JAOQMR010000001.1:22242825-22261298 GCA_027563865.1 Erythroxylum pelleterianum | reverse complement strand
AAATATGGGATATTCATTTCTCAACGGAAGTATATCTTAGACCTCCTAGATGAAACCGGGCTTGTGGACTGTAAGCCGACTGAAACACCAATTGTGGTAAACCATGGTTTGAAGATAGAAGACGGAGCAGAAGAAGCTGACCGGGAGACTTATCAGAGGTTGGTAGGCAAATTGATATATCTTTCCTATACAAGACCAGATATAGCATATGTAGTTGGGATAGTAAGTCAATTTATGCATAAACCTCAGGCAAAGCACATGAATGCTTCCTTACGAATCGTGCGCTACTTGAAGGGAACACCTGGAAGTGGAATTTTATTTCAATGCAATGGACACTTGGAAGTGAAGGGATACACGGATGCAGATTGGGCTGGAAACCCAGTCGATAGACGATCTACTTCTGGATACTTCTCTATAGTTGGAGGAAATCTTGTGACATAGAAGAGTATAAAACAGAAAGTGGTAGCACTATCCAGCGCAGAAGCAGGATTTAGAGGGATTGCTAGGGGATTAGCTGAGCTTCTTTGGATCAAGAAGCTGTTAACGGAGATTGGGTTCCCACCACAAGATCCTTGTCAGTTATTATGTGATAATAAGGCTGCCATCAGCATTTCAGAGAATCCAGTACAACATGATCGCACCAAACACATTGAAGTTGACCGACACTTCATCAAGGAGAAGCTAGAAGAAGGAATCATCAGTTTGCCATATGTCCGGTCAGAAGAACAATTGGCGGATATCCTGACTAAAGCTGTAAATGGAAAAGTCTTCAATGAAGTTCTAAGCAAGTTGTGCGTTGGTGACCCTACGACTCAACTTGAGGGGGAGTGTTAGAAAGGAAAAGGATCATGTAGGGACAATGTAGGGAAAAGGTTGACTCCTTTTAATTATAAGGGTTGACTCCTTTTACTTATGTTTTTCCTTTAATTATAATGTTTCCATGTAAGGAAAGGATTGACCTCTTTTCATTATAGGATCAATCCTTTCCCTCCTATAAGACCAACATTGTAACAATACAGAATATGAATGAAAACAACATATTTGTTAAACTCTCTTTTTTATCCTAGCCTAACAATATTAACCCCTTAGAAGACCGGTTCTAAATTTTCTGTCTAGCATTCCAGTTAAAAATGTTTTCGTTTTTGCTTAAATTTTAAGATACTAGTCACTCTTAGGCGACTTGTGTCACTTTTTATCCTTTTAATTTTAATTATACTACTATTATTTTAAAAAAATAAATTAAATTTTAATTTTAATTATGCTATATTAATTTATAAAAAATTAAATTTAAAATAATAAAAAACAAAAAAATATTTTGAATTTGTATCACAAGCGTAACACTTAAGTTACCCCTCTAACACATTTTTGTTTCTTATTATTATTTAAATTTTATTTTTAAAAGTTATTTTTAAAAATTGATAGATTTATTATTATTATTATTATATTAGCATGCGTGCATATCAATGCAATATTAAATATCTTGTAAGATAAAGCTTTTTCCTGGGGAGAATGTTTGTAAAATTCAAATAAATTATACAATATATTATATATGTGGAATAATTTATTTTGATTTTAACAACTTATTTTAATTGATTAATTTACAAAAATTGTTTAATTAATTTATAAATTATAGAATTTTATAAATAAAAACTACACAACTAATTTTACTAAATCATCATCATCACACTCAGTCCGAAGTTTCGCAATAAAGTAGGGTCTAGAGAGGTCTGATAGTACCCAGCCTTACCTTTATATAGTAGAGAGGCTGTTTTTGGTAGATCTGCATGCAGATATGATAATAAAAGAATAATGCAGATTAAAGAGTAAATAAGTAAAATTGACACGCTATATTATTAAGTAAATAAAATTACAATAGATACGTAAATAAATAAAAAATAAAATATAACCAAAGGATATACCTCAAAACAAAATATAACATAAACATAAAAAAGTACCCAAAATAATAATAATAATAATAACTGATTAGTTGATACCAGTTTATGAAAAAAAATGTTATTAAAAATATAATTCAACAAATATACTTGATAAGCTGTAAAATTCTACTTATACCTGGTGTGCTGCAAACGTCTACTGACTATTTCTAGAGTTGTGCCTGTCAACCTTACAACTCTGTATCATTCTAATTACAATCTAGAACTAATAATAATAAAAATGACGATGATAAATTAAAAGGCTAAGTATAATAGATCACCTCATACACAACTAATTATCATCATACCACATAATACAATTTAAAAAAAAATCAAAAGACAATAGCAGGATGAGAAGTGACGGAGCCAGGAATTTAAGATAGGGGAGCCCAAATATTTAATTTTTTAAATTTTGCGGGGCTCAGTGCACAACTAACCTCTAAATATTCTCATCTATATATATATATATATATATATATATATATAATCTTAGGAGTGGGGGGGTCAGTGCACCACTGGCCCCCACCTACCTCCGTCCCTGAGGATGAGCCAGAGAAGCGTACTTGGAAATGAAAAAGAAAACTCGAGAACAAGAATCCAAAGACTTGAACGAGAGAGACGGAAGAGAGGTAATAAAGTACAACTAATTTACTAAACATCTTTAATAAATAGCTGATGTTATCAGCTGGTCAAATTAGCTATTAGCTAATTGTTGATTATGAGTTAATGTAATCAGTTTGACAATCAACTGATTGCATTAGCTCATAGCTGATTCTATCAACGGTTAGCTAATAATTGATTATACTAGCTGATAACATCACCTATTTATTAAAAATGTTTGAGCATTATATCTTAGTATTTTTTGAATATTTTCATAACAATTTAGAATTTAGATATTTATCTTTAAAAAACTAAGTTTATAAATATAATTAAAAACATGGAACATATAATAATAAAAATTTTGATCAAATTTTTAAATTTAATTTAATATTTTATATAATTTTTAAATTAATTAATCAATTTTAATAAATTAATCCATTTTTAAATTTTAAATTTTTATCTTATAAATTGTATTTAAAAATTATAATTAAAAAAGAAAAATGTGTCACAAGCGTGACTTAAGTGTGATGCCTGTGGCACAAACTAAATAATTAAAAAAGAAAAATGTGTCACAGTCATGACATAAGTGTCACACTCGTAATACAAACCAATTTTTTTATTTTTTATCATTTTAATTTTAATTTTTTATAAAATTAATAGTAGCATAATTAAATTTTAAATTTAATTTTTATTAAACTAATATTAGTATAATTAAAATTTAAAAAAAAACTCAAGGGCATGACTTAAGTGTCACGCTTGACTTGTCTGTCACGGGTGTGACAGTTATGTTTAAGTGAGTGAAAATTTAAGTAGAAACGACAACGTTTTATTAACTAGACAGAGTTAGGCATGATAAGGTTAGACAAAGTATTCGTATGTATAAAACTACCAAAGATATTTTACTAATCCGAAAATTTTGAAGTTTAATTAAAAAGATATTATAAAATGATAATTAATTGATTTATTTTGATTTATAAAAATTTATTAATTAATAAAAATTAAATAATTAATTAATGATCAGTTTTTAACAATAAGAGTAATTATAGGAAATCAAACTATAAAGTATAAAACCGAAATAAAAAGTTAGATTATTCAAAATTTTTATGATTAAACCAACCTGTTAGATTTTTTATTCATTGTTTATAATTTGGTTGAATTTTTCGTATTAACATGTGTCATTTACATGTGTTGTAATAACTTTAAGTAGAATATAATTTTTCACTATAATTCAAAAAATTATTTTAAAAATAAAAGTATATTTTTATTATTTATACTAAATATAAATTAAATTGTAATATTTTAAAATTATTTAATTTATCTTAAATTGGTCGAATTCTTCATAAAATTAATAATGCTGATATATCACGTTTATTTTATTTTATTATTTATATAAAATGTACAGAGTTACATAAAATTTGAATTGTTTTGTAAGTTTCACTAACTTAAAATTAATAATTTATAATTAAATATGTTTAATTCTAATTCAATAGATAATTAATTAACTCCAAATAACTCAAAATTCTTGAAATCCCGAAGGTTTCATCCGTGTCTGTATTCATCCTCCGTCTGTGCATCTCCATCCTCCATTAATTGCGCCTCATATTTCCATCAAAAATGGTGAAGCACTCGATTTCCAATCCAACGTGTGAAGCTCTTTATCGAGTATTCCCCCACTTTCCTTTATCCAATGTGCGCCACTTGTACTAGACCCTGACAACATTGGATTTAATGGTGTACAAGAAGAAATAAAGGATACGAATTTCTTCAATTTTATAGTGTCTTTTTATAGTTTCTTATTTTGTTTATAAATTTCAGTTATTTATTTATGCGATTCTTATATTTATTTATGTGAAACTCAAATAGAATCTATATAAATAAGTAATTAAGATTCATGAAAAGATTCATGAAACAGAATAAAACATCATAAAACTAAACTAAGCGAAGGATCTGAACTAAGAAACAAGACCGTCATTCTAAACAAACAAGACCGCCATTCTAAACAACTCACCGTTCATGCTCACGTCTCCGTGTTTCTTTCCCATCTTGAACATCTCCTAGTCAAAATTTGATGTTCTCGGTGTTGGCCCTTTTGATGATTGCAACGAGTAAATGTCGTCAATACCTTCTTGAAAGTTGTTCGGGTATCCATGTCTCAATCTTGACACTTTGTTAGAAAACATGGCATGAAAATCAGTTTGGTTAAAGCTCGAAGCTCTTGGGGGGTTTTTCTTGTGAAGATTGAATTGTAACCATTACATTAGTACTATTATTTTAGTGATATTTTAATTATTATAGTTAAAAATAAATAATTTTTAATATATAAATTCGGAATCATATTCTATCTAGTTTCATCTCGATTTTAGTGCTTAATCAGAACATTCCTTTTTTTATAAGAAAAACATGCTAAATGGAAGTTTCTTTAGGTTAATTTATAGCTTGCAAATGAAAGGCTAAAGAGCACACCCAATCTTATCATTGTAGTTCATGACTATCAAGATTAACTCTCCAGATCTCCCTCAATTTTGCGTTCGTGCAGAATTTTATTGACGATGATTACAGCAACTATTAAGATCAACAATGGGTGTTCAGGTTAGCTCAAGTCTTGCTGCTATCTGTTAGTGAATATATAAAATCAATTAAGTTGGCCTTACACAACAACTTAATCTATTGTGATGAAACGGACATTTAACATAATATCATAAACTTTTTAACTAAGTGGTCGTGAGTTCAAATTCTACCACCTACTTATTATTCAGCACAATGTAGAGTGAGCCTGAGTAAGTTTCAACCCAAAGGATTTTCATTTAAGGAGGTGTGTTAGTGAATATATAAAACCAATTAAATTAGCCTCACACAATAGTTTAACCTCTTGTGATGAAACAGTCTAACACCAAACTTTACTGCCCTTTTTTGTAAATCTTTATCTTACGGAGAGTAGTATACGCAATAAGAAGTAAATTTCTTAGTTCACCTTAAGGAGCTCAGACATACAACTTAATATATACATGCATTAAGAAGTAAATGATCTAAGACTTCATTGTTGAACGCTTAACTTAAATAAAAATAAAAAATAAATGTCAATTTAAAATTTTTAATTTTTCAATTAAGTTTTAGATTTTTTATTTTTTTATTTTTCCATAAAAAATAGACTGATGTATAAATCAAAATTGGGAATAACATTAAATGTCTTACATTCATAAGCAATATTTTAAAAGGATTTGAAATTTAATTAACAAATTGAAATTAATTATATAAAAATACAAATAAATATTTATCCCATTAAAAATGGTAGTTTTGTATGAATATGGATACCAACATAATATAAATAAATAAATAATATATCTTTTATTTTCAATTAAATTATATTACCAAAGTTAGTATAGTACTCAAACATATCGTCCATAAGCTATCAATGTTATTCTGTGTGAGGTTTAGATTGTACACAAAAACTTGAAAAATCAAAATTATTTTATAAATAACTAATATGTGGATCTTTCCCACCTTATCACTTATCTTAACCGAGTCCTATGGGACACTCGCGGATCAAACTAAGACCACACACATCCAAATCATTGATTTCTCCAAAGTTAATATTTTCTGGTCCTTTAAACCGTGATAATATTTCAACCTATTTTTTTAAAATCTGGCTGAAGCAAAATTACTTTACAAGTTATTAAATAATTCATAAATAAGTTAAGTATTAATAAATTTGTAGGTTCTAAACAATGTTTTAAAAACCCAACCAGATTTTAGGTTCAGCAGTAAAAATTTTAAATCAACCAATTATTCAGATTGATTTTTAACTTTTACGGTTTGAATTAGTTTAATAATTATTGTTGTTAAAAAATTAATCAGTTAGTTTTTGTAAACTAATCAATTTTTATAAATCAAAATAAGCCGATTGATTTTCATTTAATGATCTTCTTTTTCAAATAAACATTAAAATTTTCGATTGTTTTTTAAATTTTTTAATTTTACTCGATCTTTAACACAATTTAATACTAATTTAAATCTTAAACTTTGTGCTAATGAATCTCAAAATAGTTAAGAAAGAATTATAATTAATTTACTGTGAAATTTAAATTGTTAGCAAAAAGAAAAATCCTTAAGAAGTTGCATTCATTACTTGGACCACCATGAGTGTTATATTCCACACTATCGTAATTGACAAAAGAACATAATTGCAATCTAAACCCAACCATCTCATTAGTCATCATCAACAATTGTTTAGCCAATGTTCACGTGTTAGATTCTAAAAACTATTCATTAACCTGTCCTTTATCTTCAACTCTTTCTGAAACTCCAAACCCTACTAGCTAAAAGCGGACAAAAATCTGAGACAGGAGAACTGCAGACATACATGGGACGCATCATAGAAACCTCACCCACCACCATAGCTACGTTGTTTGTTAGAAACCTAGTAACCTCCGTATTTATCTATGTCGACAAGTCCCTCCATAACTTGTCCTACAGGTTTAAGCTCCTTGAACATCTCCAATATATTGTCATCACTTCTTTTCTCCTCTTTATTCGTCTTCTTTCTTCTTTTTCCACTTCTTTGGACCTTAACGCCCTTGGTAATCGTTCACTTAAGCCTCCTAAGAACGATGAATATGTGCCCATTTCCGGCGGCGGGGATTCCGGTATCGCTCGAGCGCTTTCACAGCTGTTTACGATTGTTAATGATATTCCGGTCAGCTCCAGGAAGTATGAAATTGTCAGGTCTTTGGCAGAGAGGCTTATAGATGAGAATCACAAAGAGAATGTCGAGGCTTTACGTGAAGTCAATCGTGCGGTTCTATCAGTCGCCTTTTCGAGGACTCTTACCCTGCTAGGGACCGACATGACCGACCTAGGTTTTCAAAGGGAGGAACATAGCGGCGGTGGAGGAGGCAGGGTGGCTGGGCCGGTCCAGGTCGGGTTGAACCGGGTTTTGAGGGCTGTTCGGTTTGTCGGAGAGGGAGCTCTGCTTTGGGGTGGGAAGGCAAGGGATGAAGAGAACCCGTGTGAAAGTTCCGCTGAGAAGCTGGCGGCAGAGCTGCTTTGGTTGGCTCAGAAGATGGTGTATTGTGGGTTAGCTGAAGAAGCCGTTTGCATGTGGGCTTCGGCTTCTAATGTAGCTTGGCTCGCTCTTTCTGCTGAGCCGCGCTTGCAGGGCTTATTGGTGAAAGTTTCAGGTTCGTACCTTTCTTGTTACCAAATTAGATACCTTTGAGTCTTACATAATCACTTGATGATGTTTACAGCATTCCTGTTGAGGCAAGCAAGAAACTTGGGGTTGCAAGAAATGGAGGAATGCAAGAGAGAACTACAAAGGCAGACCAAACTGAAGATGCTAATGTCCTGGTTGCCATTGCTATGCAGAGCTAGCAATGGAACAGATGTTCCAGTACTCACCACGAGCGAAAGAACTGAGCTAGAGAGAGTCCTGGAAGAACTGATAGAGATGGTAGAACGAGAAGAGGATCAAGAACAGGTGTTGTCTTTGTGGCTTTCTCACTTCTCGTATTGCCCATCCTCTGACTGGCCTAACCTCTATACGTCTTATGCCCGCTGGTCTACTGCTTCTCGCAAGCTCTTAATTCTATAACACTGCTTTAATGTAATGTTCTCCAGACAAACTCTTTAAGAGGTAAGAAGAACTTCGTGCATAACTTATTATGTTATTAGCATTTCTTTATTTAAGAGGATACATCTTCGACATTCTTTTTTCTCAATGATCCATTTTCAGAATTATCTGATAATTTTTATTTATTCTTTCATTGTTTCAGAGATTACATCACAGCATAAACTGCTTGGAGTAAACGTCGAACTTGCTAGATGAAGACAACTGGGGCTCCTGTAAATGAATGATGGAGGAGAGTGATTTAGTATTATTGTTATTATATATGTGTTGTCTAAGCAAAAGTAGTTGAAAGAGCAGCATTACCTGGTCGATCTCTGTGTTAAACAGTGCTTTGTTTACAAGGGACGCAATTGGACCATTGAGGCGGAGTCCACTTGCTTTAACCCCACGGATTGCACCTCGCATGGCATTAAGCAATCTGCCATACGATAGTCCAGGCTCGTTTTGCACTGATTGGATGAAGCTGAAAGTCAATGCACCAGTTGAAGCGTTGCCTGCCAAGGCCTGCACAAGTTTAACTCTTCTAAATGTTCATGCAGTATGAATCCAAGACGATTTACAAATTTCTTATGTTAGGATGATGATAATTTACAAGTTGTTTCGCAATCAAAAAGTATATAAGTTGTTTCGCATGAATGATAATAAGAAGTTAACCCTATTAACTAACCCTAGTAGATCCTTGAGTGCCATTTATTAGACAACACGATCCTAACATAATCACTAACCCATGCAGAAAAGATTAAACAAGCTAAGTGGTTAGTCACCGTGGTATCCATAGAAGTCTGATCATCATTGCAGGCGCTGAAGCTGATGGCTAGACCCCCACTTGTGCCCTTATAAGCCCTTGAACATCTTTGATCCTCCCAAGTATAGTACCCTTGCCTATCAACACGGCAACCAGGAAAGGTTAAACAATTCGAGTAGCAGATTAAATTGTATAACCACATCGTGTTCATGTATAAACCTGTCCATCCTACAGACAAATGGGAGATCTAGTACAGTTTCGCTATAGCAAGCGTCAATGACGGCATGAAGTGTAACCCCAGGTGTTAATGGCCTTACGATGGTATCATTGATCTCGTCGTCGATTAACGATCCTTCAGTTTCAAAGTCAAGAGGGCATAATGCCTCATCAAACCCATCTATCTCATCCATGTTATAATCGCGCTGCCTTGATCCGTGACCAGAGAAGTGAAACACCAACGAGTCACCTGGCTCGCACCCTTGAACAAGCCACTTCAAGGCCAACCTCATGTTCGCCTTTGTTGGAATCCTGAGTGGGTTTGTCTCATCTTCTGCACATTGATTGATGTATGAATCCTATATAGCTGATCCAAGTAGAAATCGCTAGCATTCATAAAAATTGTGATCATACCTGTGAGCATAACCACACAGGTACTAGGAAAGCCAAACTTCTCGACAAGTAAATACCTCATACAGTTTGCATCGTTAATACTTCCTTTGACCTTATAACTCCTCCCTCTGTAGTTCAGTCCACAAATCACTGCTCGTTTCCTGCCATGGAGGGAAGGAAGAGGTAGCGACGGTCTTGGAGGCTGATGAGAACAGTAATTGCCTGCTCCATGTTGGCTATTCACGGAGCTTGTCTTGGTGCTAATGTGGGTGGTCACCATGTTGATTAGGCCAGTGACGTGGTTGGCTGCGTGATTCACCGATTCACGAGCATGAGACAAAGGATTGTAATGTGGAAATGGAACCTGAGTGATGTTTTGGCACCTTGGACATGTGAAGGACTGAGCCTCAGCTGGCACCACAAGATACACATTACACCACCTGCATCTTTCTCCTCTACTGGCCATCGTCTATTCTATACAACAACAGAATGGCTCAGTTACACAACTAAATATAGAACGGAGCTTCTTCGTGTTCATGTCTTCTCTTTTGGAAGAATCAAATTCTATGTCTGCTTTTCGTAAGTGGGTGTAGATTCGTAGTAGCTACGAGGGCTCTGTAGCAGTGTTAGACACATCCGCCACCCACTCTGCTGTATATTAGGCCACGAGGTGTACGTATATTGCTATCGCTTTGGCCATACTAGGCTAAATTATAACAGGAGGCATCGTGAGGTCCATGTGCATTTTTATTCGTCCCACTTTTTGCAGAGATTCTTTGTTCCCCACGTAGAAAAACTGGAAGCAATTCAAAACGTGATCATATCAGATATCAATCAATCCTGACCATAGTAGTAATCTGCTGTCTGAAAATCAGGACGGGATATTTGTGCATTTTACCGTATCCTTATTTGTCTCATAAATTTCAGTTATTTATTTACGCAGGACCTATATAAATAAATAATTAAGATTTATCAGATACAATAAAAAGAGAATAAAATGAACACCTGGAGATTAGCTAAGCTTTTTCTACCCTGGAAAATGTTGAGTCGTCTGAAAGCAGCTTTGGAAGATGAACAAATTCAATTTGCGTAGTTAGTGGTTAACATCTCGAGGACTAATTATAATCACTGTTGGGTGGTAGGTATTTTGCTGAATTTCGGACTTGATTAATTCGAAGCTTCCATTACTGGGCAATATTATATCAAAAGTTAAGAATCTAATACCCTTTAATGACTGAAAACGAATATTAGTGATTCACGTTGATCTTCAGAGCTGGCAGAGTTGGGGCTTTCGAGTCTTTAACATGCTCTGTGCAAAATCCCATCATAGAAGAAAAGGGTGTTGAGATAAATTATAATATATTGGTCCCCATTACATGATTTGGGACACTCGTTATGCTGCCATTAGGTCTCCTTTTCTTTAGTCTAAAAGTATGGGAAAAGTTGATACTGCATGCCAATCACAACATAGAACACCACACAACTTTCTCTTCTTGTTCTTGAATAACAATTTACAAACAAATCCTAAAACTCA
This sequence comes from Erythroxylum pelleterianum, assembly GCA_027563865.1. Lineage (NCBI taxonomy): Eukaryota > Viridiplantae > Streptophyta > Magnoliopsida > Malpighiales > Erythroxylaceae > Erythroxylum > Erythroxylum pelleterianum. The sequence continues at coordinate 22,250,253 of JAOQMR010000001.1, read as the reverse complement.
CTTCAATTGATGCGACAGAAGCAAATAACTATCTAAGAACGTACTGTTATACACATAGTACACACTAAGCCACAGTTAAGTGATTAGAATCAACAATTTGCTGGGGCAGAATAAGATCAACCTCCTACTCCACTCTTGGTCCTAATGCCTCCAGTATCCACTTCCACACTATAATCAAAATTGATCATCATCAATAATAACATGGAGCAGAAAGACAGACAATAACAAAGAAGAGGTACACCACCAAAATGCAAAGTCCCATCTATATTAACAAGCCATACTACAAACCCTAATGCAGACCAACGGAGTAGGTAGTATAAGATTTTGCATCACTTCCACCACAAAGGCTTAAAAGAAAAGGCATTTTTATACTTTGGATAGGGAGGGGGAGAGGGCAGAGTGGGTGCTAGGAAGGCTATGGGAAGCAGTCTCTACAAAACAAAATGACCAAAAGGATCCCAACGTATCACAATTCAAGATAAAAGCAAATAATTCAATGAAATTTCAATCATCTAATATGCTGCACCTAGGAGGCACTGCACTTCAATGACAGAATCCAGCTATGCGCATGCCTGTTCATGTTTTGAGAAACAAAGAAGCTTAACTGGAAGCAAGGACTTGATATAATCAGCAGAACAGGACCAACTAAAGTTCTAATTTTCTACTAAAGCAAAGTATGTCAAACCACACAAAGAAAGAAATAAAAAAAAATGAGAGAAAAGCAGGTGCATGGGAACTATTGATGAAAAGGAAAAAGTAAAGGTTGTCAATCACCATGGGACGAAGTCCTAATGGAAGTAGATAGACAACCAAAAACAGAGTTGCTGGAAGAAATGATAAGTTGATCCTTTTGAATTCTTCAACATTCTCCAAGTCAATACCCATACAATGCCAGTAAATACTCATACACCACATATGCTAGACTAATCAGAGCAATTACCAATTGCAGCAACCTAAGGTAGTAAATAATAGACAAGGTATTGAATCTATACTTAAAAAGGAACTTTGAAGCAAAACTGACAAGAGCCGAAGAACATAAAATTCCTTGATAGCATCAGATAATTAGAGAAGCACTGATACTTAGATTACCTTACAAGCGGAGGAATTCATGAGCAGTCAACTCCCCAATACACTAAGCTGACCAGAAATTTTAGCTTTGCAGGTTGGGCACATATAACCAACTGAACCTGACTGCACTTCATTTTCAACAGCCTCATAAGTAAACTCCACTTCGCACCACACACACACAGTTGTACAATGTTGCCCATTCATCATATCCCCAACATGCGGTTCAAAATGGACTGAAGCACCATACGCTGCCTCTTCCATATGAGCTACGGGAACCTCAGACAAAGATACACTTTCTTGACCGGAAACAAAATTAAACTTCATTTGTTCAATTTCCTCCAACCTCAGGTCCTCAGCAACTGTTAATTTATCAGGCCCCTGGTCAACTGCATCCAGTTCATTCTCTCCCTGCCAAAAGATGGAAAAAATAAGACCAATCTATCAAGGAACTTCCAGTAACATTATCTTCTCGGTTACAAATATTAAAGAGCAAAGACATCAAACTGCCCAAACCCTACATCTATATCAGACAACTAGGGAATAACAAAACAAAAATACCTTGTCCATTAATGCAGTGGGTGTTGAAACTTTAACAGATGGTTGCAATGATGAAGTATGTGGGTCATAAGACCCACACTGAAGTAGATTTTCTCTGTACGATTGTGGTACAGTCCCTTGTACCACATCATTATTTGCTAAACTCCCACTGATCCCAAATCCAACTTCTATCTCGACAATGTTCATTCCATCAAATTCATCATCGTTAGAATGGTCAATAATCTTGGTGTCACAAATCTTCTGATCACTATAATGATCAAGTGACTGGTTTTCGTGTTCAACACCTGCATTTTCAGAGTCATCATTGCTGAATATCGCACCAACTTCTCTTACATTAGTATCAGAAACATCATGATCAGCATCTGGTGTATCTTCAAACAATGAATCTATCCTAACTTCTGTAAAATCACTACCATCACCAACCTTCCCTACATTTTTATCAATCACCATATCATCACAGGTTTCCTCACATACCTCCACTTCCAAAGACTTTTCCATTTCATCTCCTCTCAGTTCACCAGATGGAGAATAAGAATGAAGCTCGTGATCAGTAACTGATGCAAGCAGCTCAGCATTAGACACCATGTTATGTTCATCAAAAGACAACCCAACATCATATCCATTATTATTTCCAGAAGATGATGTTTCTCGAATGGAATTTTGAGCAATTTGAATTAATGCATCCATTTTGGATATTCTTGTTGGCAACTCATCTTTGGTTGCAGTGTCAATTCTTTGTTCAACAGCCATACGAACAGCAGGAGAATCCTCTATACCCCTTACGTAATTCCTCACATGTATCCCCACATGACCATTGTATCGACGCCTTTCATGGAAAACCTTGTGGCAAAACTGGCATTCATATTTTCCATCTTTCACAATCACACCATCCCCAACAGAAGAACCAAGCCTGTATTTCTTTGTAGTCCTCTGATGAAAAGATAACAAGTGCTCCAAGTACGTGTCTTTGTCATCAAATGCTATATTGCATTTGTGACATTCAAAAAGGTCACGTATCTGAACCTCTGCAAGATTTTCAATCCCCAACAGAGCAACTTCCTTCTCATGTTCATCAGACTGCTTTCGATCTTCATCGTTTTCAGCATCACCAGAATGCTGTTTGCATGTCGCCAAACTCATGAATAATATCAAATTAAAGTTAACCATTAAGCTAAGGCATACTTACAATTGCTGAAGCAGGTAAGAGGGCCTGCTGAAAGTTATCACCAGAAGGATCTTTCAGACACTGTGGAGGATAAGCTCCAAACAAGGACTGCAAATAATTGGAAACTTCCTTGCAAGATAAAAAATGCTGTCCCCCAGGGCTGAGTATCACATAAGGAAAAATATGAGTCACATATGGAAACAAGACTATCTCGCCTGTAGGAAATATTATGAGGAAGATGGATCAGTAAAAGTAAATTAAAAAACCGTCCCAATTTTATGAAAATTGCAATAAAACACATATACAAAACTGACCACAATGTATGACTTAAGGAAATACAGATAAAGCTTTGAACTGAGTCAGTTTGATGACTGCAGAAAGAAAAACTAAGTGGGCACAGATTTCTTTTTGGTAGGGACATAACCAATAAGGCTCCATTTTTTTGGTAGGGACATAACCAATAAGGCTCCAAAAAATGGAAATTACAAGGAATACAATATATATTTACAATCATCAACACAGGATTACAATTTCAAGTACGAATGCAAGCGATATAATGGAACAATGCTGAAAGGTCAGACTATCCCTTTCTTCTCTGCAGTAATAACCCATATTTAGCCAAATATCGAAGTAATGGCAGCATCATATTTGTTTAAACCGTTGCATTATGGTAGTTAAGATGAACCTTATCATAATTCCAATTTCCAACTACTTTGAATTCATGGTGTATTTTATGGTTATCAGTTATTGACTATCAGTTCTTGAATATCATATTGTCAAGTTCTGTTTGAGAATACCACGATTTGAGAGTTTCCTTTTCTCGTAAACCGTTAGCATCTTGTTAATAGAATTGATAGATCTATTTTTTGCTTAAAATTGGATGTAACAGTATCAACGTGTGGCTGTGACCCATATGCATTAGTCAAATAAGAAAATGTTGTGGGAATGAAGGGTAGGTACAATGATTGTTATGGTGGCAAGATAATCTAAGACCATCATGAGATATGCAGTTAATATTTGCATAATTACAAGCAGGTTCTTGAAAATGAGGAAAATGCAAGGAACACAAATCTATTGAAGTTGTCAAGTTATATATTATCATTAACAAACAAAAGCTGCTGGGCAATCATTTTACTGCTACTAAGCTCTAATGCTTCTCAACCCTACGTTATGACTTCAGTACCATGAAATAAAGCATGGAAGTACTTTTTGACTGTCAAAACGGAATCACATCATAGGACTTCATGGATTCCAAAGGAAGTAATTGAGTGAAGACAATTGCCTTGGCCAAATTTATGAAACCTATATCAATATTTTAATCTTATAATTTTCAGCCAGTTAACTTATCCCATATGAAATTTCTTTATAAGAAAATAGGAGCTGAAAAAATCTGTATTGCTCTAGAAGCGACACATTCATGTTACATCAAAATGTAAAATGTCATTTAGAAGGAGTCATGATGAATTACTTGAGATAACAGTTTGCCATTTCTATATTTTCTATCTACAAATAAAAGGGTGGCAAGAATTGATTTTACATGCATAGAGTGAGGAAAAATGGGTCAAGAAGGACGAAGTTTCCAACTCAAGGAATTTTATGACACACCATTTAAGAGTTTTGAGCTTTTCTCAATTAGAACTTCAAATATTTTTTCTAACTTGTCTTTCCATGTACCCAGAATATTAATACTTTGAGGCTTTATTTAATTATAAAGAGATACATAGCAGCCATCAAATGTAATTATCAACTTTTCACAACAATGCTATAAAATATTTACGTGATGCTTGGTAGGATGTAATAATGAAATAGCATTAAGGATGTACTTAAATACAACAGTAATGTAATGATCAATAAATGACAGACTATATAAAGGTGATTACAGAGTAAAAGAGAATGAATTTTTATGTTACACAATGTACATCTTATTACAATAAAGCTTTTTCATGGACCAAAAAACCAAGTAATTAATTGCGTGATGTAACAACGCATATTATATTGCACCAAGCACAGTCATTATCTTTTGCAACTCACCAAACCAGAATCTAAGCTATATTTTGCAACCATTCATCCCTGGTCTACTTCTACACCCTCACAGGAATTTAAATGTACTTCCAATCCTTATCTCCATGTTTCAATCTGCTCAATCAATGCACTTCATCAGGTGTCATCATTCAGCAGAACTCACCATGAAACGACCACTACACTCCCCTACTCCTTCACCTCTCCTACTTAACAGAAACTTAAAACACTCTAAAGCTGGTGGCACCCATAAACTAGCATAAATTAAAAATCAACATTCAGCCTGTCGATTAGCACCAGTTCAGGAACATGAAAAAACTAAAGTATCCGGGCAACAGGTGCTTGATAAACTGGTACCAACTTTCACATCATAACCTATTATTAGTCATATCCTCACTACACCTACTAGTACCTTTAAATGAACGGAAACAGAACCAATAGATACAGTAAGTAAACATTAAAACCGTATCGCAATTCCAATAATTTTCAGGTGTAAAGCAAAAACCTTTCATCCCTCCCACTGAATAGAAGTATACAACTGAAACAGATTAGTTACTGAGATAGATATACCGAAAAAGAAAAGAAAAAGGAAGCTAAAGATATAATAATCAAAGAGAAACGTCAAAGAGCACCTTATATATCTGCGGCAATAAACCCAAGCACGACCTTCTTTCCTCTTAAGCCCCAGCAGAAGCTTCCATCCCACAGGCATATGATCACCGAACTCGCCGGCGTCCACAATCTTCCTCTTCCTCCTCCTGCTGCACCACTGCCCTTCCAACTGCCTCAAGAACTCAAACAACTCTTCCTCACTGTTCATTCCTACCGTCCTTCGCCGCAACTCCTCGCCATATGGATCCTCCATCCTCCCCAACCCCACCCAGTCCACCACTTCCCCATTCTTGTTCACTACCTCAAACCCTAATCCACCCTCCACCCCCTTCGCTTTTGGTTTCCGCCCTCTCTTCCTCTTCCTCACATTCGACTCCGGCAGCGGTAACGGCGGCGGTGGCGGCGTTAGATATGTCAAATTGAATGGATGGGTGAAGCAATCGAATGGGGTTAAATCCGATTCTTGGAAGTCGGGGTGTGATGAGAGCAATTGCTTGAGATGTTTGATTATGGACTGGTTTTCAGGGTCGGTAGAGGGGGTGGGATTAGGCGGCGGAGGAGGGCTTGAGGTGGCTTTGGGGAGGAGCCCGGCCACGCGGTGACGATGGTGGTGATGGTGATGGGAGGAAGGCCTTGAGTAAGTCTGGCGGCGGGAGCCTGAACTCTCGTTGAAGATTGTGCGGTCAATGGCGGGGGTGAAGAGTTCGCCGTCGGCGGAGGAAGAGGAACAAAGGGATAGAGTTCGGAGCTCGAACTGGGAGAGGGTTTTCATGTCTATGAACGATAGTAAGTCCGGTGAGAGGACTGCGGCGGCGGCGTTACTAAGAGCGGCCATTTTGGCGTCCGTCAGGTTGACAGTGAGAGACTACACATAATCAGAAACAAGACAATACTGAATGTTTTAAAATCTTTACAGTAAAATTTTTTTTTTACATTATTATTAAAAGTTACAAATTTATTAATTAAGGATAATTTTTTAATTAATAAATTTTATATACTAAAATTAATTAATTAATTTTTATTTAATAACTTCTTATTTTTAATTAAATTTTTCAATAACAACAGTTAAACATTTTAAAATTTAAACATTTTATCTTAACAGTTTAATTTTTAAAATATTGGTTTGACTTATGTCTCTTAATTTTGCTTTTAAAATTAAAAATATTAAAATTATATTAAAACATACAAAAATATTCAATATTTTTTATTATTCAATTTATCATTTTAACTTCGTTTGTTATTTACATTTTATTTAGTTTTTTAAATAACTATATTATTAAATTTACTAATTAACAATGTTATTAAATTAAATTTTTACTATAATTTTGTTATCCCATTTTAATTGGATTCAATACTATAATTTACTGCCTAAAGTAATTCGTTTGAATTTGTACATTTATATAAAAATACTCATCCTAAAAGTTATCACATGTATATATAATAATTATCCTATCACATATAATAATTATCTCAGTAATATAAAAATATATAATTTACATATAAATAAAATATTAGAGTTAATCGTATTAATCTTTTATGTAATTTACGTAACTTTAAATTTTACTTTTTAATTTTTAAAAACTTTTTTGTGATATTCAATTATTTAGAAAATTTTCTTTTCATATATTTTAAATTAATTATATATTAATAATATAATGAATAAAATTTTAAACATGATCCAAATTAATTAAAACTCGTCTAAAATAATAATTTATTATATATTAATTGACATGAACTTTAAAAATTAGGTTAGGTTATTTAATTGTTACAAATTTATACCATTTTTTTAATAAAAGTATGAGAAATTTTAAAAAATTAAAAAATGAGACGTTTAGAAATTTAAATATTTTTTAAAATTACATTAAGTTATAAGTCTTACTTTTTTTTTTTTGAAGAAAAGAACCATTTCATTAATCAAATGAAGAATTGGATGATAACATCCGGAACAACCTCCCAAGAAACAAAAGGGGAGTATCTAATGGATGCTCTAGCCAGTTGATGAGCAA
>JAOQMR010000001.1:22219798-22236515 GCA_027563865.1 Erythroxylum pelleterianum | reverse complement strand
TTCTTGTTCTGTTCCGTCCCGTCCTGTCTAGTCATGTCTCGTCCCTGTCTACTGAAGACGCTAACCAAACGCAGCATCATTGTCACAATAAAAGGACAGTTTTTACAATCGAGTACTATTCTAAAACAACCAATTTTCCTAATTATGTATCAACCATTAGGATATCGCCACTGCCTCCGTTTCTATCTATGTTCTTTTGAAGCTTAACACAACATATAGTATATACAATTAGAAGTTCATTTAATAGCTTTATAATATAAAATAAGATACTGATAATAAAGAAAGAGAAGTAGTTTAGATGAAACTAAAACTCTTGAAGAAGAAGATCGACCATAAAAGGCAAGGGGTGATTAGTATTTGATGAGGAGATTTGTTCAGTATTAATTTGTTTTTCATTAGGGAGAATTTTGTCACATTCTTTCTAGCGGAGCTCATTTCTATCATTGGAAATTAGTCACCACGTTGATATTCTGCAATGAATTAATGCTAATAGTTTTAATCTAAAAAGTCAATAGAAGAATTTTTATTTGAATGTTCCAACATTTGTGATCTATCAATTGAAACTATTTCATAAGATAAGGTTACACGAACCATAAGAGTAATAGGAACGTGAACTAATATAATAAAAATAATTATCAAATAGATTTTAAAATATGACAATTTAAGAGAACTACTGCAAGTCAAAGTCACGTGAATATATTTTTAATTGAAATATTTATTTTTTTAATATTACGGTTAAAAGGAATGATATAAGCACGAAAGACAATACTATAAAATGCTTAACAATTAGACTAGACTTGTCGTCTCTGTCAGAAAAACAAACTTAAATGCTTCTGAGTTAAGCACGAGGAGAATGTATTTACAACAAAGCAATCGTTTTGTGTCTGATCATATTCATACCAGAGGAAGTAATAAGAGAAAGATCATACAAGTTTGGTAGCTGTACTTGTTACTTGCGATTATGAGACCTCCAGGAAACAGCCGCGTGGGGACGTACTGTACGTGCTCGTGAAACACGATGAACTGCGCCCTGTGGTCCTGCGCCAACCAATCTCGTCAGAGCTTGTGGACTATCATTATGATAATGAAAACTTACATGCTGTTTGGAAATTTTTAAATTTAATTTATTAATAAATTGTAGTTAATTATATCGATGAAATTGAATTGAAATTATTGGAAACAAACTCAGTAATATTAGATGAGAATGTATATTATTATTATAATTATGCTGGTTGGTTAAGAAGAAGTAATCATTACTATTACTCTATTAACAGTAGTTGATTTGTAAAAAATATTGAGAAAAAATTTATTATATTTTAATTAATTAATTAATCATATTTTAATTACTTATATTGTAATTACTCAATTACAATATATTGATTAATTAAAATATTGTAAATAATTATATTGTAATTAATTAATTATATTTTAATTAATTAATTAATTAATTAATTGCAATATTTTAATTAATAAATGAATTATATTTTAATTAATTATATTGTTGTTAATTAATTATTAATAATATTTTAATTAATAGTTTTTGAAATCCAATCAAATAAAGCACAAAAGAGTGAAAAGTGAAATATTTCAAAGAATGAAATAGCAAAAGAGCAAGATGCTACCTTTGAATGGCATAGAGTGATTCTTGATAAAAAATACAGGACAGAGAATTATACTCAATAAAAACTCACAATAAATTTATAAACTTTAATAAATAAACAACAATTTTTTTATTCAAAGATGTCTTCCTTAAGTTTCAATGTAATTGAATTCCTATGTTTGGAGGAGCGAATTCAATTTATAAAGAAGATGAGTTTCAATTACACGTATGAATTGAATTCATCTATTTTTTATGCTTCCAAACACTTGAATTGAATTCAATTGCAGTATTGAATTCAATTCATCCCTTTCCAAACACCCCTTACACGTCCAGATTCACTTGAAACTGTTTCAAATTTAGAAAATCTAGACACTATGTTTTTAAGGTGATTCTTGTGGTGGTGCAAGGTTTCTCATAGAAAATCTCAAGTTTAGACTTTAGAGTTAAGAGTACAAACTTGACAATGTTATTTGGAATTTGCCCTTAAATCTGTTAGAATACGTACATACAAGTTTTGAGTTACATCAACGCCAATTGGATCTAATCTATTATCAGTTTTTTGAGTAGTAAATAATTTAATCAAGGTAAATATTTAAAGAGTTATTTTATTAATTAATACATATTTCAATATAAGGATTCGATATATTTTGCCTCGTATATTATTTAAATATATTATTGCAAAACTATTACGTAATTATGTAAATTTATTTAATAAGCAGCAATTTTAAGTTCTTCTGTTTACAATATATATATATAGCTACTATTTTGAAGGAGAACGTGTTAAATATGGGTGGCTATATAATCTCCCTTAAAATAGTGAAATATTTTTATTACCAAATTTTATATGTTGTTTTTAATTATTTTAAAAATTGAACTGGTTCGATTGATTTAATAGTGAAAACTTTGAATAGGTCAACTTTTTTGTTCAGGTTTTAATTTTTCAGTTTCATTTAGTTTAATAATTTTTGTTATTAAAAATTGATCAATTTATTACTTAACGAAGTAGTTTTTATAAAGTATTTAGTTTTTATAAACAAAAATAATTAATCTTTAAAATTTTCAAATAAGTTGTCAAGAATCCCACATCGAACAAGTATAAGAGCATTCAACAATTTTTTGGGTAAAAAAAAAGTGAGCAAAGCTGCCAAAAGTAAAAAACTACCTAATATAAGAAACCATAATTAAATCATGATCAATCCATCCACTAACACTAGGGGGACTTGTCCCAAAACATGAAAGCCTCCCCTCTTGAGCTAACTTTTGAGGGTGAATTAGGCTTTTCTAATATGGTATCAGAATCTGCTTGTCTCGATAGTTTTGGTTAGTGCTCAATTCTGTCCCTTTGCCCAATATATCCATCAGATGTCCATCCCTGCTTTGGGCTGGGGAGTGTGTGTCAAGAATCCCATATCGGACAAGTATAAGAGCATTCAATAATTTATAATAGTATACAAACCTCCTCTCTTAAGCTAACTTTTAGAAGTGAGCTAGGCCTTTCTAACTTAAGTAATGATAATTTTAATCATCTTAAAATTTTTAATTTTATTCAATCTTTAATTAGTTTTATGACGCTCTAATACCAATTAAACTTTTTAAATGTTAAACTTTTTATTTTATTAATTTAATTTTTCTAAATCTTAATTTCCATTATCCGGCCTGTGAATATATACAGATCGCAGACGTCCCTATAGGTGAGGTTAAGAGTTAATTAATGTTCTTACCTAATTAAAACGACACTCATCTTTGACTATAAAATATAAAACCTTTTAATGTCGTACAGAAGGAAGACCCACATTTTAGACGAACTTTTTGTGGAGGGGAGCGCAATTATATATCTTGTGGTCTCCGAAATAACACACCACAACAATAATTTGAAAATGTGGCTATTTAGATTACGTAATTTGACTACATACGTATGATGTCCACTGTTTGCATTAATGGTGTAATAGTTTGTTGTGTTAGGTCCATTTCACCGGCCTCAGATGAGCTGTTTCATTTTGCTGTGTTTACGTGTTCCAATTTATTGTAATAAATGATTGAAATTTATTCAACACAAGGGCACAGTAGAATAAGAATAGCATACCTGCTCCCATTTCACCACTCAGTTGTTGGAGACTAGACAGAACCATCTCTGATCAACGTGATCATGTAATCCCACGTGCGACTTAATGTTCTACGCTTTTCTTTTCTTTTTTCCTTTTAAGTTTGGAATCTTCTTAGCTTTTTTGTTTATTATCTATAAAGATGTTGCTTTCCTAGACAATAATCTTAATAATATTACGAAATTCTCGTACAATTTGAATTTTCGTTTCATTATTTTATAATTATTTATTAAATTCTAGACCTATAATCAAGCTGGAGACTTTGTTATAAGCTTGCACTAACAAACAAACTATCGAGAGCTACATTTCTGTTAATCTAGAGAAATATAAAATCTTGTTTGAATTTTGAATGTGCTTCTTAACCATCAGTTTACAAAGAATTGCTATATATACATAATTAAAGATAAGGAAATAAAAAAAAAGTTTGCATGAAACGAGAAAGACAACAAATATGGGAAGCTTGGAATGACAAGGAGCCGTTAGAGACAAATATGAAAAGATTTTGCGATGCTAGGGTGGAGATCTGCAAGGTATGGAAATGATATATTTCTCTATTTCCTTAATACCCTCCCTCAAACTAATGCTACGTGTCATGGAGCATAAGTTTGGATACTAAGAAATTGTGACGGTTCCGTGACATAGCCTTGGTAAGGAGGTCAGCAAGTTGTTCGTGTGAAGAAATATAGGATAAGTGAATAATTTTGTCTTCAACCTGTTCACGAATGTAGTGGCAATCAACCTCGATGTATTTAGTGTTTTCATGGTGCACGAGATTGGTGGCGATTTGACTGGCGCTTGTGTTGTCACCGTGAAGAATAGTGGGCTATAAGAGAGGTTGATTTAATTCTCGTAATAAGCGAAGAATCCACACAATTTCGGAACAAGCCGCAGACATTGCTCGGTATTCAGCCTCGGTTAACGAATTTGATCCTTTCATTTGTTTCTTGCATTTCTAAGAAATGAGAGAAGTACTTAGAAGCATACACTATCTTGTGGTAGATCAGCGGGTTGATGAACAACAGGCCTAATTGGCATCAGCATAGCCGGATAATATCATGGAAGAAGAGGACGAGAAGAAGAGTTCGCGGTTGATGGTGGCACATATGTAGCGAATGATGCGGAGAGCATCACTGTAGTGATGTTGGCAAGCTTTATGGACAAACTGGCTAAGGACTTGGACCGGATATGCAATGTCGGGCCGAGTCATGGTCAAATATATAAAACTTCCAATAAGTCTTCGATATAAAGTGGCATCAGGCAGGGGTGTACCATCTTCTATATGGAACTTAATATTTTGCTGCATTAGAGTATGTGTCATCTTATCATCACTTATGGGGATGAGTTTGATAAGTTCTTCAGCGTACTTCTTTTGAGATAGTTTGATTCCATCCTGCAAATAATATACTTCTAAACCCAAAAAATAAGGTTCGTAGTCCAAGGTCTTTAATTTTGAAAGAAAAATGCCATATGTATCACTACCTGTTATAATAATGTCATCGACATAAATAAGCAAAATAGTGATACCGTATTTGGATGGTCTGAAAAACATTGAGTAGTCACAGTTACTTTGTTGAAATCCAGCATGCCTAATAGTTTTTTGGAATGTTTCAAACCAGGCCCGTGGAGCCTGTTTCAGGCTGTGTAAGGAGTTGTGGAGGCGACATACTAGATTTGGATTCGATGGAGCAAATCCAGGAGGTGGTTTCATATAAACCACCTCTTGTAAGTCACTATGAAGGAAGGCATTCTTGACGTCCATCTGGTGAAGTTTCCACCCCTGCTTTGCCGCAATAGACAAAAATATTCGAATAGTTGACATTTTAGCAACTGTGGTAAAAGTTTCATCATAATCCAGGCCATACTTTTGCTTATAGCCTTGAGCTACTAATCTTGTCTTATATCGATCAAGAGTGCCATCAGCGTTGTATTTTATTGTGTATATATATTTACTATCAATCAAAGAGGTATTTGGAGGTTTTGTTAGGAGGCTCTAAGTCATGTTTTCTTCAAGTACAGCCATCTCATCTTTTATGGCTTTACGCCAGCATTCATGTTTGTTTTCCTGTTTAAAAGAAGTGGAGTAGTAATTGTCGGTAAGGTAGTTACTAAGGCATAAGATTTACCATATTCCCCTGGGGAGTATCCATAACGAACTGGAGGATCAACATGACGTTGAGAGCGTCGAATCGGGACGGGATCTTGGATTGTTCCTGTCAAGTTAGTACTTGGTGCAACAATGGAAGAAATCATACCATCACTAGTATTAATTGGAGGCGGAGACGATGGTGGGGCAATGGGCATAGTATTATCATTTTCAAAGAAGGTGGGAAGTAGACAAAAGCGAGTTTACGAGTCATCTTTGAAATCAGATAGTAAAAATTTTGTTAAAAAAATTTGGCATGTCGAGATACACGAACAAAACGTTTAATAGGGTCATAGCAAAAGTAACCTTTTTGCGTATCATTATAACCTAAAAAAATACATTTTGTGGCTTTGGCAGAAAGTTTATCTCGTTCGTGACGTTGGAGATGGACAAAACAAATGCAACTGAAAACACGTAAATGATCATACTTGGTTTCTTTGAAAATAGTTTAAAAAATGGAGAATTATTATTATTAACATTTGTCACTTGTCTATTTATTAAGTTAACAAAGGTTCGAAGTGCTTCAACCCAAAAAATCGAGCAAAGCAAGGGCAGTTTCAAGGATATGTTGATTCTTCCTTTCAACCACCCGTTTTGTTCGGGTGCGTACAGACAAGTAGTTTGGGAAATAGTTCCATTTTGTCGAAAAAATTGTTGAATGTCGTCACTTATATACTCACCACCATTGTCTGATCTAAAAATTTTTATTTTTGTTTGAAATTGCGTTGCGACATAGGCAAAAAATTCTTTTATAAAACGTCCTACGTCATATTTATGACGAAGAAAAAATATCCATGTGTATCGTGATGCATGGTTTATAAAAGGGAAAATATATTTAAATCCAATGCAAGACAATATAGGGGATGGACTCCAAACGTCGTTATGAATTAAACCAAACGGTTTGAAATATTCGGTATTACTTACATAAATGACAATTTATGACTTTTCAAAAGGGCACAATTTTCACAAAATATAGATTTAAACGTACTAAAATGTGATGGGGAATGCAAGCAACTTTTAAGCATAAAAGAGAGCCTTTTGGCGTGATGGTGCCTAAGGTGTAAATGTTCAATGTCTCTATCAAAAGCAGTAAGAAAGCGTTTAAAGGATTGAGATGCTACAAATTGTAATAAGAATAATCGTCTGATTTTACGCTCTGTTGCCACCACTCTTATTGTCCTCAGATTCTGTACAATGCAACCATCAGTAGAGAATGCTACAATGCAATTATGCTCCACTAATTGCCCAACAGAAATTAAATTAGTTGTAAGTTTCGGCACATATAAAACATTTGACAATAATTTTGCCGAACCGATTCCCATAGCAGGAAGACTATGGCCATTGGCCGTAATAACTTCTTGTTGAGAAGTTATAGGAATCATATTGTTCATGGGTTTAATATCCCCTGTCATATGGTTAAAGCATGTTGAGTTTATAAACCAAGCAGAAGTATTATTATTAATTTTATTACCTGGGTATTGAGAGGTTAATGAATTTAGCGTGGCTGCTACTAACTCTTGAATCAATTTCGTAAAGGTGGGATCAAAATTGGCCATGCGAGTGTGTACTGAAGAGGTCATATGTTGTTGGACTGTGGGCTGGTCCTGTGTTTAAAGAGAAAAAGCAACAGCGTATGGTTGCGTACCATTATGTTGATGCAGATTAAAAGTTGAAACAACGTGCGTGTATTGTTGCTGTGCAAGAGTAGCATGGGCAGCGGTTTGGTGCGGCTGAGCAGTGACAAAAAATACATCAGGATGGTCTAGTTAGGCAGGAAGGCAGTGGTAGTTAGGAAGTATATGTCCTGGTTTCTTACAATACACACAAAATTTTTTCTTTCAACAATGTGAAGCTATATGCCCCTCACCATTACATTCATAACATCTTTTGATTTGAGAAGTGTTTCGAAAGTTACCTCGGCTAGAATATAGAGTCATTTCAATAGAGGATCTGCCTTTAATAGAAGCTTGGGTTTATAGACGAGTTTCCTCTCGAATAAGGTCGCCGAGAACCACCTCTATTTCAGGTAGGGATTCATGGCTAAGGAGATTGGCTCGGATGGATTCATATTCCGGGCGAAGCTTCATAATCATTAGAACCACAAAATTTTTCTGTCATTCGCATAGGATTTCTTTGATACTATTGGCTGACATGTTATCTCCCATGCTATGATCCTATTTAGACCATAAAGAAACTAATCTAGAATAAAAAGTGCGAACATCTTTGTCACCTTGTACATATTTAGATAGGTCTTTTTCAATTTGAAAGTTGCAGGCATGGTTCCGTTGTTGGTAGATCATCTGGAGGTGTTTCTACATATTGGAGGCCAAAAGGAAAGGCCGAAGACTCAAAGCGATATCAAATGTGAGACGCTATTGAGAAGCCACAAAATAACTCGAGCGTTATGGGATTTCCAAATAGCAAGGTCTTTGGCATTAGTAGGTGTTATTGTCGCACCTATTAGGACTCCCAAATAACCTTCGCCTTCTATGAACATCCAAAAGTGGAACTCCCATAAAGAGTAGTTAGTTCTGTCGAAACACGTATCCAATACGTCATGAGTCTTGTGATTGTCAAGAGTATCCATTCTGATTTCGGTTGTGATCGGAATGACTACAAAACAAATAACTAACACAGAAAATTCAACTATCTGATTTGCAAGGCTTTGATACCATGTTAATATAGAGAAACATGAAATCTTGTTTGAATTTTGAATGTGTTTCTTAACCATCTATTTTCAAAGAATTGCTATATATACATAACTAAAGATAAGGAAATAAAAACAAGTTTGCATGAAATGAGGAAGACAGTAAATATGGGAAACTTGGAATGACAAGGAGTCGTTAAAGACAAATATGAGAAAATTTTGAGATGCTAGGATGGAGATCTGCAAGGTGTGGAAATGATATATTGCCATATTTTCGTTAATAATTTCAAACAAAGCACGTGGTAGCAGGTGAAGTGGCCTGAAGTCTGTTGAAATATAAAGTGGGAGTTTGTCCCATATCGGATAAAGAGAGGAATGAAGATTAATATATAAGCCTAAGGAGCTACTCCAACTATCACCAATTGGTTTTAGGATGGAACCTCACTTGGGCTTATATGCGGTCTAGCTTTCCTTCTCGTGTGGGCCCGTAGGCCTATTGTAAATTCTAACAAAATCGTTGTACGAGCAATGATTACGTACCAATAAAAAGGGAGCCAGAAATTCAAGACGCTTGGTCACACGAAAGATAAATTTTGTTTTTCCAAATTTTGATATATTCTAATTAATTATATTTAATTTTAATATATTCTAATTAATTATATTGTTTTGCTAAAAAAGAAAAAATAAAAATTTGTTAAAAATTTGTTTTACATCAAATTTTAATATATTCTAATTAATTATATTGTTTTGCTAAAAAAGATAAATTAAGAAATTTGTTTTACATCAAATTTTAACATATTCTAATTAATTATTTTTAATTTTAATATATTCTAATTAATTATATTGTTTTGCTAAAAAAGATAAATTAAGAAATTTGTTTTACATCAAATTTTAACATATTCTAATTAATTATTTTTAATTTTAATATATTCTAATTAATTATATTGTTTTGCTAAAAAAGAAATAATAAAAATTTATTTTAAAAATTTTTACATCAAATTTTAATATATTCTAATTAATTTTATTTAATTAATTATATTGTGCTGCTAAAAAAAGAAAAATAAAATTATTTTGTTTTACACTAAATTTTAATATATTCTAATTGATTATGTTGTTTTGTAAAAAATTAAAAATTAGAAAAGAAAAAATAGACGTAACAGGGAGTGTAATGTCCGTGACGCTCCTCCCACAGGCATGACAACAATCTCTCGTGCCTGTGACACTTTCGCGTTATCAAGAATAACTTTCATTCATCTCATATTTAGGGGCATTAAGTATTCCCAAAACTTAGATATAAAAAATATTATTTATGTAATGATAATATAATCAACCAACTTTTAGCCCAGCACCCCCTCAAACAAAATGACCAATGTAGGCAAAGCAACAAAAAGGGGTCACGTGAAAGTCACTAGTGATGCGGTTGTTCTTAGTTCACCCAAATAAAATATAAAGCGTACAAATTAAAAGTGCTTAACTTTGAGATAATAAACCCAGTTGCTAACAGTTGAAATAAAAGGATAACAAATAATTTTTTAATCATTTTAAAATTAGATGATTTAATTTAAAATATTACTTTACTAATATTTTACTGTTGTGACTAATAAAATATCTAAAAATTAACATTTGAAAATGTTATATAATTCTTTATTTTCATTAATATAATCCTCTTTTGATAAGTTCATTAGTGAAATAAGGTCAATTGTTTTATATTCAACAATTATATAAACGAATTCACTAAAAAATTATATAAAATTTACAAATATTATCATCACATCCAGTCCAAATCTCGCACGATTGTGAAGTCTGAGAAGGTCTGATAGTACGTAGCCTTATCTCTATAGAGTAGAAAGGTTGTTTCCGATAGATTTATATGCAAATGTGATATGAATAAAAAACATAGTATAGTAATAATACAAGTGATACAGATTAAAAAGAGTAAATAAATAAAAATAAAATAAAATACATGATATGATGCCAAGATCTGCTAATACCTGATAAGCTACAAAGTACGGCTCTTCATGTCTCAAGTTGTGTTAGGGATCCTTGCTCAAAGGTATCGGATGGCCTCGAAGGACCTTTCCCCATATACTAGAGCTGAAAGGCCAACTTGTAGGATAGAAAGACTTGTCGACGACTTGCAACCAGAAAAGACAGATTTGACACTAGGATTAGACTTCCTAAGCTGTAGATACGTCGTCAGAGCTTTACAGTAAACGACTCCCAATAATTTCCACGACTGTTTTGGCACATTTTAAAAGATATCCTTTACTCGTATCCTAGCATGCCATAATTTTCTATTTTTGGCCAATATCTCGATAAGGGTCAATTCTATCATATCTTTCTTGATCACTTCTCTCCAGTTCTTATTTGGCCTTCGTTTTCTCCTCTTATAGTCATGAAGGGTTATTTTCTCATAGCGTCAGCACAAGAACATCAGGGTGCCTCTTGCTAACATGCCCAACCACCTAAGCCTAGTCACTCGCAACTTGTTGGAAATACTAGCTATTTGTAGTTTATCTCTTACCACACGACTCCGAACCTTATCTCTTCTGGTAATGTCACAAATCCAACGACTTACTTGTATCATTTTTACTTATTTTGTTATTTGTATCACAAATAATATTAGTGAAGATTGAAAATCTAAAAATTAATTAAATTTAAAAATTGAATATTGAAATAAAAATACAAAAACTTTGTAATTGATTATTCCCAAACAAAAAGGAGCCTGAAGTATAGATGCTAAACAAAGTTTTTTTTAAAAATTAAAGTAAGTGTATATAATAACTACTCACTTGGGCATTTCAGCCATAAAGAGATGAAAGTAGATTCAAGAGATTCGGATTGCTCAGCTTGTGTGGCGAGAGCTGTTGCATTTGTATGTCAGAACGTTAAAATCTATGTTGTTTCTTCCTTGTCATATAGCATAAAAATGATATTCTTAATTTGTTTTTTATATCTTTTTTTGATACGAAACAATTTCACTTATAAAGTTTCGACAAATAAAATGAAATATTTTAAGAAAAAATCTGCTGATATTTCCCTTCTTGGAAGGTGATCAGAGTCATAGTAGCTGACACTCCATCATCTTGGATATACTCAGCGTTTTTAACCGGCGGATTCAGCTTTATGATCAATCTTCTTGTTGTCCGAACCCAAAGTTTCGACGGTGGAAGTGAACTGAGACATTGGAACTGTAAACCACCATTGTTTTCTGATGTTTTGAGCTTAAGATGGCACGCTAAACTTGGGATTTCAGAGTGTTAGATAAATGACTTCTTTATTTTATGTATTGTATTTTTGTGCTGCTTGGGAGGATATAAACTATTTTTTAGTTTTTATACAGAGAAGAGTGTTTGTTAAGGCTTGTGTAAGTTGTCTCCTGATACTTTGGTAAGAGACTGAAGTGGGCCAACTCCACACGCGTTGCTTGCCGGTTAGACCAAAATATTCAAGTAGTATATTATTATTATTATTAATTTTCTTGTTCTTCTTATTATTAATAATAATATTATTAATTTATTATTATTATTAGTTTATTATTATTGATATTATTATTAGTAATTTTCTTATTTTTCTTATTATTAATTTTACTAATTTATTATTATTACTAACAATTTTCGTATTATTATTAATTATATTATTAATAATTTATTATTATTATTATTATTATTATGATGATGATGATAATAGTTGTTGTTATTATTATTATTATTATAGCTAAGTAATTATGTGAATTCTTTATAGATATTTTTGTCCAACATATCCTCAATTTTATTTCCAATCACTTAGAATAGATAAAGATAGCGGTTGATGAACTTACTTATTCCCCAAACTCAAGGAATAAATAAACTCTTGGATTATATATTCTGTATGTTTTTTTTTGTCAACCAAACAAGAGAATAATTTATTACCAGGAATAGATCAGGAATGAAATGATTATTCCACTCAACTAGCCACCTTGTAAATGAATGCAAGGACATCAAAAACCATAAAATAGATGTGGCTGTCTAGTGGGTCACTTCTTAAGTGGAAAAAAGGAAGATAAAGATCAAGATAAAAATAAAAATCTTGTTTGGTAAATTGTTGATCGATTATTTTTTGACTGATTGAAAGGTATTTGGTTATTTGACAATCATAGTTGGTAATCAACTCATTAGGTTGGCAGATTAAGTCCATTCTGCTGTTTTTGAAATCCTTCTATCAGGAGCATTTTGCTATAGCGATCAAGAACTTAAGGGATGAAAAAATGATTGTGCCCAAAAGTTATTACAAACTATTCATGCTGCTTTTATTATTATTATTATTATTATTATTATTATTAAAAAATGAAAATAATTTTAATTATAGTTAGAACTATATCAATATTGCAATGAGTTCAAGGCGTTAAACTTGCCATCATATTACAATATGACCAAAAAACTCCATAGGTAAGGTAGTATAACTATCTGTAAGATAGACAATCAAAATAAACAATTATAGGCACCACCTATGTTTCATTTCCATGGAAAGACTCATCCGTCATTTCATGTTTATATGGTCCATTTAACCCCACTAATATTCCACACTAAGACTGACTTAGTTGTGAAAAGTCCCCTAGTATTTGAGATTTTGCTTTCTCTTCCTTGCTGATATCTTTTTTCCACTTTTAGACTGCACACAAAAATCTTTTGGGATGTTAGGGACTTGGGTTGTAGCTAATGGAGAATCATAATCCTCTGCTTGTTTAGTATTATGAGAGATGATATCCCTTGTCCCCCGAATAGACATAGTCATTAATTACTGGAGTTTACCATTGTTGTTTGTTGTACATACTCCAGTTTAGCGTTAGAGGTCTTGTTAATAACATTCTCAGTTTTCCTAACAGTTACTGCTAGAGTCAACATGTTGGCCCAATCCATTCGACAATACTCCAAATACTAGGAGGTGAAGTCATCCACTCCACTATCCAGACTCTCCACATTGTCTACGTTGAATTTGTCAATAGTTATCTGTTTTACATTTGCAAACTGAGCTGGAGGTTTTTTTTGGTCGAAAAGAGAATTTCTATTAATATGAACCCCAATCTCAAGTACAACAATACACTAGAAAAGAGCAAAGCAAGAAGCAATATACAAGAGAACTAATGACAGTAGCCTCACTAGCATCTCACTTCACTCTCACCAATTAAAGGGGTGCTAGCAATCCATCACGACTCAAGATGCCAACCAAAGAAGATGGGGGTGATAATACCCAATTTCCTAAGCACATCTTCTTGCGGGCTTGCTTGGCTAACCAATCAGCTGCTCTGTTAGCTTCCCGATTAATTAGCACAAAGTCAATACCCTGACAGTGATGTAATCTATACAGTATAGCATAAATGTATGGATGAATTTTCCAGTTGCCATTCCCTTTATTCTTAAGAATTTCTGTATGCACAATGTGAGAATCCAATTCAATTTGAACATTATTATAGCCTTTTTGCTCCACCAATTTCACTCCTTCAAAGACAGCCCTAGCTTTAGCCTCAAGGGCTGAATCTGCAGTACAATCTGAACTTATACCATCAACAATCTGACCTTCAGCATTCCTAAGAATCACAGCCCATCCTGCCACCCCATCTTTAAAGGCCCCATCACAGTTCAATTTCAAAGACCAAACAGACGGCTTGACCCAAATCTTCATCGAAGATGGGTCCTTATACATCTTATCTTGTGGCCGTATAAAGCTACATTCTATCAACAAATTCATGCTTTTCTCAAGGCACTTATGCGGATCTGGTCTAACTTTCTGGAATATCATCTTGCATCTCTGCCTCCATATATTCCAAAGCAAAGCAGCAATAAAAATCATGGGAGTATTACCAAAATCAGACTTTTTAAAAGATTCACCCAAATCCAATAACCATGCATCTAAAGTAGACAATCCATCTCTAGAAATTTTTAAACCCAATGCACTACCAAACCAGACACATTTTGCCCAAGGATATAATAACAGCATATGTTCAAGAGTCTCAGATTCACAACAGCAAATAGGGCACAAATCATCAGTGGGAACTTTTCTGTGGAACAAATTAGATTTGGTAGGTAATAAATTCCTAAGGGCTTTCCAGAGAAATACCTTAACCTTGGGAGGAAGAGAGAGATTCCACATCCATGTCCAAAGTGACTTGTCCACCGAATGAGAAAAGGTAGCTTTATCCGTAGGTGCCCCTACTGCATCTTGCTTCAAAAGTTGATATCCCACCTTAACAGAGTAATTGCCATTTACAAAAGCTGACCATATATATCGATCACCTTTCCCACATAAAGGAATGCCTTGGATCTGACTCTGATGTTCAGTAGAAAAATAATCCCTCACAGCCTCCAGCTTCCATTGCTCAGCCTGCCGATCAATCAAATCTGCCACTTTCTGAGATGCATCGATAGGAAGTCCTTCAGGTTTAGGTATTGAGCGACCCTGAATCTATGGTTCATCCCAAATATTGATGCTTCGGCCATCCACAACTTGCCACTGCAAATGTTGCTTCAAGAAATCCCTCCCTTCCAACAAACTAGCCCAAAGCCAGGAAGCCCAAGACCCTTTTTTTGCCTGCAAACAAGTGGTTTTAGGAAAGTACAATCCTTTCAACACCTTTTCCCATAAAGCATCTGGATTGGTAAACAGTCTCCAACATTGTCTTGCAAGCAAAGCAATATTCAGAAGTTTCATATCCTTGAATCCCATACCTCTAGCACTTTTACTCATTGTCATTGATAACCAGCTAGCCCAATGTATCTTATGCTCATTATCCTTCTGCCCCGACTAGAAATTAGCAATCACAACATTAATCTCATCACAGGTTTTGTTGGGAAATTTGATACAAAGCATCAAATAGATAGGCATAGCACAAGCCACTGCTTTGATAAGAACCTCCCGTCCACCTTGACTGAGTAGCTTAGTCTTCCATCCATTAATCTTCTTGATAATTCGCTCCTTGATAAACTCCACTACTCGTTGCTTCATCTTCCCCTAAAAGGTAGGCAAGCCCAGATAAGTTCTAAGATTAAGAGCTTCAGGAATGCCCAGAAGAAACTTCAATTCGGTCCTCTTGCTCTCAGGTGTATTTGAGCTGAAAATGATACTGGATTTGGACAAATTCACCTGCTGTCCTGAGGCCTTACAGTACTTGTCGAGTAGAGCAAACATAAAGGAGGCATTAGTAGCATCCACAGGTAAGAAAAATAATGCATCATAATAGTAAATGGGACAAGACAGGACAATCTCTTACTAACCGAAGACCCTCTAACTGCCTAGACTCAATGGCATGAGCAACCATTCTAGACATAACATCTACAACAAACAAAAACAGGTAAGGGGATAGAGGATCCCCTTGTTTAAGACCTCCAGATGGAGAAATAATACCAGACCTCTTACCATTGACATAGAGCACATATGTAACAGAGGAAATGCACTCCATGATCCATCTTATCCAAGTAGGATTGAAACCCATTTTCACCATAACTTGCTGCAAAAACAACCACTCCACCCAATCATAGGCTTTGGTCATATCAAGCTTTAAAGCCAATCCATACTGCTTCCCTTTTCTGATCTTCAAAATGTGAAATACTTCACTTGCCACCAGTATATTATCCTGAATTTGTCTCCCCTCCACAAAGCCACTTTGGTTACAAGTAACGAGTTCTCCCATAAACGCCCGCAATCTGTTGGGACCCGATCCGGGAACCGGATCCCAACCCGGATAACGGAAACGAAAAACGAAAAATGAAATCGGAAAGAATAATGAAGCAAAAACATATTAGATAAAACGAATTAATCGAACTGAAACACATTCCGACATCCGGGAGAGACACAAAGTATAGAAAACTTATCGCGTTGGATAACCCAGACTGATCCAAACCTAAAAATCGGTATAATTTTTTTTTCTCATCTTATTCATCTTAAATCCATTTTCATACTAATCAAAACCATATAGTTTTCCCTTTCTAGGGAACTATTCCTCATGCAAAACTCAATTCACTTAATTCTTCTTAATCTATTTCTTATACATTCATATAAAACCTCAAACTCATTTTTAAACCCATTTTACCGAAATTTCGGCAGCATAACGGCTGTATTTTGACAGCCCGTAAATTACACTTCTAATACATATCCCAAGCAACACAAGGTAATATCGGACCTCCCGTCCGGAATCCAAACACCAGCAACAACACAATCTTAGTTCTAAACACTTCATAAATCCTCAATCT
>JAOQMR010000001.1:22209691-22219698 GCA_027563865.1 Erythroxylum pelleterianum | reverse complement strand
AAACTGCTTCTCTTACCGTTAATGTTGCGAGTAAGGTGTCATCTTGAGTTACATAAGCCTGAGTTGGTGGTTCGATCTTGAGGAAATATTTGAGCACTAGGAAAACTTTTTATTGCTCTAAGAATTTTCTTTAGGTCCTTATTACAAACATTCGTATAAGGTCTTGTGTTTTTTTTTATGCTTCCATTTCCAAAGAGACAAGATCATAAATCACAAAGTAAAATTTCTAGTTTCGTGTCCATATTTATGCATATATATTTACAAATGGTGTTGATTTTTGCTTACTGATCTCCCATAGGCTAATGTCTGTTTCCGGCCATTGATTAGCACGTCTCCTGTCTGCCTTGTGTTTGTACCGAGTCTTCCTGCATCATAAGTTTCAAATTATCTTCTATTCAGCGCCACATTCTCTTGGTCCCAACTTTAGTTTCAAATTATCTTATATTCAGAGCCACATTCTCTTGGTCCCAACTTTGGGAACAGTAGACACACATTTAATCAAAATTTATCGACAATAATATGTGAAAGAAAGCGAATTTACATAAATGAAGTCCCGTTAATAGAACAGAAGGAAAAAAAGTGTTTGTGTTGCAACTGAATTACCTGCTAAAGTATCAAGAAGAGTAGACTTGCCACAACCTGAAGGTCCCATTATTGCCAACATTTGTCCAGGCAGGGCATAACCAGTTAGGCCCTTAAGAATGGATTTGGAGCATTCATTCCCTTTGGAAACTACTACCCACAAGTCCTCCCAACTCAAGGAGACACCTTGATCCTCTGACATTTCTCCTCCATGATCTCCTGGTGTTTGGTGAGTGGTCTCAACTTCTAGTGTGGTTTTAATTTCTTGTGAGTAGTTGCTGAGAGATCTTGGTTGATGATCAGGTTTACTTGCTTGGTGAAGAGAAGACATGACTCTTGTTTCTTTGAGAGTGTCACGTTTCTGGACCGGAGAAAGGTTGATATTTATAAGCAGGTTGATGAGAACATTATGTGGAGAAGTAGAAAGCAAATGCGAAATTTTTCTGTGGTATCCGAAGATTCAATGTATTTGCTGATCACATATCTCACTGATAAAGACCTCTTTTTGAACATTTGACTTTTAATTAGTATGTCTAATTATAGTTTATGACATGTGAAATAAATTCCTTACGATGGAAACATATGTATAGTATAACTGGTACACACTATATGATAAATATGCGCATAAACATCTTTTGCAAATTATGTATTGATTATCTAACATACCTTTCATCAAACATTTAGTAAGATTTCGTCAAACAAGCACGAAAGATTAAAAAAAAGGTCTACATATATACGTTCAACATAGAAACACAATTTACCATCTTCCAAACACAAACAGAAAGGAAACTCATACACCATAATTTGTAGGATAGAAAACTCACACAACCTTCAAAAACTAGCAGAAAAATAAAGCACACTAAAGAGGGTTCTTGATAACAGAAAAGAAGAACAATACATACCAACACAAGACATGATACTTCTTCGACGGTGACGATCATAAGACAGAAGACAACCACAAAAGAGGAGACGATGGTTCTTAATTTGACAGATTACAAAGAGAAAATATAACAACTAACATAAAAATAAAGACAGCTTCATTTTTGTGTTAACAGCCTAGTAGAAAATGACGTCATTTTTTGTTAAGCTAAACGATATTGTTTTTTATTTAATCGGAAGAAATATACCATTCAGCGAGGATTCAAAACCGGTCGCCAAATGGTATGCCATTACAATTTGACTTTACCTTTGATTAACATAATTATATATAATATATAAATTATAGGTAACGATATAGAATTTTATATAATAAATAGAGTAATATATTACATAAGTAAGATATGAGAAAATTTTTATATTATCTAGTAATTCATAAATCATTATACTAGTTACAATAATTATCTATATAATCATTTAACATTATATTAATTAGCATATATGATAATAATAAGAGAAATTTAATTAAAAAATATATTGCGATATAGTAAAAAGTGGAATCAATATTAAATATTAATATCATATTCTTAAAAATCAAATTTAATATTGTTCAAAATCTATGGTAAGCATAAAAATAAATGTAGTTAATAACAATGTCATTTCAAAAATCAAATTTAATATTAATGACAATGATTGTATAAGTGTAAAATAAATTTAGTTAACAAAAATGCCATTTATACTCAAATTGAATTTAACTAATATAATATTATATATTAATTAGGTTGAATTTAATTAAATTCAATAACTGATTTTAATTTATCAGTTTACTAAATAATTTACTTAAACTACATAATTGACATATTATTATATGCATTTAAAAATTTATTCATTACAAATTCAAAATTACATAAAATTAATAATTTGTTAGAGACCCCAAGTACACATGAATCCATTAAAATTCTAACTAATGGTAGTCATATTTATGAATCATTGCCAAGGGAGATTCCCAAGAATATAAAAAGGATATCAATACCCAGAATATTTGTGAGTAAAGGTTTTTTAAAAAAATTGTTGTTATTCTAATTTTTATTATTATTATTATTATTTTATTCTAATCATTTATTTATATTTTTAATATATCTATTTTTAATTTTCATTTCATATTTTATATGTGAGCTTATTAGAAATAATCTTATTACTACGTAAGAATAATAATGCATACTATGAGATCTTCCCACGCTAATAACTTGTAACATTTATCTTAACATTCTTTTGCAACCAACATATATAAAGTTTAAACCATGTTATTTTAATTTATAATAAAATTGTGATTTGTTGAGATTTCTCAAGGTTTTGGGTAAAAGGGGGGTAAATTATGAATTCGGAAATAAATACACATCTACTTGTTACTTACGATTATGAGACCTCCAGGAAACAGCCGCGTGGGGACGTACTGTACATGCTCATGAAACTGTGCCCTGTGGTCCTGCTCCAACTAATCTCGTCAGAGCTTGCGGGCTATCATTCTGATAATGACAACTTACCCATCCAGATTCACTTGAAACTGTTTTAAATTTAGAAAATCTAGATACCATGTTTTCAGGTTGTTCAACTTGTGGTGGTGCAAGGTTTCTCATAGAAAATCTCAAGTTTAGACTTTGGAGTTAAGAGTACAAACTTGATAGTGTTATCTGGAATTTGCCCTTACATCTTAAGATTGTTAGAATGCTCAGCAATTGGATCTAATCTATTGTCTGTTTTTTGATCAGTAAATAATTTAATCAAGGTAAATATTTAAAGAGTTATTATATTATTTAATACATAAATAGTTAAATATTTTTATTACCAAATTTTATATGTTTTCAATTATTTTTAAAATTGAACGATTTGATCAATTTAATAGTAAAAACTTTAAATACTTCAACTTTTTTATTTAGTTTTTAAATTGTAGTTTCATTTAGTTTAATAATTTTTGGTATTAAAAATTGATAAATTTATTAATTAATAAGTTAGTTTTTATAATTTTAAAAAATTTTATTTTATTCAATCTTTAACTAATTTTATGACGATCTAATACCAATTAAACTTTTTAAACGTTAACCCTTTTATCTTATTAATTTAATTTTTCAGAATCTTAATTTCCATTTTTAGTAAATATAAAAATAAAAACCGTAATATTTTCCATGACTAATGAACACCTCTTCTTGGTCATTTTTTTACCATATGGAAGAAAATATTTTTCTATGTTTTTTTGCATAGTTAAAAAAATTTACCGGAAATAGTACAAATTTCTTTTATAGTTTCATTCACTCTAAAATATATATTTATAAAAATGTTTTTTAGTTAAAATTTTTTAAAAGTACACTTTTTATTAAATTTGCATGTGAATTATTTTAAAATAAATCGTTATTAAAATTTAATCAGACTAGTTATATGAATGCATATTACATAAACAATAATCAATTTTATAATATATTATGTTAAAATAATTTTGAAAATTGTTAATTTTGTAATAAAAATTTATTTCACTTCATAAAATATAAAAGTCTTAACGTTGTACAAAAGGAAGACTCCCATTTAAGACCAACATTTTGTGGAGGGGAGCGCAATAATCTTGTGGTCTCCGAAATAGCCACATTTTCACATTCTTGTGGTGTTTTAAAGATATCTCCTCTCCTTCAAGGTCCTTCAGATGCTCGATGATGTACGAGTCATGCGTATTTATGACTCCCTTGTATGCGGAGACAGATCATGTAATCCTAAGTACGGCTTATGTTTTACGCTTTTTTTTTTCCTTTTTAGTTTGCAATCTTCTTAGCTTTTTTGTTTATTATGTATAAGTATGTTGCTTTCCTAAAAAAAAATCTTAATAATATTACGAACTTCTCTTACAATTTGAATTTTCGTTTCATTATTTTAAAATTATTTATTAAATTCTAGACCTATAATCAAGCTGGAGACTTTGTTATTAATTTGCACTAACATACAAACTAAGGAGAGCCACATTTCAACAAAGGTAGCAGGTGGTAGCCTCAACCCGTTGTACGAGCAGTGAACCAAAAATTCGAGACGCTTGGTCCCACAAATAATAAGGGCACGTTTGATTCACAAGAATATGAATTATATTTTTGGTATATTCTTTTTATATTTTTGGTATATTTTTAAAATTTAAATAATTATTTGTTTAGTATATTCAATTGCTCTAAACTGAATATGACAGTTGCTTGTCAGACAGAAAACAACTAGATCAATAATTGTGAATTTTTCAGAATTTAATAGCAAATAGAAAATTTTAATATGCAACAAATAAATCAACACAAGAATTTATTAACGTAGTTCAACACATACGACTCACGTTTAGAGGTGGTTTTCATCCAGATTAATCAACTTTTACCTAAATATAATAGTCTTATAGAAGGCTCTTACGGAGTTTACATCACTCACTCTTTAACATTTTCTACTCATACTCACACTCATTAAAGTATTTCACACTCAATAGTATAAACACTTCATACTTACCTCAGCAGAAAATTTTTAAAACAATGAATAATAATAAAGATGGAAATAAAATTTCAATCAATAATAACATAAACAAATAAACACTTGAGTCAGAAGATACTTCCTTATATGTGCAGCTTTGTTAAACTGAAATCGTAGGAAGTTATCCAATAAGAATCTATTGTGAACCTTTCGAATGCCACAAAAATCATCGATCAGACATAAGTTTCATCATCGAAACATGCCAAAATCACAATTGCAAATTGGTTTGGGTGGGTTCCGAAGCCCACAGGGAAGTGGTCCCCGTTTATGGAGCTACCCAAATCTGAGGAATTGTTCCTTTGATTTGCCAGGGTGATTTGTGGGAGTCGAACCTCTGACCAAAGGGTTTTGTTGGTTTTGCTAACTACGCCTGTGGTGAGAGGCGTGGCACAAGATGCCACTAAAACCCTGAAGTCTTGGGTTCGACTCGCAACTCACCCAGCGCACCAAAGAGGACAATTCCTTCTTGGCGGTGAGAGGCTTCCTGTGGGGCCTGGGTCCCGCTCCAGCCCACCACAGGAGGCTCCAGCCCAAACAAAAAAGGCGCCTTTTTGGTTTGGGTGGGTTCCGAAATCCACAGGGGAGTGACCCCCGCTTATGGAGCTGCCCAAATATAAGGAATTATCCCTTTGGTCTGTCAGGGTGATTTGTGAGAGTCAACCCCCTGACCAAAGGGTTTTGTTGGTTTTGCTAACCACGCCCAAATATATGGTGAGAGGCGTGGTTAGAAAAACCAACAAAACCCTTTGGTCAGGGTTCGACTCTCACAAATCACCCTGACAGACTAAAGGGACAATTCCTTATATTTGGGCAGCTCCATAAGCGGGGGCCACTCCCCTATGGGCTTTGGAACCCACCCAAATCACAAATATTAATTAGTTGACAGCTAGTTTTTCTCTCACAAAGCCGATAGATAAGTAGTGCAAATTGTTAACGAAAGCACAAAGAAACGTAGCTTCAAAATTGATAGATCGATAAATCTCATCAATGTTTATCTCCACCAAAACATGTTTATCTCTAACAATTCCAATCTTTTTTTGGATTATATCACAAGTACCAAAACGTGTTTATCTCTAACAGTTCCAATCTTCTTTAAGATTCTATCACATATACGATTTCTTTTTTCCACACAATCTTATCTTCTAAAAATATTACATAATTCAAGATAGTAGAATCCTATACTAAATTAACTTTTTATCATAATTTCTATTTATGTGCTGATCATTTTCTCTGTTATATTTGTGGAGCTTATACAGGGGAGAAAAAGAATCATTATGTTTTTTTAAATTAAAATTTTATTTATAATAATATATGAGAAGAAAAACTTTTGGAGAGTAGTTAAAACTCTCCTGCATCAAGACAAAACCCAATAAAAGATGACGTCGTTACAAGAAAAAACTATAACCTCAAGACAGAAAGATACGACAACGTTCGAAGGTAAAAACCCCTAAATCGGCAGTGTTTTGTAAAAGGGGTGAAAACAACCCCAGCGGACATTAAGTGCTATCATTGCTCGAAAAGGGGTCACATGAAAAAGGAATACATGTTGAAAAGATGTATAGGAAGATGATGAAACGGATATATTTCATTCATACTTTGCTGTGGAAACAGGAAGGGATTTTATACTAACATTATTCATCTTATTTGCTAGGTCACTGCCTACTTTAACAGAAAAGGACACTGTACAGCTAAGGGACCTATACAAAGGGAACAAAAAAGGACTGAATAAAGGGAGGAGGCAGATGCTTTGTGCGTGCTGTGATGCAGATGGTTTGTCTGTGGTCCTTGCAAGGACAGTAGCTGCTGAACATGTGGCCCATGCTCCAGGCCTTATGGTCCATGACCAGAAGAGTGACCCGAAGATGAACCCAATTGGAGCAAGATTTATTTCTATCCTTTAACACCCCCTCCTCAAGTCAGAGCTTCGGAGAAGACGACGGATCCGAACTTGAGAAGTAAATTGGTGAATGCGCGTGCGGTAAGGGGCTTCGTAAACAAGTCAGCCACTTGTTGCTGGCTTCGAAAGTGTCGAAGGCAAATGAACCCTAAATTCGTCGCATCCCGAACTAGATGGAGATCTATCTCCAGATGCTTGGTGCGTTCATGGAAGATGGAGTTTCTTGAGATGTGAATCGCGGCTTGGCTGTCGCAAAATAGAGGTATGGCTTTTTGATTTTGTATTTGGAAACAGCTCAAGATCTGAACGATCCATTGGAGCTCACAGGTGGTCGAAGCTAGGCTTCGATACTCTGCTTTGGCTGAGGACCGACTGACCGTGGTTTGGTTCTTTGTCTTCCAGGAGATGGGGGATCTGCCAAGAAACACGCAAAAGCCAGTTAGGGATCGTCGGCTGAAGACGCAACTGGCCCAGTCGGAGTCGGAGTATGCGGTGAGCCTTAGATCTGAGTCTGCTGCGTAAAATAATCCTTGATCTTGCGTTCCTTTGAGGTATTTGAGTACGTGTTTGATGGCATCCCAGTGCGGTTGTCTCGGTGCTTTCATGAACTGACTGAGTTGCCGTGTGATGTAGGTGAGATCCAGTCTCGTAAAGCTTAGGTATTGCAGCTTCCCAACGATCCGCCTGTAGTACTCTGGGTGTAGCGCCCCCTTACTGCAGAGTACTCACCGGGACGCCCGAAGGTCATTCCGGCACATATCCTACGATAAAGGCACACTACAGTCGATTCACTACACTAACTCCACATGGCATCATATCATTAGTTGCTTGTAAGGCAGTAGAAGAAAATCCATAAAAAAACCAATAGTTTCCTCATTTCATTACTCAATAGCATCAGTCTACAGAGTGACTTTCAATCCTTAATACATGCACATGACAAAGTGGCACTACACACAAAGGAAACTACGCAAACACCTCCCAGCTGACCGACCTTTACGCCATGACTTTGCTTCAAACACACTCTATACGGTAGTGGAGCCACTCAATTGTTCTATTCGTCTATCGGTCATGAAAAACGAACTCAGTGAGTTAACCATCATTGATGGTTCACTCGCTCAAGCACACATCAATCCATATAACACTTATTCTACAATTGAGCACTATACACAATGATCACATAAGCATCATTTCACAAAGTTAAACAACCAATTTTTCCAGTCAATCAAATAAACACACTTATCATATGCATACAATGCTCATGAGACCCTTTTTTTTTCAATTATCACGTTGTTGAGACCGAGTGCCTGTGCTGTCCCGTATCCATTGGATACCAGGCTCATTGATCGTTGAGCCTTTGGCTCTAAAACACTTTCGAGCTCGTGGCTCGTTTTCATTCGGTGAGTTGCGAGCTCTATCGGTGGCTACTCAGGTCCAACTGCCAATATCTGTTGATGCATTCATGAATGGAATGCACGAAATACAATTCAATTATCACACCTAGTTCCCATATTCACATCAATCAGCACTTCAAATACGCAATAGCCAGTACACAATTCAACGGACCTTCTGTCCGGCATCCATAATCAAATCAATCCGATTCATTCATTCAATTAAAACATTCATTTATCCATTCATTCGAAACCTAAACAAGTAAGAGGAACCGTCTAGGTTACTCACTGCTGCTCCCAAAGCTAGTGCCTGGAAGGTCCGGCAACATCTGCGGGTTGACGTTCCAGTCGCTCCTCTATAACCAAATAACATACATATAATTCACAATTTGCACAAGTATCGATGTTTAATAATGCACATGAATGAAATAAAAGACGTACAATACATGCATGACAATCCCGGGTATCATTCCCTCATTTTCATTGCAAAGTCATTCCCAAAAACAAACTCATCTTTTGCTAAATCACACTTTCGGGTCTATCATGAATCACACTAAATTAGAGAGTGAAGAAGAAAGAATTTGATCATACTCCCTTCTAGAAAAATGTTCCCCTATGTCTTATGATTCCATTGGCACAAGAATCACTCAATTTGGCTTAGTATATTGAGAGATATACCTCAAACAGTGATGATCGGTTTAAAGAGTACTAAACCCGATTCCATCTACAATTTGATCATCTTAGGGATTGAATCACAATTTAACTTCTTCATACCATTTGTAGCCCTATATCTTAACTTTACTACAAAGAAAGAATCATCTCAATTGAAATCTTATAAGTCCAATTATGATCAAAACATTGACCTATGTTCAGTAAAACTACTCTCATTGATACGGTTCTAACAGTCTCTCACACTTGCCTTTGATCAATCTATTTCAATTGAACTCCAATTAATACAATTTTTGGTGGAGATGAAAGAAAATGTGTTAGGAATCCATTGCCATAAGAATCAAGTCATTTAGAGCTCTAGAGAAGGAGTTATGGTCAAAAGAAGCAACCAAGTTTATGATTGATTTCCAATTTAACCTAGTTTGGCGCGAATGTCATAACTTTCTCTACACAACTTGGATTCCTTTCGTTCTTGTGCCATTTTAAAGAGGATGTCTAGCTCTACAACTCGTATTAGAGGCCCCAAAGCAAGATTCAGCCTCAAAACTGATCAACACTATGATGTACAGTAACTAACCCGAGACTGTCCGTTTAACGGACATGCGTCGGCCAAAAACTCCCAAATCACCCCAGAAGGCCCGTGTCCGTTTAACGGACGCACCCTTCTCCTAGGGTATTTTGACACCCGAAACAGTCCGTTAAGCGGACTTACGTGTCCGTTTAACGGACACACACTTCAGCAACCTTCTCCACGATTTTTTTCAAGTTCCAACCTTCATTCAAACATCAATCATACCCATGCTCTTCTTAACTTCATTTCTTTGCACATCAAACCATTTCATAGCAACTCCAACATCCATTAGATTACATTAAATACTCAATTCCCAACTCATTTCATTCACCAATCTATTTTCATCTCATCATTCATCAATCCTAAACTCTATGTATCAATCATTCATTCCTATGTGTCAATCATTTCATAATCCATATCCATTATGTCCAAATTCATGAATACTTCATATACCCCTCAAGATTAGCTCAAAACATCCATACTC
>JAOQMR010000001.1:22116186-22140647 GCA_027563865.1 Erythroxylum pelleterianum | reverse complement strand
GAATACAAGACTCCTGAAGAGGTATGGACTGGAACTAAACCTATTTTAACTAACTTGAGACCTTTTGGATGCAGTGCATACATCCACCAAACAGAAGGAAAGTTAGAACCTAGAGCCATAAAAGGAGTGTTTCTAGGATATCCTGAAAGCACAAAAGGATACAAAGTTCTAATCCTACAGCCAGGAGTTCACAAGACTCAAATAAACAGAGATGTAGTGTTTAGGGAAACAGAATTCCCACTGCTGAAGCAGAAAGAAGGAGGAATGCAGGTTCAGGAAAGTGTCCTACAGCAGCTGGGATCAAACAACAGTTTGACTCCCTTCTATGTCCCACCCTCCACATATGAAGAAGGAGAAACAGGACCAGCTGCTGAACAGCCTACACAAACAGTAGAAGAAAGACAGGATTCCAGTTCTAATCCTCAGGAGGGAACAGAACAAGAAGAAACAACAACTGAAACTCATTTACAAGACTATCAACTAGTTAGAGATAGAGAACCAAGGCAGGTAATACCGAACAGAAGGTACTTTGACACTAACCTAGTTGAATATGCTTGTTTAGTTGCAGAATCTATAGAATCTGAATCACCAGAAAGTTATGAGGAGGCTATGAAGAGAACTGATGCAGATCAATGGAAAAAGGCTTGCCAAAGTGAATACTCTTCTCTAATGAAGAATGAGACTTGGAAGCTAGTTCTCAAGCCACCCAATGCTAAGGTGATTGAGTGCAAGTGGATATTCAAACTAAAGGATGGAGTGACAGAATCTGGCCCTAAAACCTACAAGACAAGACTAGTTGCAAAAGGCTTTAAGCAAAGGGAAGGAGTGGACTACAAGGAAATCTTTTCTCTAGTGGTCAAGTTTAAAACAGTAAGGATAATTCTGACTCTAGCAACATTGAATGATTGGGAAATACATCAGATGGATGTAAAGACAGCCTTCCTATATGGAAGACTAGAGGAAACCATCTACATGAAGCAACCCATTGGCTTCATAGATAGGCAGAAAACAGATCATGTGTGTTTGCTAGAGAAATCACTTTATGGCCTAAAGCAAGCCTCTAGGCAATGGAACAAGAAGTTCCATGAGGTGGTGACAGAATTGAGGTTCAAAAGGAGTGCCTATGATTACTGTCTATACTACAAGGATTTGGAGAACAAGGAAGTGGTTTATATGCTGGTGTATGTTGATGATTTAATAATCACAGGAAAGCTGATGAAGAAAATTCAAGAAGTGAAAGATGCCTTGAAGAAGAGCTTTGACATGAAAAACCTAGGAAGAGCCAAGAAGCTACTAGGAATGCAAATCATAAGGAATGAAGCTAAAGGGAAACTATGGTTGATACATAGGGACTACATTAAGAAAGTCCTATGAAAGTTCAATATGGAAGACTCAAAACCTAGCCCTGCTCCAATTGCTACACACCTACAGCTGACAGCTGATAAGAGTCCAGCAACAGAAGCAGAGAAGGAAAATATGCGAAAATATCCTTATGATGTGGGTATAAGCTGCATTATGTACATTATGATTTGTACTAGACCTGACTTAACACATGCAATCAGCCTACTCAGCAGATTCATGTCTAATCCAGTTCTAGAACACTGTTATGGTTTTAAAATAGTACTCAGATATCTGAAGGGGACCCTAAACCATGGTCTATGTTTTTCTAAGTCTAACCTAGAAATGCATAAACATGTGAATTTAAATGGCTATGTAGATGCAGATTTTGCAGCAGACAAAGACACACGCAAATCTTTATCAGCATACTATTTTACACTATCAGGTAACACAGTAAGCTGGAAAGTGCAACAATAAGCAGTGGTGTCACTATCTACAACAGAAGCAGAATTTTACGCAATTACAGAAGGCCTAAAGGAGCTACTATGGCTTAAGGGACTACTATCAGAAATAAAAATACAAACACAAGAGGAAGCTATACACACAGACAGTCAAAGTGCGATTTACCTCAGTAAGGACCTAGTCCTACATGAGAGGTCGAAGCACATAAACGTCCGACTCCACTTCATCAGAGACAAGGTCAACACCGGAGAAGTAGACCTAAAAAAATAAAAGGAGAAGAAAACCAGTCAGATTTTGGAGCAAATTTAGTTCCAATAAAGAAATTCATCTTCTGTAGAGAGTTTCTATAGATAAATGAAGCACCTTGAAAGGAGAAAAGAGGTTACCCATCAATCGCATAACACTGGAAGGAAAAAATTAGGGATTCGAATTTTTAGGGTTTCGAATTTCAGAAATCAACCATGAATTGAGAGATTGAGTGAGGGGTTTTGAAGAAGGAGGGAAGAATGTGACGAAAAGCACATGATTCTTCAAAAACCAACACTAAAATAGTATAGATCTAAAGCTACAGATGGTGAGTAGAAGAAAAGAGGAAGAAGAGTAGCAGAGACATGAAATGGGTGACTCTCGAAGTTCTAAAGGAAGCTGTCTGAAATCATTAACTCACCTAAGCATCTTTTGTTAAAACAAGTGCATATGAGGCCCACGTGGAATAGCCAGAAGCATGCATGCGTGGAACAAGTCAAAGGCTAGTGGGAAAGAACAAGACTAATAAAGATGGAGTCTTTATTAAAGTCACGTTGATAGAATATGGGTATTTGGACTAAGTCAAAGACTTATTGTTGTCAACCGAAAGCAGCAGTTATATTAAAGCCTATATAAAGCCAAGACCCACGCATTCAGAAACAGAGAAACAACCAATACATTCAAGTCAATTGAGTTTACATATTTTTTGTTTACAAGTGAGGAAATAATTGAGAGTGCTAGAGTACATTACTGTGGGTACTAGAGAGTTGATAGAACTTTTGCAGGTGTTCTGTAAACACCCAATCTCTTGTATTTTCTCTCTTGCTTGATCCTAATAACATCCAGTGTGTGTGATTGATCCTTGGACGTAGATAGCTTTGTGCTATCGAACCAAATAAATTGAGTGTCTTCTTTACTTTCTTGCAAATCTTCCATTCCTGCAAAATCAAAGCCAAGCAAGTTATTGTCAGTTCAGAAAGATTTTTTACAGAAATATTACAAAGTTTTCTAACAAAAACAGATATTCATGGGATTCCATGTCCGACATACACAGTGAACAGTGGTTGGGCGTATATAGAAAGTGAAGTTTATCCCTTGTTTGGAGTTTTTTTAGGACTGCTAGCCAAAGAATGAGGGAATGTCGTGGACTGTTTTTTTAAAACCAAACTAGGTTATACCAAGGTACATGTTTGGTTGAGGGTCTCATGAGTTTGTAAGCTGAACCATTGGTGTAAGACTTGGAGGAGCTAGGGAGCCATTCCAAGTGATCCAGAGAATTAGTCGATTGATATTGAACGGGTTCAAAATCAGTAATGAGTTCCATAGGAAAATCCTGCCAACTCCACCCATTATTAGTAATTATATGAGAAACCTTTGATGTCATAGGTAAGCCCGACCCATTTTTCTCCCTAGGAGATAAGAAGTTCCATAGGATTCCCCTTGGATGCTAAGGATACTGCCATAAGAGAGCGGGTTGCCCATTACCTAACCTAAATCTGAATTGATTCCCTAATTTGTCTCAGACACTTAAAATTTTCCGCCAACTCCAAGAGCTATTATTAGTAGGGTGTGCACTCCAAAAGTTTTTCCGTCTCAAAATAACCGTATGCACCCATCTAACTCACATGGCCTCTCTATCATAGAAAAGTAACCAAATCCTCTTCCCTAACAACACACGGTCCCAGGTTGGCAGATGTTTAATCCCTAATCACCCCTCCTTTTTGGATTTAATAAAGTCACTCCATTTAACTTTGGATTGATGGTGACTATCCACCTGCCCATCCCATAGAAAATTTCTGAGTTTTGCTTCTAGTTCCTTGAGGATAGAAGACGGGAGAATAAAGTGAGAGGCCCAATACACTTGGAATGAAGAAAGCACAGAGCTCACTAGTTGAAGTCTACCCGCATAAGAAAGGCTTTTATGGGTCTATTTGTTTACTCTTGCATCAATCTTAGCCAACAGGGGTAAACAATCTCTCCTCGAAAGCCTACCTGTAACGAGTGGAGCACCTAGATATTTTATGGGTAAGGAATCTTGCCTAAGCCCAGACAGTTAGGCCAGCTGGTTTGCCAAGTGAGTCATGTCATGGGAGAAGAAGGTTAGACAATTGAGCAAAACTAGAATAGAACCGATCTCAATATGACAGAACAACAGTAAGTCATCTGCAAATAGGAGATGGGTGAGTTTAAGTTCTTTGCATCTCCAATGGTAGTTGAAGGAAGGATTTCTAACTATATAGTCATTCAAGCTTCTGGAAAAAACTTCCATACACAAAATGAAGAGGTAAGGGGATAAAGGGGCTCCTTGTCTAAGCCCAGATTTTCCTTTAAAGAATTTAGAGGGAGAACCATTGATCAAAATGGCATACGAAGGGGAGGAAATGCACTCTTGGATCCAAGCTATGAATTTCGGAGGAAGGCCTATAGCTTCTAAGGAGTTGATGAGAAAATCTCAATGGATGGAATCATAAGCTTTTTGGAGATCAATTTTAAAAGCACACCTTTTTTGACCATTATAAAGATGGTAATTTTTGAAAATTTCTTGGGCAGCTAGATATTATCCCCAATTCTTCTATCCTTAATGAATGCACTCCTTTACTTTGCTTGTGTTGAATGGTGAGGTTCGGTGGTTGAGCCTAATTTTATACGAGTGGACAACTGGAGGATGAGAAGGCTAAAGCTGAAACTTCCAATTCTCTATGTCTTACGTCTCTGTTTCTCTGTGAAGAAAGAGACAGCAGTCTTATAGAGAAGGTCCAGAGTGTGACTGCCAGGAAAAGAGCAGATAACCTGATCTCAAGGAGGATTGACAAATTCTTGGAGGGCCTTCTCACGGTCAATTAAGTTGATTGCAGATTAGATTTTTATGATAAATTAGAATGTGATTCTTGATTTTCTTTAAATATTTTAAATATAGTTTCAATGATTTTATAATTAATAAGACATTGTAATAGTAAATGCTTTTGGATTAATAATCGCTACTGTGTAAAAATTATATAAAGATTATTTACAAAAAAATAGTTTTCTGAAAACAGTGAAATGATCCCAGTTCAATTA
Source organism: Erythroxylum pelleterianum (assembly GCA_027563865.1). Classification (NCBI taxonomy): domain Eukaryota; kingdom Viridiplantae; phylum Streptophyta; class Magnoliopsida; order Malpighiales; family Erythroxylaceae; genus Erythroxylum; species Erythroxylum pelleterianum. The sequence continues at coordinate 22,135,544 of JAOQMR010000001.1, read as the reverse complement.
GTAAACAAACTAAATATTGGTAATCAGATTGAAGAGGTTGTCGCATGCATTTGGCAGGATATCAATAATGTTTAAAAATTGAATCGGAAGTTAAACGGATAAGACAAGAGTTTAAAGTTTAAAAGATTTAATAGTATTAAACTTTAAAAAAAACTGTTTAAAAATTGAATAAAATAAAAACTTAAAAAAATAATTAAAATTATTCTTTTTTATTTAAAATTTAAATTTTAATTGAAAAAAAGACTATTAACCTGATCAATGATAACCTCAAGAAGACTCTCTTCCTCTTCGCTAATCGTCTCATATAGGGCCTAATGTATATCGTCACTGTCTTCTTCTCTTTATTCTAACATTGAAAAAATCGGGCTAAGAAAGGACTAGCCTAGTAAACTAATATTATGTTGATTTTGATTTTTCTTATTTATTATTGATATACTAAACCATAATTTTTTTTATAGATATATTCAGTTTGTGTTTTTGATTTCTATTTCCATTTTTATGCTCTATTCCTTTTGCTTTCTTTCTACACTGACTACTTCATATGATTTGGATGATATATATACCGAGAATATGAATATTTTGTATAAAAATCAGGGAAGTACTAGTTCACTTTATATGGGTCATTGTTGCTTTGAGTTTACAAAGACAATTGGTTCGTAGCCAAGATTTACTGCCTGTTTGGAATACCACGAATTGAATTCATTCGTTTGTTTGGAACAAAAAGAAACGCATGAATTCAATTCATGCGTGAGTTTAAACTCCACTTCCTTCACAAATTCAATTCACGCCAAAAAGCACGTGCATTCAACTCCACCGCAACCGACCCTTGTTCTCCTACATTGAAACCCAATAATACCCACCGCAACCCTAATCTTCAGCAGCCAAAGCACCCAAAAAATCAAGCAGTAGCCCTCATTTTCGGCAACCAAAGCACCCAAAAAATTAAGCAGTAGCCCTCATCTTCGACAGCTAAAGCACCCAAAATTAAGGCAATAACCCTCATCTTCAGCAGCCGTCCACTCTTCTCCAACGACGCAGCAGCATCAAAAACAGCTCTTGGGTGTGGAATGTGCACAAGTCCAAACAAGAACAGAAATTGAAGCCAACGACGGACTCAAAAGCACTAAGAAATGGTGATGTGCGTGAATACTAAAATCAAAAACTAAAATTTCAACGTGGGTCAGTTTTGTTCGAGAAAGAAAAAAAAAGTTGATTGTGGCAATGGAGAGAAAGATAACTTTATGGAAGTTTCGATCAGAAGAGATAAATAAGTAATTTAAGGAATGAGTGGGCACTGAGCATGTAAATAATAACGTTAACAAATAGTCAGTTGGTTTAAAAAGGGGAGTTCATGATGTAAGTTTAATTATTACATATCTAAACCATACCATAAACAAAGATTAACGTAGCATAAAGTGTGAATTGATATTTATAAGTTGCTCATATAAGTGTTAATGTTTTTTAGTCAGGACAAATATGTCATATGAAATAATTGAATTCAATTATAATTTTATTAGATTTGTTTCAAACAGTATAATTGAATTCAATTATAATATTACTAGATTTGTTTTTATAAATTGAATTTAATTCTAACTTCATTAATGTAATTTAATTCAATTCATACATGAATTCATTCCAAACCATATGATTACGAGGGAATTGATAACCCACATTTTGTGGCAATGTCGGTGGGCACTTTTAATAAGAAAACAGTCAGTTGTCACATGTTCGGACGAAAAAACAACCTTGTAGAAACGAAAGGGACCTCCTTGCTGTTGGACCCTTTGGCCTTGTAAAATTTCCAAAGTTGTTTTCAGACACCGATAGCTGCAAGCCTTCTTGAGACAAGTGTAATTTCTTAAGATTTCTTATTATTCTTTGAATTTTAAATTTATATAACATTTAAATTTATTCCTAATATATTTAAAATTTTTAAAATAGACTTTTAACAAATAAAAAATTTAACAATATTAAACTTTTTTCAGTTAAGTATTACGGCATTGATGACATAACACTTTTTTTTTATTTTCAAAACCTACTAGTGAATCCTACTTAGTCTATATTATATCATATAGTTTTAGTAACAAATTTAAAAAATAAATTATATGTTTACTAAAAACATTAATCAATAAAGTGTTACTTTATTTTTAAATTTTATTGCATTAACCTACATGTAATAGTGGGTTTATTAACAAAATTTTAAAAATATATAAGAAATTATCAAACCAATGACAATTGTCATTTAACTACAAAATTTTAATTTTATTAATTTTAATTTATTAAAAATTTATTTAAAACGTTAAAAATATTAAAATTAAAATTAATGGTTATAAAACAGTAAAATTTAATTTATATTCTGAAATACATAACTCCATTTATGTCATTTGCCTTAAAAGCCAATTGGCTACGACAATACTAACGGCATACGTATCAGTGGATCCCTAGTCCTGCCAAGAAGACCCATTTATGTTTTGTCTCGACTCTTGAACCATGATTAGCATAGAATTCCTGACCACTTTCACCTGCCCAAATTTTCAGAGGCTCCATTGGTTTCTAGTTATGGTCTATTTATTGGTTTCAATTTCAAGATCTTGTCACTAACCAAAGTCTAAGTAGATTACCACAAGGTTTTGTTTCAATTAGATATAATATTATTGGAACAGAAAGTAGAATTTTGTGCATCTATTCCTATTTCCTTTTCCTCCCCAATCTAGTTAATTACTTATTTTGAGAAGACTGGACGGACAATGCAGGCGATCCAAGTCAAAAGGTTGCGCATGGTCTGTTGTTTATGGAAATGAAGGAATCAGAAGTCAGAAATTAGGCAGTTCTCTTAAGTCTTAAACAATAATATCCATCAGAGTCGGAGCTGTCAAAGTCATATTCTTACCTGCTTCCAAAGAAATTGTGGGTTGATGATAATTTTTTTAATGTTTCTTAGATATTATAATTTAGCACTTAACATGTCCTATTTTTCTCTCCACATAAATAGTTTTGTCCAGAACTAAGATTGTTTGTAAGAAAAACACATTCCTAAAGAGGTTGGATTCATATGGAGGACTCACTAATTTTAATATGTTATAAATAGAATTTACTGTCTAGTCATATCATACATTGTTGTATGAATAAATGAAAGTGAAACATTTAATTTTAAAATTTATATGGGATTATAAGTAAACAGTATTGTTTATGCCCTTTACTGTTTTTAGTGACATAATTATTTAAAATATTCTTTATCATATATATATATATATATATATAATGAGATCATAATTACGATATTCGTAATTTATTTATGTATTATCTGTAAATTATTTTCAGTTATTATTACATTAAAACAAGACATTAATAGAAGAGTAGAACATAAAATAACTAGCATATGTTATATTTCCTCCTTATAAAACAATTAATCGATCTCATAAACTAAGGTACAACAAACTTAAACAAATGTATGAATACTTTGTTAAAAATCAAGTTTACTAAACTGACCCATATGAAAATTTCATTTGTAATATTATTTATATATCTTTGGAAATTTTTATTGTAATGAATGTAAAAGTGATTCTTTGACTTGAGATCTCCAAGATATCTCGTATGGAGAATGATATGTTTTGATATTTCTTATGACATATTCTAGTCAATGATAACTTAGTCGGTAGTTATTAGATAGGTAATTAAATGATCAATATAAGATTCATCAACCTCAAATAATTAGGGAAAATATGTTATCGTTCTCGATTAGTATTGAGTTAAGAAATCCTTAGTTAAGGTAGAATGACATTTTGAAAACTAAAATCATGTCATTAATTGAATTAATTATTAATAGGAAACTGACATGATTGGACTCAAATAGAGTAGATATTAATTTCATGCTTTATATCTAATTATATCATTGCACATGAAATGATTGAATTATACAAAAAATCATATGAAAAGATTGGTCAAAACTACTTTTTTTAATTAGATAATTTAAGATAAATTAAAGGAGATTAATTTATGTAATCTTAACTATGATTTAGGGTTATAATTTAGATATATTGCTAACACATTTAAGAATCTAAAAGGTCACACTCAAAGAATATAATGAAGAGAGAAAATATTTTTTTAATTAAGTTAGGCTTAATTGTAAAGTTTAAGAAATTTTATGATTAAATATGAGACATTAATAAAAAAAAGACCAATATGATATATTAGATCTTAATTTAGGATTAATTGATATTTAATTAGAACTAATTATAATTCTATTTAAAGTTTAATTAAAATCATAATTTTATTTCAATTAAATTACTAAAATGTTTAAAACTTGTTATAAATATGGTTGAATAAAAGGTTGGAGACTTATACGCCTATAGTATTTGAAATAACCACGGTTCGTGTAAAATGACAAGAAAAAGATTAATCTTCACAATAAGATATAAATTGCGATACATATTTTATTATCATTTATATGATAGTCATTTTATATAATTGCTTTTGGTTATTGAAAAATCAAATGCAACATATGTTTTGTAATTAATCTGTTAAACATAGGATTGGATCCCTACTAATTTCCCAACAAATACATGCAATTATTTTGATATACTGAACGATACAACTATGAACGTTTTCTATTCTGATGTGAACAGACTTGAAGTGTATAATCATTTTGAAAACTTCATATGTGAACCGGATTGAAGTTCATATATGTTAACTTTATAATATATGGTATTACATTGCGAGATGATTGATAATTATTTTTAAAAAGGATTTACGTTGATGACATTGGATTGTATATCATCAACCCTAAAAGTCAAGCGTTTACACTACCTTTTTTGACTTGAAGCAAGAGACTAGAATTTGCACCCCTTCGTCACCCAACAATTGTTATATATTATAAGTCAGAAAAAATTACAGCCATAATTAGAATTCTGGAAATCCTCCGTAGAAATTTATGTAGAACAATGATTAAAATTGCATTTCCGGGGAATAAAGTCATTTAAATGAATAATTAATGTTGCTAATTTAATCCAACCCAACTGAATTCTCTGTGCTACTGTAGTCTGTCGTGTGGAGTGGTGGCCTTTTGCTGTCGGGACAAGTGGTCAAAAAATTAAACGTATATTCAAATGCATGTTTCAACTTGTTCTTCTTGTTGTTTTGGTTTTTTATTACAAATTTGATGATACAGTTCTTGACTCGTCAATTACGTCAAGTTTCAGACAACAGGAAATGAAGCCCCGCGCGGGTAGCCCAGTTGGTAGTTGGAAAGGAAAGTGGGTACAAGGTCTTGGGTTTGAGTCTCGGCAGCGGCAGTGTGGGGGTTCCTCCTGTGGGGGACTCCTTGTGCGCACTGAGCACTGGGCCGCCTTTCCAGGGACTGGCTGGGATCAAACCGTGATTTAACTCCCTCACACGACCTCGGGGCCGAAGTATGGGGGCGCCTAAGGTGGGCGTTTCACCTTTTGGATACAAGGTTCCCACCTCTCCAATTTTTCCAGCAATCTCATCGAAATTTCCAATCACCTGCAACTTGACCCGCAAATTTCAAAGTCTAAAACACAATAACTGAAAATCAGTCCTTTTGCATGCGGGGTGTCAGCACGAGGCCCACAACTTTGCCAAATCCTAAATTAAAGATTATTCTGTCTTATCCTATTCAAGACCCAAACGATACTCTTTTTGCTTTAAAATTTTAAACTACTACTACTACTACTATTATACTACTATACTACTACTACTACTAAGAATAATTAAAGAAATATAACTTTTTATTATTTATTATTAGATAATTTATAATAATAATTCTTCAAATAGTTTATAAATTAAAACTAATTATAAGGAATTAGCAAAAATAAGCATATAATTTTTCCTTATTATTATCAAGAACAAAATTAATAATAATTAGAGATTTAATCTTATTATTTAATATCATTAATAAATAAATAATTCATTAATAATAAGAATAATAGTAAGTAGAGAATTAATCATTAAAGCCCATTTTAAACAATTAAATTAATAAGAATAATTAAATAACCATAAAAATTTTAATAATAATATGATGGTGAATAATAATAACGAATATAAAATTAGCACTTATCATATTTGAAAATAATTAAAATAATAAGAATAATTAAATAAACATAACATTTTTATTATTTATTATTAGATAATTTATAATAATAATTCTTCAAATAATTAAATTAAAACTGATTATAAGGAATTAGCAAAAATAAGCATATAATTTTTTCTTATTATTATCAAGGACAAAATTAATAATAATCTGGAATGTAATCATCTTATTTAATATAATCAAAAACTGAAATCTTGTAACAAGTTATAAGGATAATAGTAGGAGAAAGTGGGCGTCTCGCGATGACGAGTATGGCTAGTTTCGCGCCCTCACCCTTTTGAGACGCCGCATTAGGTTAGTTTGTTTTTATTTATTTATATTAATAAAGTAAATTTTCCTTCTTATTATTTTTAAATTTATAAATGTTAATTACTTTATTTATGTGGTTATTATGATTAGGTTTGTAGTTCAATATATTACTTATGATTAATAAATGTATTATTTGAAATAAAAATGTCTATTATTATTCATAACATTATTAAATTCAATATTATTATTAACTGTTGTTATTTATGTAATTATTTATTTATGGATTTATAATTATAATTATAATTATAATTATAATTATTATTATTATTATGTAAATAAAATTATTCTGATGTGTTATAATTTTGAAATTATATATGGGTTATTATTATTATTATTATTATTATTATTATTATTACTACTATTATTATTATTATTATTATGATCCTCCTCCTCCTCCTCCTCCTTTTGTATGATTATTATTATTATTATTAAATTCCTTTTCGATATGTCATTTATGTTGATTATTATTTGTATAATAATAATTATTATTATTACTATGATCCTTATTATTATTAATACTATTAATATTATTATAATGACTATTATATTTTTATCTTTATTAAAAATATTATTATTATTATTGTTATTATTATTTTGATGAAATTCGTTATTATAACTTTTCTTCTTATTATTATTTTGATAAAATTCTTATTATTATTATTGTTAAATTTATTATTTAATTTTATTTCCATTATTATAATCACTTTAAAATATGATTATTAAATTTCTTCCGATTATTATGAAATTTATTGATGAGTATTCAATATATTTATTATTATTATTATTATTAATTTCCTTATTGATATTACATGTATTATTATTATTATTATTTCTATTGTTATTATTATTGTTTTTATTCCTTCTTTTGATTAATTACCTTCTTATTATTTTAAGGTTTAGAATTCTTAATTACTTTATTAATGTGATTATTATTATTAGTTTTGCACTTCAGTATATTACTTATTATTAACAAATGTATAATTTTAATTTAAATTGTTTTTTATTATTCATAACATTATTAAAAATACGTTTGAATTATTAAGTGTATTTGTTGATGCAATTAAATTCCTTTATTATTATTATTATGCAATTTATTAATTCAAATAATCTTTTTTATTATGATAGATTAATAAAAATATTGTCAATTAAAATATTAGAAATGAATATTTGGATTAAAATATTCATTAATATTTCAGTACAATAAAACATATAGGCAAAACGCAAGTATCGTGTTTCACTGTTTGAAATCAAATTCAAAATATGTAACGCCCCATTTTAGGGGTTAGAATATTAAAGAAATTCAGTACGTTTTATGCTTGCTATTTGAATATTTGCTAAATTGTGCATAAGCATTTTGGCATGCATTCATGACATTTTTCGGGTCAATTGGTTTAATGAGATTTCTGATTTATTTGGACTGTATTAATATAATTTTGGCAATTTTTGTATACTTTGAATATTTTGAGAAATTGTTAGTGAATTAATGTTGAGTTAAAAATTTAAGTGGAGAGTCAAATTATTATTTCTTAATTTTTGGTAAATTTTAGAAATTTTCGAAAAATTTTGGATTTTTTAGATTCAGAATAAATAATATAATAATAATAATAAATTAATAAAAATACTAAAATAAATGAACAAATTGCATAGTGACATGAGGCAGCTTGTAAATGAGACATTTAGTTAATGGTTTATGACACGTACATGATACATGTCCTTCATGCAAAACAAACCCGATATCTCATACTTTAGTTTGAAAAGAATAAAAAGCCTTTGGAAGTTGTTGCTTCATTCTTCACCGAAATGCTCTTTCTCCAAAACCAGCTCCATATACTGCTTTGTTACTGATTATTCTGTTTTGCTTCGGTGGAGTTCTGTTGAAATAAGGTAAATGATAGTTTGATTTTCTAGTTCTGCAACTGACTTCATGCATGAGTTTTAGAAGTGTGTTTGTAGAATGTTTACGGTATTTCAAGCTCAGTTTTCTTGTTTATGTATGTGAATTCGTTTTTGAAAATTTTTAAACGTGAATTTGAATGAGTTTGATCATAAGAAACGAGGACTCTGAAAGTAGATTAAGGCAAGTGTTCTATTTTGGTTTAAAAAGATGATATCTTTATATATAAATATGCAGTATCGTTGTATAAGCATGCTCTGTTCTTAGAGACATATAAATTTATATAAAGGCATGATCTGTGTAAGTAGTGATTCAGTGATTTGATAGTAAAGAGTGTAAGAAGTGTTTAAGTTGGGAATAACAAGAGAGAAGGAGTATGAGAATTCTGGAAAAAAAAAAGAAAAAAAATTATGTTTGAATGAAAACGCAGTAGAGAGAGAGAGAGAGGGAATACATGGATAAAATGTTTATATTAATTAAATTTAAACCAAAGTTTAAATTTTAAATTCAATTAATTGTTATTATAAAGTATTACTTAACCTAGTGTTAATGGATTTTAATATTTTTAAGAAGAACCGTTAATTTAACTGTAATTATAAATTTATTTTTAAAAATTATATCTCACAAAGTATTACTTATTTAATATGTAATAAAAGATAATATACACATGTTTATAATAATAATAATAATACTAATACAATCTACTAATTTAATAGTTAAATTGAATATTAATTGGGCTAAATAAACTATAAAATATATTTAATATTTACATTAATGAGTCCATTTAATTTAATTTAATTTAATTTGGAATATATTTTAATCAATGACTAAAAATTCAATTGCAAAATTTTTAAATCGGTTGACTTTCAATTCGACTTTTAATTTTTCAGTTTGATTTGCTTTAATCACTCTTATTGTTAAAAAATGATTAATTTATTAATTAATCGGTCAAATTTTTAATTAATTAATTTTTATTTTATTTTACAATTCTTTGATTAAATTAAGATTGTTAATCACCAAATGCTACTAAAATTACTACGCAACTTTTTTTAATTTCAATTTAGTCCTTAGAATTATTTTAATTATGACTAAAAAATTTCAATTATTATTTTTAGGTATATATTAAATAAATTTTAAGTAATTTATTTAATGAATTGATAAATAAAAATTAAATTACCTTCTATTTATATACATAAAATCTCTTTATTTAAGTATAACCCAATAATCATTTTAGTAATACAACTTTAATCTTTTTAACATAACAATTAGTCCCGTTTGGGGTACTCTTTTGGGAGAAAACAAATCTTAAAACCTCTCTGCAGAAGTCGAATGCAGGGCTACTCTCTCAATCCTGTTTTTATAGGCTTAGACATGAGTTTCTTTTCCATATTTATATTTTTTGAAAAATTTAAAATAAATTATATATCTTTAAATTTAAATTATTGAATAAAATTTAATATCTTAATTTATTCTATAAATTAAGATGACAAAAGTCATCTATCATTTTATTTCATAGTTATAATTTTGATAATAATTTTTATTGTTTCAATTAAGAATTATTATAATAATGTTTAAAAGGTGACTATATTAAATTTAATTAAATTGTAATTATTATTTTTTGTAAAAAAGAAAAAGAAAGACCATGTATAATTAATTTCTCTTTCTTAATCCTCACAAAGCAAGAAGCCTTGTACATTGGGGTTCGTTGACTTTTGACTTTGTAATTATTATTTTTGTTAACAAACGTATTTATATTATATAATTTAGATTCTTATATTTACCATCTATTTGATTATATTAACAATCTAAATTTACTTTTAAAATTTTCATTATTTTTAATTTTTAATTTATAGATTTATAGATATTGATTTTTTATTTTATATATTTTTTAAGTTTTCTAAAATTCAAAATAAATTGTATATTGTAAAATTTAAATTATTCATTAAATTTTAATATATAGTTAATTAATTATAATTATGATGACAAAAGATATCTTTTTAATTTATAATTATAATTATGATAATGTTATTTATGTTGTTAAAATTAAAAATTATTATAATAAAATTTTTAATAATGTCTGTATTACTTTTAATCTAATTGTAATTGTTATTTTTATTAACGAATAGATTTTAATTTATATAATTTAGATTCTTATATTCAATACTATTTTGATTATATTAATAATATAAATTTACTATAAAAATTTTGTTTAAGAAATAATTATGGTTATAATTTATTCGTGGAATATGTGAAAACAAATATTATGATAATAAATAAATTTTATTATTTTAAAATTTTGAAACTAAACTGATATAAATTTTATACAGTACAATATATTAAAAGATAATTTTAAAATTTTAAAATAGTTTTAAATTATTATATAAATTTAAAAATTAACAAAAAGATACACAATATTAAGGGGGTGCTTGGTTGATGGGTTTGAGAAAGGGTTAATGAGTAATGAAAAATAAGTGGTTGGTTGTTGATTATCATTATAAGGGGGAATAGTTTAATATTCCACATTATAAGGGGGAATAGTTTAATATTCCACTTTTGGGGAATTCTCCATTTAGTAGAGTAATGGAATTTATTCCTTAGTAGTGACTCATTTTCTAAAAATATTTTTAATATTAATTAATTAAAATATAATTAATTAGTTACATTATAATTAATCAAAATATAATTCATTCATTAATTAAAATACTGTAATTAATTAAAATATAATTCACTAATTAATTAAATTATGTTAATTAATTAATTAATTAAACTATAATTAATTAAATATTATTAAACTTAATTAATTACAATATAATTATCAATTAATTACATTACATTATAATTAATTTAAATATTATAATTTATATTGTAATTACTTATATTTCAATTAAATAATTAATTAATTAAAATATTTTAATTTATGAATAATTAAATTTTAATAAGTTATATTTTATAATATAATTAATTAAAATATTGTTTTTATTTATTAATTAAAATATAATTAATTAGTTAATTACAATATAATTAATTAAAATATAATTCATCCATTCATTAAAATATTGTAATTAATTAATTATAATATTTTAATTAATCAGTATCTTAATTAATTAATTACAATATAATTAATTAAAATATAATTAATTAGTTAATTAAAATATAATAAATCTTTATTTCTTAATATTTTTACAAACTAAGTACTGTCAATGATAATAATAATCGTTATTTCTTCTTAATCAACTATCATAATTATAATGATACTATTCATACTTATTTTTCGTTATAGTCATTTCCATCTCTTATTAACATTTTTCCGTACAAATGAACCGTTTCCTAAATTTGATATCAATAATAGTTAGGCGTTCATGGCATTACTTTCGAGACCGAATAGCATTCTAAAGTCTACATAATTTCGGTCTAATCCCATCTCACCAATTTTTCCAGCAATCTCATCGAAATTTCCAACCATTGACTTGGAAATTTCAAAGTCTAAAAGATAGCAACTTAATGAAAAATAAAAGGAGTCTTAATAAGTTGTAATAATTATTAAGACTCCTTGATTTGATTGCTAATACCCTTACAAAGATTTACTTAAATATGAGGCAAACATAGCTTTTGATATAGTGATAAGACATTTCTATGTAACATGTTAGCTTCGTCTGAAATGAATAATGGATGACGTAGGAATTTAGCGAATTAGATAATTGGAATCTAACTAAGACAAATGTTCACATGTTTCGTTTCTTTACTTTTTTATTTATTTTATGGGAATTGTTAATCTTTACATCTTTAAATAAATCAAGGTGCTTATTTATTGGCAAATAGTTTATCAACTATTTTTACTTAATTGACACAAGTTAACTAATGAATATATTTAGTTAATAGTTGATTGATTGACTTATTTAACTAAAAAATTAATTTTAAAAAGATTCCATAAAAGAAATATTTTTTATATTCACTCAAAAATTAATAAATAAAAAATTAATTATACCGTCATTTCATAAATTTTAAATTATAATAATTATGCTATAATATTATAGATAATAAAAAAATTCCTAAAAATTATAGTATTTCATAATCAGACACCCATTGCCATTTGCCTTACGGCACGCCACTATGCAGTACGGAGAGAAAAGGATCAAGTAGACGCTAGACGGGGAACCATGAACCTCTATCTCCTTTCCTCTGCCCCCGGTGGAGCCTACCCTAGTTGGGTTGTGTGAGTCCCACGAAACCAAAAGGATTTAGGAGGTGCTTAGTTGATTGGTTTGAGAAGGAATTAATAGGTAAGGAATGAAAAGTGAGTGGTTGGTTGTTGATTATGATTATAGGGGTTGTGGATGAATGGCACAGGGTTGGTCTTAGGTAAGTGGGACAGAAGATTTCAACCCGAGCTTTGGCGGCTGATATTGCCAAGCACCTGATCCTAAACACTAACATACTGCACATACGCTTGCTCCCGGTCTATTAATTTCTGCTCAAATAAAAGCCCTTTAGTTGATTTTAAAAAACTGAGAGGGCGCTTATTTACTGAGAATGAGAATGAACATAAAGAAGAATATGAATAGATATAATCATTATAATTATGACGGTTAGTTAAGATGAATGAATGATTACTACTACCATTGACAGTGGTTAGTTTGTAAAAAATATTATAATTAATTAATTACAAAATAAATTATATTTTAATTAATGAATGAATTATATATTAATTAATTATAATATTTTCATTAATGAATGAATTATATTTCAATTAATTATAATACAATTAATTAATTAATAATAATATTTTAATTTATTATATTGTAATTAATTAATTACAATATTTTGATTAATAAATAATAATATTTTAATTAATTAATTAATTACAATATTTTGATTAATAAATAATAATATTTTAATTAATTAATATTTTAATTAATGAATAGTTGTATCTTAATTAGTTATATTTTTAGTTAATAATAATATTTTAATTAAATATAATGTAAATAAATAATAATAATATTTTAATTAATTACATTACATTATTTAAATTATTAATAATTACATTTTAATTAATAATAATATTTTAATTAATTAATTATTCTATTTTAATTAATTATAATGCAATCCCTACTATTCCTCTTCCCTATTCCTCTAGATTATGAGAGGAACGGAGGATTCTCCAAAACTAAGGAATGAAACTCTTATGTCTTCAATGATAGGTTCATACCAATCATTAATTTTTATTCCATATCCATACCCCTTTTCTCATACCTCAAATAAGCACACCCTAAGATATTAATTTGTATTAGCATCCTAACTAGGAAAGGCTCTAATCCACATACACGATGCAATGATAAGATTAGTTTTTATGCTTAAATTAAATATAGTTTAATTTCATTATTATATAATTTTACTAATTCATTCACCCCTAAACAAGGCAGTATTTTACTTTCACCCACCCACTTGAAAACTGCTATCCCAACCAGCTATAATCTTCGGCCTAACTTCAACCTAACCTTATTTAGTTTCTTTACTTTTTATTTATTTTGTGGGAAGTTGATAATCTTTACATCTTTAAGTAAATAAAGCTGCTGATTTATGGGCTGGTTTGACAAATAGTTAATCAACTATTTTTAGCTAATTGACACAAGTTAACAGTTTGATCATCTTATAAACAATTAATGAATGTGTTCGGTGAATAACTGATTGGTCGACTTATTTAACTTCATTTTATAAAAACTCCATAATTATGATAATTACGCTATAGTGATTTTATGGATAATTCAAATTAAAAATTATATATGTATTTTAAAGTGATAAAAAAATTTACAATGAAGTAAGTTTTTTATTAGAGTTAAAAGCTTAATTTTTGTAAAATTAAATATCATGTTATAAATTCTTTTTCTAAGTCATACTTTTATAAGTCATTTTATATTTAAACAGCTAATAATAAACAACTAAATTTATCAAATATCTTTAATAAACAACTAATATTATCCGTTGGTCAAATCAGTTGATAGAATTAACTGTTAGCCAACAACTATAATCTGCTGATTGCCAAATAAGGCCTATATGTTTGGGATTAGTTAGTAATTTGGTGGTGTTGTATGATAAATACATACATATACATAATAACAATAATTAAAATAATATATCCACTGTTTGTGATTAATAATATGATTGATAGATACATGATGATACTCAAAAGTTGCCGTCAATTCCAAGAACTTTCCTAAATTCATATAAGAAAAGTTAGAACCAACTTGTATAATTTTATAACCACCCTTTAATTAAGTTGATTAGCTATATATTTGTGATTAATAATATTATTTTTTATAATTCATTATATAAAAAACAAAGATATGTACAAAAGAGTTTACGCAATAGTGTCTTGAAGGATACAACCAACTATGACAAAGCAGCTAGCCCACATTTCAATCCAAAACCAGAAGAAACGCAAGAAAATTAGCAACTATGACTTATGGATAGATCTTACCTACATCCACTCAACATCAGATCTCCTATACTCTAACTAGTACCATACCGAAGAAGCAGTAACCAAAAGGAGATAACCTTAGCTAAACAATTTCTCAAACCCAGTAGAGCAATACCAACGAAGAAGCTGAAATCAAATCTGCACTTGGTCGTCCCTTACTTAATATGGCCTTCCATCGGCTTAAGCAGAAGGATATTTTGTGACTGCAAAGAATGGCTGTCACTATAGAAGGTGATTAATAATATGATGATAGATACAAGATGTATACTCAAAGTTGCCGTCAATTGACTCAATTCCAAGAAGCTTTCTAAATTTATATAAGAAAAGGTGGTTCCAACTTGTATAATTTTATAACCACTCTTTAATTAAGTTGATTAGTTATATATTTGTGATTAATAATATTATTTTTTATAATTCATTATATAAAAAACAAAGATATGTACAAAAGAGTTTACGCAATAGTGTCTTGAAGGATACAACCAACTATGACAAAGCAGCTAGCCCACATTTCAATCCAAAACCAGAAGAAACGCAAGAAAATTAGCAACTATGACTTATGGATAGATCTTACCTACATCCACTCAACATCAGATCTCCTATACTCTAACTAGTACCATACCGAAGAAGCAGTAACCAAAAGGAGATAACCTTAGCTAAACAATTTCTCAAACCCAGTAGAGCAATACCAACGAAGAAGCTGAAATCAAATCTGCACTTGGTCGTCCCTTACTTAATATGGCCTTCCATCGGCTTAAGCAGAAGGATATTTTGTGACTGCAAAGAATGGCTGTCACTATAGAAGGTGATTAATAATATGATGATAGATACAAGATGTATACTCAAAGTTGCCGTCAATTGACTCAATTCCAAGAAGCTTTCTAAATTTATATAAGAAAAGGTGGTTCCAACTTGTATAATTTTATAACCACTCTTTAATTAAGTTGATTAGTTATATATTTGTGATTAATAATATGATTGATAGATGATGATGTATACTCAAAGTTGCCTTCCAAGTAGCTCCCTAAAGTAAAGGCTATATAAGCTTTTTCTTTTTCCTTCCTTTTAATATCCTCCATTGAAGAAGGTGGCGTCAATTTGTCGATAGTGGAACACTTTGTCCAGCTTTTGAATGATGTATATAATATATGCAAGAAGTTGAATGTATGAGTTGCAAATTTTAAATTCAAGGATGATAATGGATCATATTGGACTAGAGCTTTGAAGAATTTTGTGTTCGGGCTTCGTTAAATTTGTTTTTTAAAAATAAAATTAATATTATTCTATGTAAAAAATTTTAATTTTAGACTGGATTAGATCGGACAATTCTTGAAATAGAAGAAATAGGACTATTTTTTTTGGGTAAAAGGACTAAGTCTCTATTTGATTATGCTTATACTAATAGAATTTTTGCCAACAAATTTTTTTTTCTGTAAATCTTTTATGAGAATAACTTTTCTAAGAAGCCAATTGACTGCTTGATTATCATTTTAAAAGAGCATTTTTGAAAGAGATTCATACAGTAAACTATTTGACAATATAAAAATAAAAAGCGCTTCTAATTTAACTATATTTTATTTTGTAATAAAAATTATTTATGAATATAAATATTATTTAAAGTATATTAAATAATATGCAAGCACAATATATTAATTATTATATAATTTTAAACAAATGACAATATAGCTAACCAAATCTTTTATATGGATTATAACATAAGTAAAATAATATTAAAATAAATATTAAAACATATAAAGAGCCAAATAATATTATATAAATCTCAAAATAAATATTTAAATTGAGTAAATAGTTAAATACATAATAAATGGGAAGATGGGTTTGTGGATATTGTGAGAATTATGCGTAAAACATAAAGACAAAAGTGACTAAAAATAGACTCATTAATTGATATAAAAAAGCCATTTGAGAGGCTTTTTTTGAGAAGCTCCAAATTTGAACTTCTTAAAAAACTATATTTTGGCTGCCAAAAAAGTCATATCTATTAAAGAAGTGCTTTATTATTTTACAGTCAAACATTCATTTTAAAAAAAAAACTTTTGTGGTGGGAAAAATACTTATTGACCTCCTAAAAGTACTTTTTACAACTAATATTATCCGTTAGTTAAATCAGTTAATAGAATCAACTATTAGCTAACCGTTAATAGAATCAGCTAACAACTGTAATATGCTAATTGCCAAACAAGACCTATATGTTTCGGATTAGTGACTAATTTGGTGGTGTTGTATAATACATAAATATATATACATAATAATAATAATTATAATAATATTTCCAACGTTGCTTTCCAAGAGGCTTCCTAAATTCATCTAAGAAAAGGTGGTACCAACTTTTATAATTTTATAACCATCCTTTAATTAAGTTGATTAGTTATATATTTGTGATTAATAATATGATTGATAGATACGTGATGTATACTCAAATTAAAGTTGCCTTCCAAGTAGCTCCCTCGAGTCAAGGCTATATAAGCTTTTTCTTTTTCCTTCTTTTTAATATCCTCCATTGAAGAAGGTGGCCGACAATGTGTCGATAGTGGAACACTTAGTCCAGCTTTTGAATGTATGTATATAATATGTGCAAGTTGAACGTATGAATTGCAAATTTTAAATTCAAGGATGATAATGGATCATATTGGACTAGAGCTTGAAGAATTTTGTGCTCGGGTTTACTTAAATTTATTTTTTAAAAATAAAAAATATTATTTTATATAAAATTTTCTAACTTTGGACTGGATTAGATTGGACAGTTCTTGAGATAGCCCCAACGTTAAATTAACTTAGACTGGGCTTGATTCGCTATTACTATTTGAAGCAAATATAGGGAAGAATCAAAACGGCAACAGGGAGAAGGAAAAAACACAAAAAGAGATAGAAATGTCGACAATGGAAGCCAGTCTGTACGACACACTTCAGCTGTTGATAGTGTAGTATATCATGTTTGGAATTTTTTTATTTTAGTAGGAATAAACTAATTAAACTACGAGTCTATACCTTAATAAGAGTACATGACACTCAATAAGTAAAAAATTAAAATAAAAGGTGACTACATTGGGGTTAGTTAACATGAGTTCAACCTAAGGCCACGACAATAGGGTCCAAATATGAGAACCTCGTAAGCTGACACTTCTAGTTAAAAATTTCCGTTATTTTTAGACATGAACGGCAAGTAAGAATCTATCTATCTCATGTTCCTTTTCAAATAGTATGTCAAATAGTAGGAACAAGTCGGAAGCATCATTATTAGATTTATATTCTGGTTGTGGTGCAATCAGATTTAGAACAATGAAAATCGAGATGAAACGCCATATGATAAAGGTTCTCAAACGGAATTTCAACGGCTGATAACTAACTTTTTGCTAAAAATGTGAAAGCTTAAGATTCTATTGGCAAAATTTGCATACTAAGACATATTATTTAGGTATAATAGAAAAGTTCAGATTTGATTCAATGTTGTTAAATCAAACAAATTAAATTTGGTTTGAATTCAATTTTAAATATTAAAATTTAGTTAAGTTTGAGTGTTGATTTGAATTTGATTTATTTATTTCACTTGCATATATATATACACATTAAACTAGTCCAATTCAAACTTAAATTTAGTTAACTGTGAGTATTGGTTTGAAATTTTTGAATTTGATTTATTAATTTTACTCGAATATATACACTAAACTGGTTAAATTCAAGTTTAAAATTTAATTAAGTTTGATTTAATTTTAATATAATTAAAAATAAATAAATATTTATATTAATTACGAAGTATTAGTTAAATTAGTGTCAATAAATTTTAATAATTGTTTAAGAACACACGTTAATTTAACTTTAATTATTAATTTATTTTAAAAAATAAGACTACTATTATACAAATTTCACAGAAATTGCTATCAAAATAACGGAAGAGATAATGCCATTGTTTAGAGTACCGTACCGTACTGTTCCGGCCGGAAATCGGTACCGGTACAAGTATAGGTGGTACCGGTGAAAAATACCAGTCGGTACCGGCCAATTTCGTCGGTACCGGCCGATACCAGCCGGTATTTAAAATACCGGTCAAATACTAGCCGATACCGAAAACTTTAAAAAATTGGGGGACTTTTTTGCAAAATATTTAAAAAATTTTAAAATTTCCCTCCCTCCCTCCTACCTCTCCCCCCCCCCTCTTTTTCAAAGTTTTTAAATTAATAATAAATATTTTATTACTAATAATAATTATCAATTAAATAAAACTTAAAAATAAATTATTCTTATTTTTATTACTAATAAATTATTTTTATTTAAATTTATTTTAATATTTTATATATTATTTATTAATAAATACTAATAAATTAGTTTATAAATAATAAATTTTAAAATTAGTTATTTTAAAAATAAATAATTTTAAAATTATTATTTATAAAATAATATTTATTTTATAAATTTTCAATTATTATATCAAAATTTATATATTTTAAAATTATATTTTAAAATTAATTATATTTATTCATAATTATTAAATTAATTTTATATATTAAATAAAATTGTGATTATGTCTAATTAAATGTAAAATGAAATGGAATGTG
>JAOQMR010000001.1:22100527-22116086 GCA_027563865.1 Erythroxylum pelleterianum | reverse complement strand
AATGTTAATACATGAATCACAAATGTTCATTGGCCTAGGGCACACTACTAACAATCTCCCACTTGCACTAGGCCCAATTGGTCAAATATCTAATACCCATAGACCTCGTATGACTCTCATGTTTGGGCTGTGGAAGAGGCTTAGTAAGTGGATCGACAATGTTGTCATCTGTGCCCACTCGAGCTGTGAACTTTTCCAATATCATACATGAACTTCGTAAAACCCAAACATGGTCGCAAAGCCAAGTACATAAATCCGAAGTTTATGTATGATATTGGAATATGAACTTAGGTTGTATAGGAATATACTTGGCTTGAGTTTAGATTGAATTATGAATATGTATTTTTGATTTGAGATGTATCTGAATGAGATTGGTTCAAATGATGGATTTCTGGATTGAAATTTATGAAGTGTGTTAGGTATAAGATTGTGTTTGTTTATGCTGGGTTCCGGACAGGAGGTCCGATGATGGTTGTTTGGTTGGATGGATATATATAGAAGTGAGTTTCTTTTGTTTTGAATTTTTGGGATTCTCACATTGCAGCCGTTATGCTGCCAGGTTTTCAATAAAATTTGTATAAAGAGATAATAATTAGAGTGTGATTAAATTGCCGAATTATGAGATGTGATCAGTTTTGTGGGGATCTATGTGATTGAGGATAAATTTCCAAATGGGAAATTGTATGGTTTTGTTTTGATTTTGAATAAGAATGAATAAAGAGAAAAAGAATAAGATTATAGAAAAAAAAGTACACGGATTTCGGATAAGCTTTCGGTATTAGGGTTTCCAAAGCGATGCTTCTTAGAGTCTGTTCTAAAATATTCGTTCGCGGATGTCGGGAATTTGTTTCGATTCGATTAAACTTCGTTTTTGATTTGCTTCTGATCCATTTCGCTTAGAAATTTGTTCCTTCGATTTCCGCTTTCGTTTTGTTTCTGTTCTTTGTTATCCGCTTCGACTAGTTTTTATTTGATAATTCGCCTTTTGTTTCCGCTTCGGACGACCTTGTTTGTTTTGCTTCTGCATTTTGTTGTTCGGATTTTGATTTTGCTTTTCATTTTTCGGTTGGGGTTCGGTTCCGTGATCGGGCCCCAGCACCCGAATGCCCATCCCATGTAATATCACAAAGTTCAAAATATCATATCTCTCAACTCCAAAGTCCAAAAGTTTTATACTTTATATCAATGGAAAGTTAAAAGAAAGATCTACAACTTTAATGAAGACAATTTTATCAAAATCTGCCTAGATAAACATTGAAAAATTCATGAAAGTTTCAGCTTGAAATTTTCCAGATTTCATTCTCTAAAATCAAACACTTCAAATTTTTTTATTTCTTGCTTTTCTACTCCATTTCAATTAACTCATTAACCATAAATTCATACTCATCCTAACATGTACATAATTTTTCATCACCCATAACAAATACATGAACATTGTATAACCAAATCATCAAAATCTCAAACTCATCATTTAGCTTAATTTAACCATACCCATGACATTTAACACAACTTTCTTGGTTTAGCTTCAAACTCTTCACAATCTCACTCAACCCTAGCTTCCAAGCATCCAACTTTCTTCATCTTCTAAAGGTGGTAAGGTTGGGTTCTTTAATGACAAAGTAAAGAAGAAGAAGATGATAGCAAAATGATAATGGTAAATGGAGGCAAGAACAAGCTTCAACGTTGGTGAGGTGAGAAGTGATTGAATAAAATGAAAATGGAGGAGAAGAAGAGAGCAACCCACGAAGAAGGAGAGGAAAACAAGGATAAAACACTTATTTAGTCTTCTAATTTAAAAGCATCGTGGATGAACAATAAGGGAGGGTCTTTTTAATTAAAAGAACCTTTGACTTTAAGAAATGGTTAGACAAGTGACACTTGTCACTTTCTTAATGACTAAACTCTAACTTACTTTCTTTTGAATCTAACTCCATTTAGCTCTCCTCTTTCCAATACAACTATCATCTTTACAATCCAATTATTTGCAATAGCCTTTTGATTCCTTTTTCCTTTTTTATCCTAGTATCCATAAAAATCCTAAAATTTCCTAAATTCATCAAATTTAAAAAATATCACAATTTCACTAACCCGTAAAGTTTCCAATTTAAAAATATTCACAATTCTCAAAAATTCACAAATCAATCCAATTATACCCGGAATGTCAATGAATGCATGTTGGACCCCGAGTCTTTGATTGGAAGTTAGAATTGTCAAAGGAGGAATCGGTGGTGATTTATTCATGTGCAAAGAAAAAAAGAAAAAATCTTGAATTTGAAATGATATACAAGATTAAGGTAGTGAATGTAGTAAGTTGTGTTGAATGTTTTACAATGATATTTGGAGGTTAATACATGAAATGGGTTTTGTGTATGTATGTATTGTGTTTAACGTCTTTATAATTGAAAAAGTGAGCTTGTATAGTTACTATTTATGTGACTTCTTTGAAATTGCAATTTTTGAGACTTTGATGTATTGGGGCTATAAATGCCCATTAAAGCTTTGTAAGAACGCATATGTTGATATTTATGAAGAATATTCATGTTCTATTGTGTTTTGCCAATGATTGTTCTAAAAGTCTCTTTGCTTTGTTTTGTAAATGTTCATAAGGACAATTTTGTGTGTTCTGGTTTGAGGCAAATTTCTGAACTGATTTTGATTAATTTGGGCCAAGTAGCCTTCTTGAAAGTTATAGAGGAATTTCGTAGCTTTCCAATGAGGTATAGCATGCCATTTTTGGGTGTGGGAATTGGAAGATGTGAATTTTCAAGTTTGAATGTTATTTAGTATGGAAATTTCAGGGCAGTAACTTCGATTTGGGTTTTGACCCTCATTGATGTAGAATTTGTTCATAGGGTCTTAATAAAAGTTGTAGCTCATGTTTTCAGCTTTTGAACACCATAAAGTATGCAATTTTTTGATATCAGGGCTAGAAGTTATGATCGAATGAAAAATTGATGTTGATTAGGATTGATTTTCCAGGACAGAAACTTTGAGTGACATTTTGACCCTCTTAAAGTTAGAAATTGTCCTTAGGGTCTTCATGAAAATTGTAGGACTTATTGTTATCTTTCCATTGATATAAAGAATGGAATTTTTGGACAATGGAGTGAAAAGTTATGATGTTTACAAATTTTAGTACTGTTTATGAGGAGCTTGTCGATTGGTCATTTTTTAGTGAACTTTTGACCCCTGTAGAGACCGAGCTTGTTTTTGAGTCCATCGTGAAAATGGTAACGCTGTCTTTTATCTTTCCATTAACACCAAGTTTGTAAAATTTGGAGTTTTGGATCAAAAGATATGAGATTTAGAAGTTGAGATGTTGGTGAAGAAGAAGAAGTGGAAAAGCCCCGTAGGGCACAAGCACTACGACGACTTTGAGGAGTAGCAGAAAAGCACCGTAGTGCACAAGCACTACGACGACTTTGAAGGTTAGCCCAAAAAGTACCGTAGTGTACAAGCACTACGGCAACTTTGAAGGTTAGCCTAAAAAGCACCGTAGTGCTTGAGGGATAGCAGAAAAAGCACCGTAGTGCAAAAACACTATGGTGACATTGGAGTTTTGATAGAAAAGTTTTGAGAGGTTGATGAACATCCAATAGTCTTTTGATTATAACTTCTTCTATCGAAACCAAATGATGTGATTCTTAAAGCATTGGATTCCTAAGACATTCCTCTATCTTTCCATAAAAATTTACGATTTTTGAAATTAATTTGAAAAAGATGGATTGAATCAAAGTGAGAGGATCGGGTAAAAGAGTATGAGTTGGATATTTTTTACTGAATATAGTTCAGCATTTTAGTGATATCTTGAGCTATAGAGCTCCGATTGAGTTGATTCTTATCCCTAATTAAATTAGAGACATGGGGCTACAAATTATCTGAGGGATCGAAGTTCAATTCAGTCCCTAAGATGTTCAATTTTTGGAATGAAGTTGGGTATAATGTGCAGTTTCGGTTTAGTAATAGTCTGAAAGTGTTTTGGCCATAACTTCTTCATTTCTGAACCAAATTGAGCGTTTTTGGTGTCGATAGAAACGTAAGACAATGAGGAACATTTTTCTAAAAGAAAGTTTTGTCAAATTGTCTCATTTACCTAATCAAAATAAGGAGTCAAGATGTCAGTTTTTTAAGACAAAAGGAGGGCAAATTTGGAAAGATCACTTAAATGAAGGGTAAAAAGGGAAGAACAAGAAATGTGTGGTTTTGTTTAAAAGAAGCAGAGAGCTATCGTAGGAGTTAGAAAAATAGAAGAGAAATAGAAGAAAGAAGAGAGGAGAGACTTCGATAGAGAGAAGAAGAAGAGAAAAAGAAGATCAAGTTTAGGGTTTTGATTTTTCTTGCTTTAGAAGAGTGTTTTCAAGAGTTTTTTGAAAAGGAAAAGGAAAAGGGAAGATCTACTCTTCCTTTAGAGCCAAAGAAGCAAAAACGTGGGTGAAGTGTTAAGGTAAGTTGTTTCAATTTCTTTGGTTTTTGAAGGGGCTTTTGGTTCCAATGGCTTAGGAAAAGTATGGGAAAGATGATTCTAGGATGAATTTCATGTTTTGATTTCTTAGGTTTTCCAATTTCTAAGATCCCTTTTGATTTAGGGTTTTGCGATTTTGGAGAAATTCAAGGGAGATAAGAGGAGCTAAAGAAAAGGCATTCTTGAGCAAGCCTAAAGCAAAGGATTTAAGGTAGGTACCACGTTTATGATTGAATAATGAGCCACTAAATTGCCACTAAGTTTTCTTTAGTTTTCGAAATCGAGAAATGAAAGTTAGTTTTTGGAATCAAATGATTAAATGATTTTAATTACTTCAATTATTGCTTTTAAATGATTTAAAGAAATTGATTATGTGTGTATATTTGAATTGTTGTGAATATGAGAAAATGAATGTGTGTTGAATTATTGTGAATCATTGCGATTTATGAATTATGATCCAGTTATGTCATTGAAACATGTCATGACATTTTGTATGAATGAAAAGATAGACAAGCTCGAAAGCACGAGCATTCAATAAATCGAGTTGAGCATGATTATGTGCTTGTTTGGACGAGAGAGGAACGTTTCGTTAGTCACGTGCACGTCGACGTATAGCCTTCTCCCGGCTGCCCGCTTGAGGCCACGAGATGCTGAGAAAATCGGACTCGTTTCGTTTACAATAAACTTCAGTTTATCCATTTTGTTCCACGGAACTCTCGAGCCATTTGTTTGTGCATTGCATCTTTGAATTGTCTAGTTTGTCGCATAATTTAAGTGTGTTGTACTGATGGTTAAATAGATATGCTAAGTGATGTGATGATGTGATTGATTTTGAGTTTTGAGTTTGAATTGAGAATTTGACTGAAAGCGGAGCAATTATGAATTTATTATGATTTTTAGACGAAAAATGAACATTTCAACAGTTTTACTTATTGAATTTGAAACATGTGGCATAGGTTTGAATTTGAACTTTACAATAGTTTTTGCTTGTTTTCGGTTATAAACTTGTTACCCACGAGCGTAAAGCTCACCCCCCTTCATTCCCATCCACAGGTGATGAGAAGAAGATCGGGTGAAAGAAAGTGAAGGTTTTTGCTTGCATGTGTTCATCTTGTATAGGGGTTTGAAATGTGAATTTGTGTCTGAGATATGGATTTGTATATATATTCGGATTGTGGTTATTAATATTGTAATATGGCTTGGAAATGTCATTAATATTTTGTAAGCATTTGTCTTATGGCATGTAAATGAATTATGAATTTGTGTATCGAATTGAGATATGAATGTGTTGGGTATTGAAATATTATGATGATATGAATGTGATTGATTGCGTTTGGATTCCGGACAGGAGGACCGATGATTGTGATGGTTGGTCTGAATTATTGAAGTGCTTTTTGTGTATGAATTGATGGTACTTAGGCATGTGTAGGAATATGAAATGTGGAATGGTGTATGGATATGAAAAATCAATTGTGTAGGAATGACATGAGATAAGTTGAGTGGAATGACATGTATTAGAAGAAGTTTTTCGTTCGAATCGATGAAATTCGAATATAAATTGTTGCAATTTGTTAATAAGCGAATTTTGGAATAAAAAGATATATGATTTGTGGTGAATGATTAAAATGTTTTTGCATATGAAGGATCATATCGATTGAGGTTTGAGTAAGGGAAGAATTATATGGATTGAGGAATTGGAATTGATAAATTTTCAAATTGGAAATTTAAATTACTTTGAATGATGTGTAAAAGGTTGAAAAAAATGAAGCGATGTTAGTTAAGGCATGTTTAGCTGTGGTTTTTCAAAAGAAAAATGGGCTCCATCATTGGTGGTATCAGATTTTTAAAAAAAAGTATGATCGTTTTGATATGGTATTTTTGTAAAGAGTTGGGTTCCAAAAACGGGATCCAACATGAGTGGTATCAGAGCAAGAAAATGAATTGATGTTTGTTATGGTATTTTGTTAAGAGTTGGATTTCGAAAACGGAATCCAACATGAGTGGTATCAGAGCACGAGGAGATTACAAGGAAATGGAGTAAAAGGTATGATTTGTTTATGACAAGTTGGGTTCCGGAAACAGGGTCTTACAGTTGTAGCGGGAGTGGTCATGTCAACTCCAGCATGTTTTTCGGGAAGGGAATCAATGTGCGGATAGCCTCGCGTGCTTGGCCGGCATGTTACCTCCGAGTCTTCATATCCTTAACGAGCCCCCTTTGGCGTCAGGGAGCTTCTCCTCCACGATGCGCACGGCGCAGTGTACCCCAGAGCGTTGATTTAGCTTTATAGTTTTTCTTTCCTTTTGTAATAACAAAAATTAATAGCAAGACCAAAAAGATGAGAAGCATGACATATGGGATATAAGAAGAAAATTGTGCTTGGAGGTTACAAAGAAGCTTTGTAGTTTAGGTAAAGTTTCTAGACTTTTAATAGAAATGTGAAAGGCCTTAGTCATCAAAATCCTTTACCTTTTTCCTATATTTAGTGGCTATTTTTACATTTATATTTAAAATTTTTAGCTAATTCTAGCTCTTTTTTAAAACCCCGAAATTCTGTCTTCCCGCAACTAAGAAAACTTTAAGATTTCTTACATATTTGTAGTACTCAATTGTGATTATAAATTTATAATTTTTATTCAACCAATTTCTTCAAAAATAATGGAAATATCTTTAAAAACTTAATTGATGAAAAATTAAAAAATTAATGTATAAGAATTTCAATTAAAATTTAATCATTAATTAAACTATATTATAATTAAATATTTGTAATCAAAATTTAATTAAGACTAATTGAGAGTTTAAAAGATGGAAATAAAAATGTAAAATGAAGTTAAACTTAATACAATTTCAATTAGACTTGATAAAAATACAAATAGACATAATTAATATAAATTAAAAGTAACCGCATATAAGTATTGTTGAACCAAAGAAGGTTTTAATCGACACTTTGATGATAACAAAACATAATTACTACTAATAAGTTTATTATTTTAATAAAAAACAATTTAAGAATAAAATGAAGGCACTCAAGAAAATAGATTATAAATTTAATAAACAGAACTTCAGCTTTGTAATCGTCTAAATAAAGATCAAACAAAAAACAAAAGAAGACTAAAGTTTATTAAGGTCATTTTATATTTAATGTTATTATTTGTAATCTTGCTTTATTAATTTGATATTCTAAAAGGTTCACTATGAATAAATATTTCATTTCACTTTATTGTATAATTCTTTTCATTCATCAAGAGTGTAGCATCCCACTCCCGCAAGACCCGAACTCGACATTGTTGGTAATATCCGAGCCCGTGCCTCACGAGGGTGGTATGCTAGAGCAGTTGGATACAGTCAAAAACTCAATATAACTTTTTTTAATATGGTCGTATGCGCGAAAACCAGTAGACAAGTTGGGCCCGCTTAACTTCGTAAACTTTTTCAGCCATAATACAATTTCAGCCAGAATGATACATTCCACTGTATTTAGCCATTTAACAAACCACCATCCACAACCAAATTAGGCCCAATTTTATTTATAAACATTTTCAGTATTACATTACAATCAAAAGAATGTCAATATCCATTTGGGGCCCACTGGAATACAAGTACTATTTTACAGAAATCGCAGAAATATAAATTGCTACAAGTATAGAATGCCACTAATGCAGACGTGAACTGATCCCGACCTCTATCTCCGACTGATATGCAGTAGGCATACTCCCGTTTGTCTAATGGGGTACTCTTCAGAGCCTGAAAAATAGTTGCAAATTTTGGGTGAGTTTTGCGAACTCAGTGAGGAACCATCATCGATGGTTCACCCAATTCATACAATATGTCATGTCATATAACATATAGTCTCACCGTTACATACTTGATTACATTTCACAATTTTCCTTGACCATAAACAATTTCACTTAGGTATAGACAGTCTATACATATCATCCAATTAGTCATACATAACCAAAAGAATCTATGTAATACTCAAATATAACACAGTTGTTTCATATTCCGCATTCAGAAGTACCACGTGACGTAATCCATGTTCAGAAACACCACATGATTATAACTAAGCGCATAACTGCACATTCAGAAACACCACATGTTTGCACATAAGCAATCACAGTTTATTTTACATTAGCATACTCCGAAGTATCACATAATTGTATTTAGACAATTCATGAAGATATAAGGCATTCTTGCCTTTTTCCCATTCAAAATGTTCAATCAAATATGTATGCAGTGCGTATGTGACACTTTCCCATTTTATTTCGGTGTTGTGACCGAGCACCTGAACTGTCCCATATAGGGCTCATTAAGCGTTAAACGCGTCTTAGGAGTAGGAGAGCCCTTTGGGTATGCACTACTAACGCGTCTTAGGGGTAGGAGAGCCCTCTGGGTATGCACTACTTCCCTTCGAGCTCGAGGCTCTAATACGGTGAGCTTTTAGCTCTCGGCGGCTGCTCCGGTCACAACTATCATTTTCTGTCCATGCGTTCATGTATGAAATGCATATGTCCCAAGTAACCAGTATATGTATCGTACTTAATCCACGTATCACAATGTGTCACATCATAACCAGTAGTTCACAATTTCCCAATTACACGATACATATATCACAGTGAACCCATATATCACATAATTGCATCTTCAGAAATACCATATGATTGCGATCACACAAGGCTAAGGCATTGTGGCCTTGCACCCAATTAAAATTATTCAATCAATGCATAGGAAATGCATATGCCCAATTTAACAGTCAATGAATCACAATCAGTAAATGTGTCACAGTCTGTCACATTAGAGGCAAAGCAATTGATCACATTAATAGCAAGCAATTGTCAGGTTCACAATTATCACAAAACATCACATCATGAACACTTCTATGTCAGATCTCCCAATACATCGGACCATCTGTCCGGAATCCAGTCAGAATCAATCACAACCACTAACCCGCCATTATCTCCACAGTGAACATATAGTAATTGAGAGAAAGCCATCTAGGTTACTCACCTATAGCTTCCGAGCTAGTGCCGCGAAGTCTCAGCAACGTCGGTAGATCGACGCTCCAAATGTGCCTCTATAATGGTCAAAGTACATAAACATTACCAATTATACAATCAGTACTGTTTAATGATGCACATGTAGCAATTAAAATGTGTATAATGCATGTTCGTGACATTCCCGATTTTATTCCAAAATTTCCATCACAAAATGTTCCCCTATGTCTTAGGAAATCATAGACACTAAAATCACTCAATTCGGACATCAATAGGTCCAAATATTACTATCTGATTCCCTCACTTTAACCGAACCAATCCACGTCAATTTCACCTCTAAAAATCACGTCAATTTTACCTCTAGAAATGAAATTTAATAAGTCATAAATTCGATGCCTCGAGAATCAGGTCAATCGAATGTCGGACGAAAAAGTTACAAGCAAAAGAATGGAAAAAGGTCAGTACAAGTCGACTTATCTGAGGATGCTAGTCGACTTACTCTACTGTGTATGTACAAGTCGACTTGTCTGAGGATGCAAGTCGACTTACACTACTACAATGGCAGATCTGCAAAACTTTCTCCGACATACCAACTTCCATAGGTCATAACTCCTTATACATAGGTCCAATGTGTTTCAAACTTTCCAGACCTCTAATTAACACATAATTTACATTTCTTCTTTTATAACCATGGTCTAATTCGGTCATTAAGGGCATTCAAATCTCCCATTTACAATCAACTTTAACATGCAGTTATAGGTTGGACCTTGTCTTACTCAAAACCTTATAACTCATTCATTTCACATCCAATTAAGGTGATTCAAAGTTTCATTTTCAATAGACTCATATGGCTATCACATATCCAAAAACGGCTGAAAAATAATTTAAATTGGATTTACTGTGATTTTTACAAGCCTGACCTGTTTCTGTTTTCTTCTGTATCACTAAGGTTAGTAACAACCTTCACTTATTCAGCCATATCTACCAACATACTCATCCAATTAAACTTTCCTTTCTACAGAACTTAGATGACATATTTTTGAACATTTCGTAAGAAGAACTCATCATCCAATTCTAACTCTAAGTTCTTCAATCAATTAACTTTCAGTTCTCATTTCAATCTCGCTGGTATTCTGAACCAAATTCAATTAAGGGCCTATTACTCTTATTTGGCTCACCCTAAAATCGTGGAAAAATTCATAAAAATAGTAGACATCTAGATCTAAAACTTCTATGTTTTGGGTTTCTCTATATTCGCACGGTAACCAGTTCAAAAAAATTAAACAATGAGAGCCACGAATCTGTCTTTGCAATCTCAAAACATCCCAACTCAAGTTAATCATTATTTTAGTTCAAATTAGCCATGCAATTAACCTTAAGCAACATCACAATTAACTTTAAAACCATCATATAAACATATGATTTACCTTAAGCAAGCTTCCACTCTTCTAGACTTCACAATCCCACCATCCTCTCTAATTCTTTCCACGACACACAATCATCATCACTTTTCAAGGGAAGCTAGGTTAGGCTCTTAGAAGCAAGATGAGGAGCAACAATTTTAGCTAGCATAGATGGAGAATTCAAGGAAGGGGAAACCCACGAAAGAGAAGAAGACAATCTCACAAAAACACTTTTCTCCCTTTCCAACTTAGAAGTGTCAAGAATATGAAGGCTCCTTAGGTGAATGTAAGCTTGCAATAAATATATGAAGATGATTCATCATGCCACTTGGGTAATGTCATGAATGCATGTACAGTTAGTTTCACGACAACCATGTATTTTTCACAAAAAACCCATTTAAGCACATATACCGGGAAATGTC
This sequence comes from Erythroxylum pelleterianum, assembly GCA_027563865.1. Lineage (NCBI taxonomy): Eukaryota > Viridiplantae > Streptophyta > Magnoliopsida > Malpighiales > Erythroxylaceae > Erythroxylum > Erythroxylum pelleterianum. The sequence goes on along the minus strand of JAOQMR010000001.1, from coordinate 22,104,810 downwards.
ATGAATGCATGTACAGTTAGTTTTATGTGCAATTCCACTATTCACGCGTAATGTTATGCATGAATATTGTCACACAATACTAAACACTCTCGACTCTTTTCAAATTACTATTTTACCCTTCCTATTGGGGGTGGGATGTTACAAAGAGGCATTGAAGCTTTTGATTCTAATAAAAAAGTCTTTTTTTTATTTTAAGAAACTATATTACCAACAAACGAAAAAGTCTACAATATACAGTTACTAACAAACCAACAAAGGCAGTCAAAAGAGGAGGGACATAGCCCCTACCATCTCAAAAGCACAATCAGAACAAACAATACATATCACTTAAACTAAAGAAACCAACGCCTCCTCATGGCTAATCTTATAGGGTCCTATTTACTGTTAACGATGATGGCCTCCCTTATCAAGTTAACTATGCTATCCGCCAGCTCATATTTGCTTCTTTCCACTTGCTTGTAAAGTCGAGAGTTCCTCTCCCTCCATATTTGATAAATAGCCATTTGAAACGAGGCTTTGATAAGGAACCCGTCTAGCCTCCCCTTTTTGGTTTTTTGTATCACTTCTGCCAGCACATCATCCCATTCATATACAGAATTTAGAGTGCATAGCAAATGCAAAATACGATTCCACACCACTTTGGTATACTTACATTCGAAAAACAAGTGGTTTCGACTTTCATTTACAAGCTTACACAACACACAAAGGGGTCAAAAGTACCAAACCACCTATCCTTGGTTCTCAATCTATTTTTAATAGCTAGCCACAAAAAGAAAGCAACTTTCGGGTACAATACCTGATTCCAAACTAGTTCAGCCCATGGTACTTGTGCTCCCATCTCTCTCCCTAGGCCACGTCCTGAAGATGTAGTAAAACCACCATCTTGGGTTGCTGTTCAACGTACCTTATCTAAAGTATTACTCAATCTAATGTTGTTCAAATAGCTGGCAATATGGTGTCCGAATCTGCACCTAAGCAAGCAATCACTCTCTCAGACAACCCAAGCAATAGATGCTACCTTAGGGATACAGTTCCTAACCCCTATTAAGTCGTGCTGAAGCCATGAAGGACTCCTCTCATGCCAATTATCAACCAGAAAAAGTATCCTCACCACTCCCAACTCTATTACTTATTAAAGGGTTAATCAAATCCCTCAACTGCAGGAGATTTTTAAAAATCCATGAGTCATCGGGTCTCAGTTGAAGATACCAGAAACTATGTCCCTTAAGGCAATAGACCTGCTTCCATTTGACCTACAAAGCCTCTTTATCTACAAAAAGACGCCAAATTTGCTTCAAAAGTAGACATCGTTGCATTATAGTGAACGAAATGATGCCTAAACTGCCATTCTTCTTAGGAATGACAATCTCACACCACTTAACTTTCACACCCCTACTGTTTTCATGATTGCTAGACTATAAGAACGCTTTGATAATCCTCTCCATTTCTTTAATCACTTTCTTCGGAATAACAACATGAGCCACCCAGTTCACATTCATACTATTCAATACAGATACAATAAAGCTAACTCTGGTTGCAAAGAAGAGGAAATGATTCTGCCAGGCATTGACTCTACTCTTTAATTTTTCCAGCAAAGGCAGGAAGTCAGTAAACCGAGGCTTACCTGAGGTGATTGGTACCCCCAAATATCGAAACAATGTGCCTAAAAGAGATAGCCCGACTATATTACTCAGTTCTTCCCGATTGTGAACATCTGAGGATATATAAATACCACTCTTCTGAAAGTTTATTTGCATACCCGACCAACGAGAAAAGTGGTCACAAGATTCATCATCATCGCTAGCACCTGCAGTTCTGCCTTGCACAAAAGGATCACGTCATCCGCATACATTAAATGAGACAGTTTCAGGTCAGCACATTTGTAATGGTATTGAAAGAGCCCATTACATTGTACTAGTTTGGATAATAACCGTGATAAGCCCTCCATCGCCAGCGTGAATAAGTAAGGGAAAAGGGGATCCCCTTACCTTATTCCTCGTTAAGGCTTAAAAGGCTTCGTCGGAAGTCCATTGACAAGTACGCTAAGTGAGGTCGTTTGGACACATTGAGATATCAGATGACAAAACCAAGGGGGCAATCCAATCCCTAGCATGCATTCTAACAAGTATTCCCAGTCCAGAGTATCAAAAGCTTTATAAAGATCAAATTTTAAGGCACAACTGGTAACCTTCTTACCAGTATGATATTCTCCCATTAGTTCTTGTAGCAATAGTATGTTGTCTCCTATACTCCGTAACAGAATAAAGGCCCCCCGAGCATTGCTGACAATCTCCACCAACACCCCTTTCAAGAGCTCCGCTAAAAGGGAAGCAATAATCTTGAACACTGTATTGCAACATGATATCGATCTATAATCCGTAATCTTATCGGGTCTCACCTTCTTGGGAATTAAGGATATGTGTGTATGGTTTATCTCCCGCAAGAGTTTCCCAGAAGAGAAAAACTCAAGTACTGCCTTCGTTACCAATTGCCCAGTAATGTGCCATGTCTGTTGGAAGAACCCAGCGGAGAACCCATCCGGACCGGGAGCTTTGGAGCTATTAAGGAGAAACAAGGCTTCCTTTACTTGCGCCGCTGTAAAAGGGGCATTAAGCAGGTCCATCCTTTCTTGACTGTGATTGAAGTCCAGGACATTCCTAACCCCAAATCTAGCCCTTCTCAGAGCATCATAGCTTCCCATAAGATGAAAAAAAAATCCCTAATATGATCCGACACCACTGCTTGACCCCTTAGAATGCTCCCCTCAGAGTTCATAAGTTCAGTGATAGTGTTAATATTGCGCCTAGCAAGGATAGCTGCATGAAAATACTTGGTGTTTCGGTCCCCATCCTTCAGCCAGGTTTGTCTTGCTTTTTGTCTAAGAATAGAGTCATTTAGCTTCAAAGCCTCCTGGCATTTATGCATGACATCGGCCTCAAATACCCGAAGTCCATCATTGAGGGGCTCCCTGTAACACTGCTGCTAGAGATCCGCCAAGTGAGTGCTCATCTCCTGGAGATTGCTAGATCACTGTTTACTAAAGTCTTTAATCGCTCATTTAGCAAGCTTCAGCTTTTGCATCAACTAAAACCCCTTATATCCCTAAATCTCCATCCGCCAAATCTGGGCAATCATGACCATAAAACCCTCAACTCAGAGTAAGCCATTGAAAAACAGAAAAGGAGCTCCACATTTATGATAATCAAACTGATGTTGAATGATAATAGGCGTGTGGTTCGAAAAAACTGGGTCACCAAACTCCATTGAATCGAAAGGGAAAGATAAGAGCCATTGTTGATTTATCAATGCTCGATCAAGTTTCTTTCGAATGTACAAGTGACCTTTTTGTTTGTTCTCTCAATTGAACCACCTGCCACTCCCTCGAAGATCAACTAAACCAGAGTTAAATAATAATTGTTGTAACTCCCCACCAGCTCCACCATGAAATCCCACTCCACCCTCAACTTTCGAAGAGTTGAGACAGCAGTTAAAATCCCCAGCAATCACCCACGGTCCACTCACCCCAGCAAGAAACTCCTGCAACTCTGTCTACAAATCAGCCCGCTGAAAAGCAAAGTTTGAAGCATAGATTAAAGTGACCATAATGAGGTCCTTGCCAATTTCTTTACACTGCAAGTGCATAAACTGGGCTCCTATATTGATCACCTGGACTTTAATTTTTGTAGAATTATACCAGCAAAGGATTCTACTATTATAGTGGTGTGCGTGATTTGAAATAAGACTCCATTGAGTCCCCAAAAACGATAAACCTTTCCTATCAGCCGAAGCTTTTATTTTTGTCTCCAGCAAACCTACCAAAACAGGGTTCGTGTTAGCTACTAGCTGCTTCACCATCAGCTTTTTAGAGGGGTCATTGAGCCCCCTTGTGTTCCATACTAGGATAGACATCATTAGAATAAGCACTCAGGGGGCATCACACTTTTGTGCTTTTTCTTCTTGGCTTTTTTCTTAACCGTCGTCCGTTTAGGCTACTTAGTCAAGGTCTGCTCAATCTCCCCTTCTTCTAAGGTTACAACTGTTGTTTGCTCATGACTGGCACTGTTGTCAGCAGGTTCCATTTGTTCCCCACCCATCTGCTCTATTCTGGTCCTCGGAGTGTCTGGGAGAGCTGGCATTGTTGGAACAACTCCTACGAGAGGAGTTATTGTAAGAGATCTAGAAGGGGGGTTGAATAGATCTTTAATATTTTTCGCAGAGTTCTACAAAAACACGGAATTAATACACACAAAACAATTTAATCAAATTAAATTAAGAGTATAGAG
>JAOQMR010000001.1:22051045-22080159 GCA_027563865.1 Erythroxylum pelleterianum | reverse complement strand
TACGTTGTGAATCACACTTCCAATCCGACTTTGGAGAGTCGATATCTTCAACCAGTGTATGGTATAGAAGGACGTTAACCTAGTGAGGGTTAGCCAGTGTCATATCCCTGTGTCACCTCTCTACTCTTGTAGAGTCTTTACTTCAAAAATTTTGGCTACTTCTCTCCACTTGCATGATGATTTCAACTCTCATTAAATGAAGATGCTTCTGGTCTCTTTCACTTACTTTTTGACTACCATTTAATGAAGTGCATATGTCTATCTTCTTCCATACAAAGCTAGCTTGATTTATTTACTAACACCAACACATATATATATATATAAAAGCTTGTGTGGAAGACATAAATGTAATATCATTTTAAGAAAATAAGGCAGGTAAAGGGTTATATTAGCTAGTTCTTTGTTTTATAGTTTCGTAAATTATAGAATTGAGTTATATTATATAAATTCATTTAAGAACAAGAATTTAGAATATGACAAAAAATTTGATGTAGGAGTGGTCAAATATATTCTTTAGATAAATAGAATACATATGAACTAAAAGATAATCATCAATTTGTAAAACTATTTGATAAAAATAGACCAACAACAATAACAACAACAACAACAATAATAATAATAAGTATATAATTGCATGTTTTTCTACTTTTTATTTGTTAATATTGCGTTATACATCAATGTGCAACTTTATGTTGCATGTTTAGTAATCTATATAAACATATATGCATTTAAAGACAATTTAGATGTAATTAATAAAATAAAATACTTTTTAATAGGTGTTGAAAATTAATTTATTCTATTCGAATTTAAATTAAAGTTAATACATCCTTATGACTTTCCTTTTTTTAAGAGTGTTGGAACTTGATATTATAAGTTATAAATAGAATTCACTGTCTAGTCACATCATAAATTATTATAAGAATAAATGAAAGTGAAATATTTAAATCTAAAAATATATTGGACTATAAATAAATAATGTTGTTTATGTTCAACAACCTATCGACTAGTTCTAGTTTAATGGCATAATTTTATAAAGACATTTTTATCTTATATATATTTAAAAGTATATGATAAAGTTTATGGTATAAATATACATTACAAAAAAATTATGATGAGATTATAATTTTGAGATTTGTATTGTATTTATTTAATATCCTTAACTTGTTTCTAGTTATTATTCTATTAAAACGGGACATTAATATAGTGTAAAAAGATTAACATATGTTAATTTTCTTCTTTATGAAAGAAATAGTCAATCTTCTAGACTAAAGTACGAAGATACTTAAACATACAGTACGTGTAATTACTTATTAAAGAACAAGTTTAATAAGCTGACTCTATATGAAAAATCTAATTTTAACATTACATGTATGTCTTTGGAAATTTTTATTGTAATTAGTGTAAAAGTAATTCGTTTAATTAAGATCTCCAAAGTATCTTGTATAGGGATTGATATATTTTAATACTATTTATTACATCTTTTAGTTAAAAAATAATTCAATCAATAATTATTGGATATAATGTAAATTATACAGAAGTAGTTAAATAATCAATATAAGATTCATCGCCCTAAAATAATTAAAGAGAATGTTTTGTTGTTCCAATAAATATTGATTTGAGAAATTTTTAGTTAAGTTAGGATGACACTTTGAAAATAGTTTACAAATGTCATTTATTGAATTAATTATTAATGGTGATTTGACTCAAATGGAATAGACATTAATTTCATACTTTATGTCTAATTAGAACATTATACGATGAAGTATTAAATTATACAAAAAAAAATCATGTATAGGAAAGTTAGTCAAAACTACTTTGACAATCTTAATCTATAAATATAAATTATTTACTTAGAAAATTAAAGATAGATTAAAATATTTTAATTTATCTAATTTTATATATAATTTAGGGTCATAATTTATAATTTATTTTCATTGTTAACACATTTGAGAATCTAATGAGTCACCCACAAAGAATATGTTGAAGAGAGAAAATTCGTTTTAATCAAATTAATTTGATCGTAAAGTTTAAGAAATTTTACGAGTAACTATGAAATATTTAGTAAAAAAGGATTAATATGATATATTTGATTTTATTTGGACCTAATTGGTATTTAATTAGAACTAAATATAATTCTAAATTTAATTAGAACTTTATTTTTAATTAAATTACTAAAATGTTCAAAAATTATTATAAATAGGCTTAGACTCCCTTGAAGCAAGATATTAGATACTTTTGCGACTATGATGATTGAGATGAACCAATTTTACAATTCAAGTAAAATGACAAGAAATATGTTAAACTTTACAATAAGATATAAATTATTATTCATATTTATTATGATTTATGTGATAATTATTTTATATAATTTAAGTGATCTTAATTTTTGAAAAATCAAATACAAAATATACTTCGTAATTAATCTGTTAAAAACGGGATTTGGTCCCGGTGCAGATTTGCCAACAAATACTTGTGTTTATTTTGATATTCAAAATGATACAACTATGGTTATCTATTCTGATGTGAACTAACTTGAAGAGTATAACCATTTGGAAAACTTCAAAATGAGAACCGGATTGAGTTTCGTATATGTTAATTTTATAATATATGGTATTATAAAAAATGACTTGCGTATATGACTTTGGACTGTATATCATCAACCCTACAAGTCCAGCCTTTACGCGGGCACAGTCGACCTTTTTTGAATTGAAGCAAGACATAGAATTTGCGCCCCTCCCCACCCAACAATTGTTATACATTATAAGTCAGAAAAAGATACAGAAATTTAAGTAGAATAATGATTAAAATTGCATTTCCGGAGAATACAGCAATGTTATGAATATCGTACCGGACTCAGTACCAGATTAAGCTTTGGAATAAAATTATACCGGTATCGGTCAGCACCGGGTACCGTTTTGGGTAATTTTTTAAATTTATAAAATAATTTCTACAATTTTTAAAATTTACAAAATAGTCCATTAGTATATTGTACAGTTGTACTGTATATCTTACTAGTTTACTGTTTACATCAACTATGTTTTCAAAAATCTTAAAAATAAATAATAATGACAATTCATATGAAATAATAATAATTTTTAAATATTTCACATATAAATAATAATCACAATTAATATAAATAAAGACAATCATCATCATTTAATTATAAAATTAAAAATATTACAAAGTATTAAAAATATTACAATAATACAATTTCATCATTTAAATAAATAATATTACAATAATACAATTTCATCATTTAAATAAAAAATATTACAATAATACAATTTCATTATATAAAATATTAAAAATAATTTAAATAAAAATAATTTATTAGTAATTAAAATAAAAATATTTTATTTTTAGGTTTTATTTAATTTATAATTATTATTAGTAGTAAAATATTATTATTTTAAAAACTTTGAAAAATTGGGTGGGGGGGAGAGAGAGGTAGGAGGGGGCGAGAAAGATTTTGAAAATTTTTAAAAATTTGTAAAAAAGTCTTTCAAAATTTTAAAATTTTCGGTATCAGCTTTAGCTGGTATTTTACATACCGGCTGGTACAGCCAAAATTTTCCGGTACTGATTAGTATTCAAATTTGATACTAATATTTAAAATTTTGTGTCAATTTTAGACCGATATGATGCATACTGGGAGATACCAACCGATACGGAACAAAATTCTAAACAATGAAATACAGTCATTTAAAGGAATAATTAATGTTGCTAATTTAATCAAACCCAACTGGATTCTCTGTACTACTTTTTAGTCTGCAGTGGTGAGTGGTGGCCTTTTGATGTGGGGACAAGCGCTCGGAAAATTGAATATGTACTCAAATCAATTTTCAACTACTTCTTGTTGTTTTGGCTTTTCATTCCAAATCAGATACACTAATTGACTCGATTACGTCAAGTTTCGGACAACCATGAAATGAAAGAACATGTACTTACTTGATGGTTGACACTTGACACAACAACACATCAACAATAATGAACAGGCTACTTTACTTGACTAAGTAGTTCGAGACAGATCTACTTACAAAGACAAGCAACCATCTCCATATTACACTTGCTCTCCTCTTCAATGCCCACATAACACAGCCATGGCTATCTCACACATCTATCTATCTGTTATTGTAGTAGCGCTCCATTTACACACCAGAATGGCAATGGCATGCAATTCCAATGACCTGACAGCCCTGAATGGCATCTCCAACTGTCTGACTTCGAAGATTGATGGCTGGGGAAGCACCGAGGACTGTTGTACTTGGAATGGCGTGGCTTGTGATAATTCCAGTACTGTTTCAAGCAAGAGGGTAGTTGGTCTGGACCTTGGAAACAAAAAAATTGCAGGAAGAATCTGTGAATCTATAGGAGGTCTGGATCAACTCAGAACACTGAACCTTTCCCACAATTTGCTTTATGGAAACCCTCCTCCCAATTTGTTTCGCCTGCAGAATTTAGAAGTTCTTGACTTGAGCGGTAATAATTTGCTAGGCCCAGTACTTGAAGGTATTGATTTACCCTCAATCCGCTATTTTGACATTTCAACGAATTATTTTAATGGTTCTGCTGATGCTGCACTTTGTGAGAAGTCACCCAATATCCAAGTTCTTAACTTGGGGAATAATCGTTTTAGTGGCGGGATTTCAACAAAGTTTGGGTCTTGTACTTCTCTCCTGCAACTTTTCCTAAATGGCAACAATCTCTCAGGCAGTTTTCCGGAGATTCTGTTGCAGCTGAAACTTTTGAACCAATTGCATCTTCAAGAGAATTGGTTTTCTGGGCCTGTAAGCGTTGGAATAAAAAATCTTTCTAACTTGGTGGAGTTGGATCTTTCCGACAACCTGTTCTCTGGAGGACTTCCTGATGCTTTTGAGAATCTTGGTAAGCTTGAGCTCTTCTCTGCAAGCTCAAATAACTTGAGTGGCAACTTGCCCAAATCGTTAGTCAATTCCCCATCTCTTGTAGCTCTCGACTTGCGTAACAACTCCTTAAGTGGTCCATTAAATCTCAACTGTTCAGCAATGATACATCTCAACTCCCTGAATCTTGGTAGAAATTATTTCGATGGACTAATCCCTGAAAGTATGTCTTCCTGCAAAAGTTTAGGTACCCTTAACCTTGCCCGCAACAAACTTGAAGGTGCGATTCCAAACAGCTTCAGAAATCTCCAGGCCCTGAGACTTGTTTCCCTCTCAAATAACAGCCTCGTAAATCTGACAAGAGCTCTTGACGTTCTAGGGAATTGCAAAAACTTAAGTATAGTCGTCCTTACTTTGAATTTTAAGGAAGAACAAATTCCTTCTGACATGAATTTGCAATTTGCAAACCTCCGAGCACTTGTCATTGCCAACTGCCGCCTTAGAGGATCACTTCCACTATGGTTGAATGATTGCAAAAAGTTGCAGGTGTTAGACCTGTCTTGGAACCTTTTGGGTGGAACTCTGCCAATCTGGTTGGGCAATTTCAGACATCTATCCTACTTGGATTTGTCAAACAACTCCTTTACTGGTAACATGCCTGAAAGCTTGACAGAACTAAAAGCTCTTACCAATAGAAATATCACATTAGAAGGGATGCTTGTCGAAGTTCCTATGTACAGGAAGCTGCAACGGGCCAGAGAAGGATGGGCATATAACAGTCTAGGGAGCCTGCCACCAACCCTGGATCTAAGTTGCAACAATCTCTCTGGACCAATCTGGCCAGCATTTGGAAAATTGATCGGGCTTCATGTTCTAAATTTAAAGAATAACTCTCTGTCAGGATCAATTCCAGATGGTTTATCAGGCATGGTAAGCATAGAAACTTTGGACTTGTCGCATAACTTCTTATCTGGTCAAATACCCAATTCACTGGTAAAGTTGAGCTTTCTATCAAAGTTCAGTGTAGCATACAATCAACTACAGGGAGAGATACCAACAGGAGGCCAGTTCATGAGTTTCCCATACGCAAGCTTTGAAGGCAACAATGGTCTATGCGGAGAAATTTTCATTTCCTGTAGACCTACCCAAAGTCCTCCTTTGTCTTCCGATGAACACATGGATATTTTAGGGTGGCCGTTTGGAATAGGAGTTGGGACTGGCTTTCTCCTCTCTACCATCATTTGCTTCACATTTGGCCTGGCAGATCAAATAGTTAAAAGAATGAGATCCATATTGAATGTAGGGAATGCAAGGGGTAGGAAACATTTTACTTCAAGAAAATGATTCATCCTTGTAGCAGATTGCAATGGTACACAGTATTTATTGATCGGCGTAAATTGTCTCTAGATCCTTACGTACGAGTCTAATATATTCTTTTAAGTTGAATTTGCATTTAAATCTTGCATATTTTTTGAACAAGTTGTGACATTTAATACAAACTTCAGAAACTGTTGCATCAGTGCAGATAACATCTTAGCCTGATTCCTAGAAAGGTACACGTATCTCCACAGCCACAAGGTCATGCATGCAAATGAAAGTTCATAGACTTGAGCTAGTCTAAGGATCCCTCAATACTAATGAAATCTCTGGGTTGGGAGAAGTGGATTTAACTGCTGGTTGTTTTGTCTGCTGAAGTAATTTCAGCACTATACCACAAGGGCTGAGATTGTCATAGAGATGATCCAATGCATAAAATTTCTGTAATGGCATCCTGACTTCATTTCTGAAAACAAGTCTTGCATGACTTGCAGGCGGGTAAAGCGGGGCTCAAAATTTTAATGAAAAATAAGAAAGTATTGAAAAAGACCAGGACATACCTTGAGCTATGAGATTTAAACATCTTAGCATGGTCACATTTGTTCTTGCTGCTGATAAGATACGATTCAGTAAAAGTATCCTAGAATAATGGGTTCACGAAACTCAGAAGATGTCAGTTTACGTAGGAACCTGTGTTATCTTTAGGCAGTGGAGCACATTTTCTCAAATTACTCTGATGTACAATGTGAAAGATAGATTACCCCGGAAAACAAATTTCAAATTAGTTTAAGAATTTGCAGTTTACAGGACACTCTGTATCAGAAAATGCAGATGTCAAGTTTGTCAATTCCGTGGTTATTGTACATAATAGATATACTGGTTAAATGTGGCAAAGAACTTAGGATTCTGACTTTATTCTGGGAATCTCAAACCGTTTATCAGGAACCTCATTAAAGATACAGTGCAGCTCGACTTGCATTGTTTAATGATAAAACAGTTCATTCTGGTCTGGTGATCAAAAAACTGGAGAGCATCAATGGAGTTGGGGCCTTTTTTGGGGAACCTCCAAATTTAGTTATAGCAATGCCCTCCCGAAAGCTAACATTCGTGTCAAAAGTGGGGAAGATAGTGGCTTTCTTCAAATTTTCAATCAGAAATCATACAATACAGTAAAAGATGCATCATGTTCTTGAAGTCTTGACGGATTATGATCCTTTTCATGTCTTGATACACTAAACAAAAGAAAGAAGATACGGGAAAATCGTAGCCCACTCCGCCTTTCCTGTCCTCTGCCTTCAATGCTCATGCTACAGAATACAGGAATGTCTCAAACTGACCAAAAAGTAATCCCATTTTTCAGATTAATTGGCCAAGCTGAAGCTTTATCACAAGTCAAACTTAAGCTAGTATAATACCAAAAGCATGGTCTGATCGTGAGAAAAGTAATCATATAAAGGCAATCAAATGTGCAAAGGGAACTTAAAATTCATAGAAAGTAAAAGTGCTTGTGCTTGCATGCATCCTCTTCCCTCCACAACAGAGAACAATTCACCTCACTCTCTATTATGTCCAATGCTTAGAAAAGCCTTGCTTCTTGCATCAAAATTAAGAAACCTACCTGCGCATTCGAGAGGAGATCCACCGAATGAACTTTTTTTTTCTCAAACCCCTTCTCACTAAAACTCAAATTCCTCAGAAAAGGCACAATCACATGAATTGATGGCCTCCATAGAACTTCCATCGAATAACATCCCATAAAAAAAGAAAAAAAAACTAACTTCATTATTTGGTCCATTGACAAGGTCAAGGTCCTTCATTGCACGAAAGAGAGGGTGTTTTTTTTTAAAATATTTTGCGCTTCATCATTGAGCCCCTCCTAATAGAGAGAACAGATTTTCTATTTCCGTAAACCAGTTCCTACTATATTTCATTAAATTTCATCCACATTTATATGAAACTTATATAAATGTGTAAATAAGATCGTGTAGTATAAGATTGAAACACCATAATTGACACAAGATCTCATGTGTCTCAATGATCGCATGGTAATCTATCATAACTTTGTTCCAAATTATTGTGCTCATTTTTCATATATTATAATTTTCTCATTTTTAAAACTAATAATCATCATGGCATATAAGAGTGGCAAATAATCTTAAAGCTTGAGAAGTACTTGAAAATTTTCTTTTTAATATTATAGAAATCTTTTCTGATAATTGTTAGAATAAATAAGAAAATCAGAAAACAGGTCCAAACTCAACTCAACGAAAAGATTACTACATTGACCAATATGACAGAGTGTTAGAAGTACATCAAACATCACGAAACCACAGCCTTTAATCCTATAACGCATGCCGATAGTCCATACCATAGCCTTTTGCATACACTAGAAAAAGATCAAACAAGTATGTAACCAACAATACCCACATACTTAATCTTGAGTTGAGTCGAATCGAGTCTTAACATGCAACGCAAATGGACTTTTAACTAAACTACAGCTAACAGCTATTATGGTCTAAGTTTAAACGAACATCATCAATTCTGGCCTACTGTATACATTATTATGCTCGTCCTCCAGAATAGGATATGCTGCTACTAGAGCATCCTGAGATCCAATGTAGAGTGAGTTGTAGATCTTCCAGTACACTTCCCTCACCTTCCGAGCAGGATGGAAGAGCCCCTGAAGACAGTAGTTGAGAACAACAGCAGCACCTAAAGCCACTCTCATTCCTTCAATTGCTTCCATGACAGCATTAATCACATGAGGTGAAGTCTCAAATATGTTTGGCCACACATAGTTCAGCAAGTGAACAAGAGCATCCTCACAACCCAACCCAGCAACTCCAAGCGCCATGTGCTTAACTGCAGAAGCAGCAGTCTGCCTGTGGACTAAGTCTCTGTCCATAAGGGCGTCCTCGAGCAACGGAGTGACTGCATATATATAGTCCTTGCCCATCTCACCAATGTACTCGAACAAGAATGAGAGAGATTTTAAGACACCATTCTGCACGTTGAGCTCGGGAACACGATACTCGTTCATCAGGGCAGGTAGAACAGTAAAGGGAGAACACGTTTCTGCAACTATAGCTATTGCTACGGTGGTGCAAACACGATTCTGGCGTTCCTGGACCTTGAGATTGTTCAATAGAGTTGCAAGCACATCTTGAGGCCCAATGGCTTTAGCAATATAACCAAAAGTGTTCACTGTAGCTCGTCTAATACCCTTCTTGTGAGCCTTGAGCATTTCCAGCAGCTCAAAACAAATCCTCATCCACTCTCTAGCAGGTACAAACTCAGCTCCACGGTCGGCAATACGACCAACAAGATCAATACAGTTCTCCTGTACTTTTTCATGCCTATTCTTTAGAATTGGCGTCAATCTGGGAAGCAAATCCTTTATAGGAGGAGTCATTTTGGTCATACCAATAACATTGACGATTGCTTTAAGGGCCCCCAGAATTGATCCAAGAACTTCAGGATATTCTTCTCCCAAATACTCATACAAGACAACACCAAGATGACCCATAAGCTGCTCTTCGTGGCACTGCTTCATGACAACAGCTATCCTAGAAATAAGATCTGCTGCTTGTTGTCTCACCTTGGCACTCTTGTTGTTCAAACGCCACTTTATGGTACCACATATCTGAGGAAGATACGGTTTCACCCTTTGCCCCAGTGAATTCACCACTGCACCAAATCCATTAAGCATCACATTGGCATCATCACTAGTCTGCTCTTGGAAAGCGTAAAGAATCCCATCAATCAGAAGTTCTTCCAACCTAGCATCAATATCAGATGCACCCAAGTTTGAAACTACCTTCTCAATTGTTTCCATCACCATGCGCCTATAAGGTTCACTCTCATCCTTAAGATCCTCAACAATTCTCCCCACAATATCTTTCACACCGACCTTGTTAGCGATCTCTACAGTCGTGTCCACAAGTTGTTTATAATTTCTCCTGTCCAAGGCCATTCTTCTAACCCAGAAATTCCTAAAGAACTCGGGGAGAATGTCACTGCGAATATAGTCAGCTTCCACACCCTCAGTGCTCACACACTGCTTGACCACTTTCAACACAATTTTCTTCATTTCTTCATCAGGTGACTGAAACTCACGGATCAGAATAAACATGACTTCCTTGGTGTAGTAACTGGCATATAATGCATCCATAAGAGGAATAATAAAACCAATTGCCTTCAAGAAGGCAGCCAAGACCTTGCCGCGATGCGACCTAATACCTTTCCACAGAGGCTTCAGTACAGAATCAAAGCTTTCAATACCATATGGAGCAGCAGCCTCAGCAAGAGCAGCCAAAGACAATGCCGTAATTGTTCTCACCTTCTGATTTTCATCATTCAATCCATGTTCGATGATTTCTACAAGAGACCTCAGATGGGGAAGAACAGCACAACCAATCAAGATAGCAATCTGCTGAACAATCTTAATTCCAGTATGCCTAGCTTGCCATGATTTCTTACTCTGACAGACAGCCTTCAAGAAAGGCAAGAGAGCCGGAATTCCAAGAGCAGAAGCAACAACACTGAAAGCCCTAGCAGTTGTGTTCCTAACATATTCATCTATGTTATCAATATCTGGACGCATAGCAGCAATCATTGTAGCTAAACCAGCTGCTTTACTCAAATTAGAGATGATCTCTCTACCCTCAACACGCGCATAGTAATCCTCATCAATCAAGAGTGGCTCAATGACAACAAGAATTTTATGCACATAAGGCCTAACCAACTCATCCAATTTATACAGAATCCTATCAATCACCTTAACCAAAAGATGCCTCTCTTGATCCTCCAAAGTAGGCTGCATAAGCAGTGGCAATATCCTGTTAAATAGTGGCCCAGCACCGAACTCTCTTGCCTTATCAGTCAACTGTCTCAAGGCAGTCTTCCTCTGAGGAGGTGTCCCATTCTTAACCTTCAACAACAGCTTCATAATCTTCCTCTCCTTCTGCTCCTCTGGTGACAACTCCTCCTCTTCCTCCTCATTCAACAACGCCCCAAAATATTGATAATCCTCCGGCTTCATAAATGGCAACCCACCAGGAGCCTCCTTTGGCACATCAAACTGCTGACCTCTGTTCTCCTCCGGAATAGCATAAAGAGGAGTCCCTAGAGGTGTCGGGGTTGCCAGCAGCTTCCTTGCAGGCGTTCTAATAGGCACATAAGAAGCCGGCGGCTCCAAAATCTTGTATCCTTCCTGAGGAAACATGGCATCAAGCTCCTCATCGGTCAATGGTCTGTTCCTCTCCTCAATATCCCTCTCCCACCTCAATAAATTATACTGCTCTGGAGTAATTGCACCCCTCAAATTAATCGCCCCAGGCGTAGGAGTAGCCAAATCACTAGCACCAACAGGCGTAACTCCAGGCGTATAAGCTGCTGCGGGTGTAGCACCAGCCATAGGCGTAGCACTCCCCATAGTGGCGGGAGTCTCATCCCAACGAGACCTCTGCCTTTTAGGCGTAGGTGTAACCAAACCTTTGGGAGTAGCATCCCAAGTAACCCCAGCCGGGGTAGCTCCAGGAGTAACAGCACCAGCGGGAGTTGCATCTGAATCTTGCAACCTCCCTGGGGTGGGCGTCTCGTCCCACCGATTTCTTCTCCCCACAGAAGGGGTCGCATCCCCAATTCTCCCCGGAGTCGGAGTAGCATCCCACCGTCCAATTCCTGGGGTGGCATCAGGCAAATCCCAATCCGACCCAGTTTTCGCTTTCTTAGCAGCAGCCGCAGCATTTTCATTATCCTGAGACTGATCCCACCTATTCCTCCTCTTTGGAGCAGCAGCAGCAGCAGCAGCAGCAGGGGCTGAACCGGCGGCCCCACCGCCCTCCTTGGCGGCCTCCTCTTCCTCCTTCTTCTTCTTGGCAATGGCTCTCAACGTCTCCTCCTTCTCCCTTTTCAACGCCTCCTCCCTCATCACATCCGCATACGTCCTCACCGACGCATCGGGTGTCTTCTCCCCGGAGGCAAAGGCATCGTGACGCTCCGGCGAAATCACCCTATTCAGCCTCCTCCGTCGATAATCATCCTCGCGGTCGATAATCTTGGAGGGGCGCTTGAAGCCGGCATCTTCATCATCCCCACCGCGAGGGATATCTTTGAGGAGGGACTTTGGGGCGGTGTAAGACGCGAGCTTACGGGCGACTTCGTTATCGGGTTCTGGTTCCTCGTCCTCGTTAACAGGGATGGAGGTGACATAGCCGTCGCGGTCGGAGCCGCCATAGAGGTCGGTGTCGAAGGTGATCTTGGTGAGGGAGGCCAGCTCTTGCTCTATCCTCTTGCGCTCTTCCTGGGTTTTGGCAATCTCGGGATCCATGGATGATGGATTAGAATTAGAATCGACAAGGTATTGAGTTTGGAGTGCGAATTAATTAGGGTTTTAAAGGAACAAAATTGGTTGTAGGAAATGGGAACCAATTTTCACTCAGTCTCCTCTTCGATGAGATTTGGGAAAGAGCGACTGAGACTCTCTTATCTATCACTCTGATCAGTTTGGGATTTATGACAATGAACCGAACCGACTTAGAAAGCTTTGGGCTAGGGTTGGACCACGAGGCAACACATGGACTTGTTTAACCTAAGTCCAATAGTTAATTATACTTCTTGCAAAATTAAGTAATTTTATTTAAAGAGTAAAAATAACCATGTCAAATCCTTTTTTTTTACATAAAAAAGAATTACCTGAATTATAAAATTAAGTATATTATATATATATATATATATCATAAAAAATTAAGAAGAATTTAAAAATATTTTTAATCTTCATTTTGAATCAGTCAACAATTATTTTAGCAAGAAATTATCATATAAAGTTTAATTTTTATACGAAAAATTAGGAAATTTTATTATTACAAGAGCGTTATTAATTATTTAATGAGTGTAATTAGGATGCATAAAAACATATAATTAAAGAAAAGTTAAGAACTTCATTTTATACTTCATTAAAAATTTAAAATAAATAGAAGAAATGGATGGTTACTATTATGGTTACTATTATTTAATAAAAGATTATAAATGCTGAGTCTCATACTAATGAGATTGAAGAGGACTGAATCACTATAATAATAATTAGATAAGAGATTAATGAATACAGAAACAATCATTAAGATTGTTAAGAACTTGCAGAAAAGTACTTGAGAAACAATTATTAAGTGAGGAATCTTTCTTTTAAGTAATGAAACTCTACTATTTGATAATATAATTAAAAATTATAAAAAAAGAAAAGGAGTTCATTCATCTTATAGGAATTATATATATTTCATCTTTTTTAAACAGTTTACTTTATTGTCATTATTGATGTTGTTATGGCTAGGGATAGCAATATCCGATCCAATAGATTTGGATATAGGTAGTAAATCGTAAAAATCGATAGATATGGATATGAATATGGGTTGAGTCATAAAAAATAGATATGGGTAGAGTAAAACCTGAACCATAGATACCCATATCCTACTCATTTTTTTATTAACTCTATTTTTTCTTGAATATTTATGGTTAAATATAATAAAATATTAAAGTTTTATAAGAAGAAACAACTTTAAAATCTCCACTTTACTCCTCAGTACTCACATTTTTCATCATATTTTATTTTCTTATAAGATGATAATAATGCAAATGATATGGAGATGGAGTTTTGAATGTTGTGGAATTCACGCAAAGACAATTTGAAACTTTAGTTATTTCAATCTTTGTTCCAGTTCTAAATTGTGAAAAATGTACGTTGTCTTTGTAGACATTATCATTTTTTTATATGTTGTCTTTGTAGACATTATCATTTTTTTATTCCAATTTTATGATTTTTTAATACATACAAATCAAAATTTTGACTTATTATTACTAAAGTAATTTGATTTGGAGTGTTTGCAAAAATTTACTCTTTATATTTTCTATTTAGAAGTTATATTTTTATGTGCTATACAATCCGAGATATCCAAAAACCCGAACAACCCAATGAATTTGAATATGGGTAGTAAATTGTAAAAATCGATGGATATGGATATAGATTGAGTCATAAAAAATGGATATGGATATGGGTTGAGTAAAACCCGAACCGAACACTACCCATTGCCATCCCTAGTTATGGCCCCACTAAATAGAAGTTTTTTCGAAAACAATCTCTCTAATATTCAGAGATAAGACTGCCTATTACTAAATCTTTCTTGTTGGCCATTGCAAACTGGATAACAAAGGCTAGGGGTTTTGAAGTATATGGTCTTAGATTCTCAGAAGATAAACATGGCATGGAAAGTAGAGACAAAAGGAAGTGAAATGGCATTGTTGTATTGAATTCAGTCCGCATTATCAACGAAAATCTGACGAAAAAGTTGAACACTCAACTAAAAAATTTCCTTTGAAATAACTCAATGTTCCTTGAGATAGGACATCCTGTGTAATGGAATCTCAAACTCTTACTTACATGGCAAAGCAGCAATCAGTAGAGCCCCAAAAATTTCCACCAAAAAGTTCCTACCACTCCCCAGATGATGGCATTACATACAGCCATCACGAATCCCATCTTGAATACGTCCGGGAGATCTATGTATCCAGCTGTTGAAAAATGAAAAGTTAACATCTGATGAGTTCTCAGACTACCAGAAAAATACAGGAAAACTATGTATTAATGGATGAAAAGAAACAACTTGGAAGTAGTTACGAGGAAAAGAAAAAAATGAATTCAAGTATCGAAGTGTCATGTGATATTCAATTAGTGTTGTGAGAGATCCAACTTTCTTCTTCTGACATCTATGTCTATCTATAAAAGGAAACAGATAAAAGGAAACAGAAAGCAAGGAATAACCGGGCTAACGAGCTAACATTGGTTTGCCATCGAAAGAAGGCTGTATAATATAAAGCATGAAGAATTATATGCATAGTATTAAAGAAAAGAGGAAAGACCTCCATAGTATACAGCTGCCTGGCCACTGCTATAATGTGTAATAGAACCAAAAAGATTTGTATTATAAGCCAAAGCCAGAGCTGCAAGCACTCCAGGTACCCCAGCTGCTATCTGCATGGCAAGAAATGCTGAGTACAGAGCTCCGACATGTCCAGTTTGACTCGCAAATAGGTAGTGAATGAAGAAATAAGCCGCCTGAAGAAGAGCAAATGCTGCAGGCCAGCTCAAAGAGAGTGACTGAATCAAACTGGCAACACTATTCGACATCCATGTCACTATACCAAGGTTTGTAAGTTGGCCGGCCATGCCCACTAAAACAGCAAACCAAGCCAACGTATCCCATGCTGATTTTTCACTCAGGCAGTCATCCCAATCAAGGACCCCCAAAAGAAGGAGTAGTGATAAGCCAATCATTGCAGCTACAACACTTGGTATGCCAACAGCATCCCTGCACAACATGCAAGCAATATCAGATATTAGAAGCCCATATATACACAGAAAGTGACAGCTGCAATGTCCTATTCTCGCATTAGCAAACTTCTGCTAATTATGATTCCCCTTCCTTCTTTGAAAAACATAATCTGTTGGCCTATTTAATAAGAAAATAATTATGTGATCCGTGTGTCAAACACATACTCAAAAATTACATGGATGTTGGATTCCAAAAATTTTCGTATTGCAAATTATCAGTTCCATGCTTTTATAACTTTTTGATATTCTATACATCTATTAAGTAACCAAATAGTTAAGAGTCCCAACAAGAAAAATTTTCTTCCCCAACCCCATAGTTGCAAGAATCACCAACCTGTAAAACTACAATTGCCATGATAAAAATACCAGTTAGCAAATTATAGGTAGAAAGTTTAAAACATCACATAGAGTTGGTAGATCCAAGCTACATTAGGCATTTGACTTTTAAGTACCATTAGGAACCAAAATGCACCAAATTGTGAAACTAAAGGTCAAAAGAGGCAGTAAGGAAGTATACTGCAAAGTCAAAGAAAGCTGATTGCACAGCTATTTCCAATTGAATTACCAAGTTTGGGGTGATATAGTTGATTTGGAAGGGTGGCGTGCACAGATCAAATTAAGGAAGTCAAATAAATGGTCCAACTAAATGCAACCTCTGTTCTTTAAATTATGCTCAATTCAACCCAACGATAGTATGTATGAGATATGACTTACCCAAATACCCATAAAGAAACTGCAAGAACCATTGTACCAACCATAACCCATTCACTTCTTGACACAGGACCCATATGCATTAGTTTCTTCGTAGCAATGGCAGGGGCATCTGGAGTATCTTTGGTCTCAGGAGGATAAAGTTTATATAAGATAAGTGGTGTAGCAAGAAGAGCAATAATTGCTGGCAAGCTAGCAGCCTTGAACCAATAAATCCAAGGATTTGAAACTATCACCCCAAGCTCCTCAGCTAATTTGAGACATAGCAAGTTTTGAGCTGCAGCAGTTAAGAAAAGAGCACTAGAGTTTGCAGCAGACTGTAAACAATCATATAAAAGTCACAAAAGTTAACAATAATACAGAAAACAGGAAGACGAAAAGAAACTTATGAAGTCTTATATAAAATGATATAGTGTAAGGAATTGTTGTATCAACTAATGAAATACTTGACATTCAAAATCAGAAAATAAACAAAGTTTATGCACAAGTAATGCATCAAGAGATTGTGATGATTGCAAAACTTCTCGATAACAACATACGCATCGGCAGTTGCACCAAACAAGAAAGCTTTTTTTTTTTTCAATTGATCAAAGTTTCAATATCGTACTTCATAAAAACCCACTTCTTCCATTGGTTCCATAAGTTCCATAGTGAGATCAAATTCAAATAAGGATGGACGTTCTGAATGGTACTTCTGTTACCAGATCCTAAGTGCAATTCCCTAAACGAATCTAGCATCTATTATTAGCACATTTCACCATTCAATATAGTTCTTCTGTATCCAGGCCGTACTGCAAATGAATAAACAAGTCCGAGAAAACATCTCACAATATAAAATGCTTGAAGGACCAGCACTTTCAATTTTAGCATTGGAGAAAACTGCTAGTGGCAGAATAACATTAGTAAAACCTGTTCTTTTTTTAAAAAAATTACTGTGTAGGTCACAAATAGAAGGAATTCCTCATAAAGTGGAGCTCAAAGAAGCCATGCACAGAGGAAGTCTCTAGATTAAAAACTTCAATTCATCTACAAACTCATAATTCAAAAACCAACCTCACAAATAGTGATCACCAACAAACAGTCATCTTACACCTTTTTAATCGATGCACAAGTGAATCAATCAGTCGACAACTGGAAAATACAGTCATTCTTACCACATTAAATACCAGGATTTAAACTAGATTACAAAGCTATTCAAATTAGATGAGAATTCACAGAATCTCATTCGTAAATTGCTAGAGAGCACTAACTTGGAATTGCGACTGAACAAGATAGGATCCAAGCTTCTTGGAAGAAGGGTCCCCTGGTTTGCTACCAGCAGACAACGACAATGACGATATAATCGGCAAAAACACCCCACCAGCTCTCGCAGTAGTACTTGGCATGGCAGGAGCAATAAATGCCTCACTTATGGTCAATCCATAAGACAATCCCAAAGTGCTCTTCCCCAACCATTTCACAAAATAAGTAGCAATCCTATCACCCAACCCTGTCTTGACAAACCCACGAGCGAAAAAGAAAGAGATCACAATCAACCAAATGACCTCATTAGTAAACGCACTAAAAGCAGTGGAAAAGCTGAGAGTTTTAGTCACAACTGAGACTGTAAGACCAATAAACGCCCATGCCCCAACTGGCAAAGGACTCAAAACAAGTCCAGCGATAGTGGACAAAAAAATTGCCAGCAATTGCCATGCCTGTGGGGTCACCTCGACGGGCTTAGGAACAAAGAATCGAACCGCAACGCCAATAGCCAGAGATATGATTAAAGGTACAATCTTTGCTCCCTGTGGACGAGGATTTGGGCTCGCCGGAGCAGTCTCCGTCGTTGAGGCATCAGAAATATCGGAGGAGGCTCGAACCGGGAAATGGGTTTTGAACGGCCTGCGAAGTGCAGAGAAAAAAACGGGTCTTGGAAAGAAGATAGACGGTGATCGGAGGGTGGGGAGAGAGGGAATGGAGGGTGAGGATTTGGAGAAAGGCTTTGGTGATCTCTGAAACAAGGAAGTGCGAGAGGGGGTAGAGAGAGAGAAAGAGGTTGTGGTGGAGAAAGAATGGAATGATACGCTCTCCATTTCTGTGCCTCAAGCGAAAGAGCAAGAGAAGAAGAAGAGAGCTGTTGGATTATATATGAATGTGCGTACTTGTGCGAGAGGCGTCAGTCAGTTTTGGTGGTTTTGTCTTGTGGGGGCAGCGGAATAAACAATGTGATAGAGAGATTTTGACTGTTGTACTATTGCTTTGAGGAGGGACTTTACTTCCACTTTGTGGCCACTAATTTTTTGTGTGCTTTTTTTTTTGATAAAAAATGTCAAAACATATATGATCAAATTATCATCTTTTATAATTATGTTTAGGTTTGAAATTAGTCGATCTAACATGACTGTTTCAATCTAATTCAAAATTAATGGTTAATTCGAGTTAATTAATTTTCAACTCGATTCAAGTCTAAATTATCTAATTTAAATTTTAAAATTTCTAAATAAAGTATACATATTTAATTAAACTTAATCAAACTCAATCTAAATTTTCTAATCAAAACAAATTTCAAGCTAATTCTGCTTTAAAATAAAAGTGTCAATTTTGATCCGATTCATTCGATCCTGTCTGATTTTGACCTAAATTTTTTTAAACTACGAGCCGAGCTAGGTCAAGTACGGGCTAACCTGTAACTCAACCAAAACTTAAAAAATGATGACATTTTTAAAAATTTTAAAAAATATAATCAAATGGGTTGGGCTAAATCACGGGCTTTTCAGCCCGGCCAGCCTGCCAATTGGCATGCATAAGTTCGAACACATTTTATGAGTTGGGTTTCGGTGCAATCTATGATTATGTGGTGTTGTTCTCATTGAACAAGTTTATCGTTTTCCCAACGCTTTGTATAAGTTATTGATTTAACCAACCGTCAAATTACATAAAGAAGGCAAAAGAGGCAAAGAAGTGAACGGAAAGTGAGGGAGAAAAGCGATGAAAATTGAAGTTTGTATTAGGATGTAATTTTGAATTTATTATATGAATATTTTTTCCTATTCGCATGCGAAATATACAAATTTATCTAATCATTGAAAATTAATTCAACAGATGTTCCTTCTCACTAAATAGTTTTATTTGACATTTTATAATTTTAAATTATTAATTATAGTATAATTTTAAATTATTTTTATTATAATTTTAAATTATTACCTGTAAATCATTACTTTTTCATGAAATTAGACTCTTATCTTATTTACTATTATATTGTTTATCAATATAAGTTATAGATTTATAATAAGAACACAAAAAATAAGTATAATCAATGTTTTAAAACTAGACCAAAAGTTAAACCAGTGAGATAAAAGATTTAAGGTTTAAAAGGCTCAATCAGCATTAAATCGACATAAAATCGGTCAAAAATTAAATAAAATTTAAAATTTTAAAATATGATTGAAAATTTTGTCTTTAATTATCGAAGAATTTAAAGTTTAATTTAAAAAATTGTTAAATGAAAATTAATTAATTTATTTTAATTTATAAAAATGTATTAATTTAAAAAATAAATTAATTAATTTTTAATAACAAAAGTTATTAAAATAACTTGAATCAAAAAGTTGAAACCAAAATGTAAAATTAGACAGTTTAAAATTTTGGCAATTAAAACGATCAATTCAATTAAATTTGTTAATAATTGTATATAATATAACACACGCCAAATTTTTTACTCGAGAGGTAAAGCTGCAGTACGTGTATCGCGAAAGGAACCAATATGCAAATAGGATGGCCTCTATTGTAACACTGTCAAGCCCAGGTGTCCATCCCCTAAAGGAGCCCCCACTTCCAATCATGGCTTAACTATAGCGAGATCAGCACACTGCTTTATACCGTCGATCCCTGTTCATTCAAATCTCTTCCGTTTCGTCGATTTTGTCTGGATCCTCCTTTTCTTCCGAAAAAGGGGAAGGGTGTTTGTTTAATTGTTTTGTTATTTTTCCTGTATTACCAAAAAAAATACAAAATTTAAAAGAAAAGTGTTAATAGCTCGAAAATCTAAGGAATCCTTTCCTGATACCATTTCCTAAAAACATAGCACTTGGATGAAGAGTTATTATAGAAGAATCATATTGTAAGCTGAAGTTATTTTTAAAAAATATTTTATTACTTGAATTTTAGTTTATACTTTTTATAACAAAATATTTAAATATAAGAATATTATTTATTACCCATTAAAAATAACACAAGACTTCATATAAATCTTAAGAATATCGGTATAAGTCTGTTTTTTATATAATTTTGAGCAGATCGTTCTGGACTTTGTCACCATTATTCTTGGAGAGTAGTGGATGAACGTCTAATGTTGTTCAGTTCTGAAAGATAAGAAAACTCTCGGGAAGTTGATGTAATGGTGTGTGAGAGCATTTTTTTTATGGACTCTTAGCAAACTTATTAACAATGTAGTGTCAGGAGGCACATCAAATCTGTTAAAACTTCAACAAACCTGAGTTGCCTGGGTATTCAGTTTTCAGAAATTCTTTAACAGGTAGCAATATACTAATCTCTAGATGAGGCTCCCCTCAGAATGTAAGCAACTCGAATCCAAAGTACCAACTAGTGTCCAAACTCTAATCCCTGACAAGGGACCTTAGCTTCAATATCAGGTAATGTAGCTCTAAACCTAAAAACTGAACTAGTGTTTACACAATATAAACTTTGTCTGCTGCCTTCGGAAAACCACTAATCAATAACTTTCCTTGTTATTCATTAGCCCCTTTTTCCCAAATTATCTTCTAAAATACAAGTACATCACAGTTCAAGGCCCTCAAATTTTGATCACTTCATTGTGAAACACAAAATTAAAGATAACAGAACCTAGGCCAACAACCTTACTTTTTCATAAATGTAGCATCTTTGCTGACGTCAGAAAACAAAAATAAAGACACGGTCTCACATTATGCAACAATTTGTCTAGGATTGAAAGCCTCTTTGGAGATCTGCAACAGAATTATATTTGTCAACAATATTATAAAATACCTAAAAACGAGATTTCTAAGGAATGCTGAATGCATGCTAAGAGTTTACGATCCCTGGAAGTTTTCCTCCTCAATAAAGCAACAAGGATTGCTAGATATTGCTAATTTGAGCCTAAATCTCTTAATAATACACTTACTTAAACATCTTAGATAATTTCCACACAGGTGCCACAATCAAAGACACCAAAATGGACTACTGACTTTTAAACCATCATTTAAATTTGGGCATAAGGATGCCAGATCAAGATGAACCTCTCTTTCAATTTTTTCAAAATCAGTGACATAATGATGGATATGTTTTAACTAATATTTCCAAATCATACAGCTTCCAAACTCTAAATGGAGCCACCTATGAATTCTCTATCTTTCGTCTCTTTTTGCACGAAAGACAAAAACATATTCTCTTATCATTGAAGCTATTTCTGATAGCTATGCGTAATGGTTTAAGCAATTACCAAAGAGCTATGCAACCTTTAATAATCCTCTCTTCTCTAACCCTTCTACTGTTAAAATACACTTAGGAATGGAGTTGTATAGAGGGAAGGCACCATTTAGATATTTAAATTCCTTAATCACCTAGATTTTGATGTGGTAGTAAGACAAGGCATTTAGAAGGAAGTTACAGATAACTCATTGTTTTGATGTATAAGGAAATTGTAATTTATTAAAGACGGCAGAAAGGAATATCAAAGGACAAATTTCACCCCATGAAGATGGATATGAGAAAAGCTATAAAGGTTTTTAAGTAATGTTAGGAAGATATGGAAGCTGATATAACTAACCCCATTAAGAAGGAAAGAAAACAAGTTGAGTTAGTGACATATATGGAAGCAATTGATGCATACAATTCTCAGTTGAGATAGAAGGCAAGAGTGAGAGGGACAAATGCTACAAATATTTTTTCAATAAAATCCAAAAGAGAAGGAATCAAAACCGGATTGTTGTAATTAAAGATAATGGTGGCAACAACATAAAAGATGTAAGTGTGATCAAAGGGAAAGCATTTGGATTATTTAAGGGCATTCACGGCTTGAAAGGGAAGGTAGATGCTTTTTCAATAGAGTTAATAAGCTCAATTAAATATTATGTTCAGATGCACCAACATTATTAAGCTTTGATTAGGGAGGTTACAAATACGGCGATTAAGGAGACAATATTTTACTTCAATCAGATGGATTTAATGGTAGGTTTTTCCAAGCAACATGGGAAGACATTGGGTAGATGATAATCAATGCAGTTAAGGAATTCTTCAGGGAGGGCAAGATGCTAAAGGAAATGAACAAAACCTATTTGTGCCTTGTCCCCAAGATAAACCCGTTTGACTTCAATGATTATAAACCAATTGCATGTTGTAATATGATCTATAAGACGATGTCAAAATCTTAGCTAATAGATTGAAGATTAATCTCATAAAATTCATAAATCCAGGGCAAGGTGTGTTTATTAGTGGAAGGTGCATATTGCTAGCATAGGAGATTTTTAAAGCTTACAATAGTAACAAATCTATCCAAGGATGTGCCTTAAGATTGATTTTGCTAAAGTGTATAATATGGTAATATGGGGCTTTGTAGTAGATACAATAACCTATATGGGGTACCCAAGGAAATTTTTTGAATGGATAAAAGAATATATGACCTTGATGTTTTTCTCTGTGTTGATAAATGAAGAACCAAATACAATTTTTAGGGAAGGAAAAGGGCTCAAACAATGTGATCATATTTATCCTTATTTATTTGCTATTGGAGATTCTACACAGAACCACAGCGCTCAACATTAAAAAAGAAGCAAGGTTTAAGTTCTATCATAGATATTGTGACAAATTAAGAATAACACATCTATGATGTTTTCCTATTCTTTAGCAGTTAGTTGAGTATTCTTATCAACAATATGTCATGGTGTTTTCCTAGTCTTTAGCTGTTAATTGAGTATTATTAACAACGAGTCATGGTTTGTAAGCCTATAAAAGGGCCATCTTCTTTAATAATTGTGTGTCATTCTTTACCAAGTCAATAAAAACTGTTTATTATGTTTTTATTAATATTTGTATTGACGCTAACATATGTCAATATTTTCTAAGTTAGACATATGCAGATTAATTAGACTACAGTTTTTATTTCTAGCGCAAGAGTCAAAGAAAATTTGTTTAATAAACCATTGACCAACACTTTTTATAGCTGGAAACTATAAAGTATTTCAACGAGTACAAAACTATAAAGTTTCCAATAAAGTATTTAAATAAGTACAATAACAATGTTAGATATTCGTCTTTTGTACAATAAGGAAGACTTGTGATCATTTGCATAAGATAGATTGCCAAAAAAAAACAACAACGTTGTGATTACAATTAAATTGTCATGTTACAGTGGTAAAGTACTCTAGACGACTCTTGAATTCAAAGTTTTAAATACTATAGTAGCAACGATTTATTTACTGTATCATTTTTCTTCTGATGGATACTCTAAATTACTACTTACTCTGCATCTACAAGTAAATTGATGGAATCAGAACAATCACTTGCAGGATTTCTTATCTCTATTGGTTCATCTATTTCAGTATCCGCATGTTCTACAACTTGTGAAGACAACAGAGGCTTTGGAGGCAATTCTACACTTTCCACATCTCGGTCAAGCATCTCTATCACTCTATGCATAGGAGGTCGATTATCAAGCTTCCATTTATGCACCAAAGCGTTACCACAATTATCTTCTTTGTTATTCTACTTTGTTCTTTTGTTGCATTGGTCTTTCCAAAATCTATGTACTACCCTTTTCTAAATTGTTCGTAAGCCCATACAAAAAAGTAAATTTGGCTCGAGTGGTCTGCAAATGCATTCAAATTCTTCCTTCTCCTTGCCATTTCCATCAACAATATCCCCAAGCTATATACATCAGCTTTGAAATAGACTCCTCCAAGATGCCTATAGCACAATTCAGGAGCCATATAGCCAATGATTCCTCTTACATCTGTCAAAGATACAACTATATTTTTTGTTTCACAAAGTTTGGCTATACTACAATCTAAAACCTTTGGAACAAAATTTTCATCCAGAAGGATGTTATGAGGCTTGATGTCAAAATGCAGAATTTGCATAGCACAACCTCTATGTAGATATTCAATTCCGCGAGCAAATCCAAGAAAAATTTCATACATCTTCTCTGTACTGATTGAATTGTTGATTTCAAAAGAAAACAAGTACTTGTCTAAAGAAACGTTAGGCATGAACTCGTACACAAGAGCACAGTTTGATCCTTGAACACAAAACCAATGAGTTTCACTACATTAACATGGTGAATTGTTCCAATAGTACCAACTTCGTTGATGAAATCTTGGCCATTACTTTTGGAATTGCCCAACAGTTTTATAGTTGCAAGACGACCACTTCAAAGTCTTCCTTTATATACAAAGCCATAGCCTCCTTGACCCTTATCAAATTGGCATAGAATCTCCTTGAGTTTGGAGGAACTCTTTAATATTATCATACATTGATAAATGTCTCCTCTTCCATTTTAAATAAAAAATCTAACAGCAAATGGACTCCCAAAAATAAACAACAGTACATGATGTGCAATTGTGTACAAAGAAGATAAATTTACACTTGTGAGATAAGGTAAAATTACTAAATTTATAAATAAAATAATTATAAAGTTTAGTACGAAATGTTTCACTTTTACAACTTTAATCATAAGCATATTTTTAATAATTAATTGTAATCATGAACTTGATAGTTTAAAAAATCTATGTAGTTTTAATTAAATAAAAGATATTCCTAAAATTTTTCAATTATATTATGCAATTTTATAAATCTTAAAATTTCTAATACAAGATAAAAATATCTTACTGAAAACGTTCAGATGTTAGCAAATAAACAAAAAATCTAATAACGTGGATGTGTTTCTGCAATAAAAAAAGTAAACAAAAATTAAGCAATTAGAATAATGTTTCTTAAAATTAACCGTAATAAGAACCATTTTTAAGTCCTTTGTAGGCAGATTTAATACAATCAGAAAATAGTCTTAACTACCTGTGGCTTAGTATAACACTAAATTGGATAAGAATGACATAACTCCTAAATACTCACCAATATACCCAAATGGAGCCCATTGTGCTTTTCCTGCATTCCAATAAATATTAGAGTTAGCAATAATAGATATTTACGTAATCAAATAGATCAAGTCACAACTTAATTTTTTTAGGAATATTCATTAAAATATTTGAGGTTTCTATTTTTGTTAATAAAAATGTCCATTTTGAATGTTTTATTATATTGTATAAAAATGTATGCATGATTGAGATAGTGATGAAAATAAATTTAATTTATTAGTCTGATGAACTATACAAATTAAGTAAAAAGTCAAAGAGGAAAAAAGTTGGTGCCATAATGGTAGGACTAATTGGTTAGTATGGAATGTGAGAGGTCTTAATTCCCCTAATAGCAGGAATCTTTAAGGGACTACATCTCCCTTTATAGACCTTATTTTGTTAGCCTCATTGAGACCAAAATAAAGCAGTAGAACATCGTGAATAGACTTTAGTTTTTAGAGAATAATTTGTCTATAATTAGCAATGATTTGCCCATACTAAGGGCAAATTGTGGTAGCCTTTGATCCTAAGTTTATTACTTTGGTGAGCAAGACACCCTCATACCAATACATCCATTGTGATCTTACTCTGAACATATCTTCAAAAATATATTAGCATCACAGTGATATATAGAGCTAATCGGGAGTTTCAAAGATGTAGGCTATGGTCAAACTTGGAGAATATCAGCACAACTCGGGAGTTTTAGACCTAAAGTTCATTGGGTCACAATTCACTTGGAACAATAAACAATCAAGTGAAGGATTCCTACAGAAGAAAATGGACAGAGTCTTGGTTAACGGAGCATGGTTAAAGCAACTATTAGAGAGCTATGCAACTTTTAATAGTCTGCTCTTCTCTCATCACTCTCCTGGTGGAATACACCAAGGAATGGAGTTGTGTGGAAGGAAGGCACCATTTATATTTTTCAATTCCTTACTCAATCACCCAAAATTTACCGTGGAAGTAAGACAAGGCATTCAAAAGGAAGTTACTAGTACCTTGTCAATTCAATGTATGAGAAAATTGCAGTTTGTTAAAGAAAGGCATAAAGGAATATCAAGGAACATATCTGACTCTATGAAGATGGATATGAATAAAGCTATGAAGGTTCTTAAAATATGTCGGGAAGATCTAGAAGTTTATCTAACTAACAGCTTCAAGAAGGAAAGAGAGCAAGTTGAGTTGGTGAAATATATGGAAGCAATTGGTGTATGCAATTATCAGTTGAGATAGAAGGCAAGAGTTCTTTAACTACAAGAGGGGGACAATTGCTCCAAATATTTTTTTAGTAAAATCCATAACAGAAGGAATCAAAACAGGATTGTTGTAATTAATGATAATGATAGAAACAATATAAAAGATGTAAATGTGATCAAAGAGAAAGCAGTGGAGTATTTTGGGGGCATTCAAGGCTTGACATATAAGGTAGATACTTTTCTAACAAAGCTAATAAGGTCAATTAAAGATTATGTTTAGATGCACCAACATCAAGCTTTGATTAGGGATGTTATAATTAAAGAGATTAAGGAGACAATATTTTCTGTTAACCCAAACAAAGCCCTAAAATCAATTGGATTTAATGTTAGATTTTTTCAAGCTACATAGGAAGACACTGGGCAAGTGATAATCAATGCAGTTAAGGAATTCTTTAGGGAGGGCAAGATGCTCAAGAAAATGAACAAAACCTACTTGTGCCTTACCCTTAAGAAAAATTTCATAAATCCAGGGCAACGTGCATTTATCAGTGAAAGGTGCATAAGTGACAACATGTTGCTAACAAAGGAGATTTTTAAAGCTTACAATAATAACAAATATATCAAAGGATGTGCCATGAATATTGATTCTCTAAAGTGTATGATATGGTAAGCTAGAGTTTTGTAGTAGATACACTAACCTATAGGGGGCACCCAAGAAAATTTGTTGAATGGATAAAAGAATGTATAACCTTAATGTTTTTTTTGTACCTGTGTTGATAAATGGAGAACCAATTAAGATTTTCAGGGGATGAAAAGGGCTCAAAGAAGGTGATCCTATTTCACCTTATTTATTTACTATTGGGATGGAGATTCCACATAGAATCTTATTGCTCAATATCTAAAAAGAAGTAGGTTTAAGTTCCATCATAAATGTGAAAAATTCAGAATATCACAATTGTCCTGTGTAGATGACGTATTGCTATTTTGTATGGCTTTCCCTAAATCTATTCGAGTGCTAATACAATCTCAAGAGGACTTCAAAAGAATCTCAGGTCCATGTTTTATCACTAACAAAAGTGGCTGCTTTAAGTCAATAGGTACAAAGATGGAGGTGAGGTAATACATTGAAACAATGGGAACTTAAATCCAGCTAGCTCCTTTTAAATATCTTAGAGTTCCAATCTTTTCAGCAGATTATACCCATTAGTTCAGTCCTTCCAAAGGAAGGTTTCATCTTATTCCAACAAGTTCCTATCTTACCGAGGAAGACTGACTCTGGCATAAGAGGTGTTTTCTAATATGTATGAATATTAGTGCTCTCATTACCTATCCCCAAACGAGTGATAAAAACTCTGTATAAGATGAAGAAGATCTCAAAGGTGAATTGGAGCAGTATATGTCAAATAAAGGAAAGAAGGGGATTGGATATCACTTCAGTAAAAAATATATGCAATGATCTAATGGCAAAAAACTTGTGGAAGCTACGCAAAAAAAAATTAAAAGAGAACCTACAAGTGAAATGGATCAATTTCTACTATATAGAAAATAGAAGCATTTGATCAATGGAGTATATCACCAAATATTCCTGGACCTTTAAGCAAATTATGAAGTCAAGGTGTCAAATGCAACCAATTATCACACAAAAGATAGGCAAAAGGAGGCAAACTACCTTGTAGTTTAATAATTGGCATCCTATAAGCCTTCTATTCTTGAACATAGAGTGTATAACATTAAAAACTATGATTCCAGCTAGAACTAAGGTTAATTGGATCATTGAAAGAAATAGATGTGGACGGTCCCTTCACCCAGAGAGATAAAAGGACATCGTTACTAACAACTGGCGAAATTATATACCAGATGCTGAGAAGGATGACAAAATTTTTTGGAATCATGTAGATAAATTCTCCATAACCATTTACAAAACTATTCTTTCACCCCCACAAACTACATATGGGTGGTGTAAAAGAATTTGGAGTAAAGGGATTGCTCCAACTTAGTCCTTCATCTGATGGTTAGCTGATGCGATTCCGCAAGTTCACGGGTCTCAAGTAGTACAGTATAATATCATCCTACACGGAGTAATTGTGTAATTACCAGGCTTGGATCACTCAATTAATTGGACTAATCGATTGGGTATGATTGGGAAATTAAATTAAAAGAAAATTTAACTATCTAAATAAAAAAAACCGATGGCGATTGTGTAAAAATGGGGAAATAAAATAAGAAAATTAACTAGCAAAAATAACAAAATCAAGCTAAAGAAATTTGCGATTTTTTTTAGGCGTTAATTCAAATGGAATGGGGTAAGCTTCAAGAATGGTTCCACTTTTAGCGCCTTTTATGGACTTTACCCAGACTAATTTATTAGGCGAATTTTTGGTTGATAGAAGGTTGAGCCTAGAGTTTCTTAGATCCTTTTTTAAGGTATCAAAGGAGTATTACGTGATAATCCTAATCTACTATCGTAAACTAGCAATCAAGCGTAACCCATTAAGTTCTTTGCTAACCTAGTTTTCTCTCATAAATTCAGTTTATGTCTAAATCTGAAATTTATAAGTTC
>JAOQMR010000001.1:22016516-22037699 GCA_027563865.1 Erythroxylum pelleterianum | reverse complement strand
TACCCAATAACCATTATCTTGGGTGTTTTTCAAGGGACTCAATCTATAAATTACATGGGACATAAAATAGTCTAACAATTACTATCAAACAAATTTTAACGTAAAATTTATTTTTTTTGTTTCAAACCGTTTGGGCATATCTTTGAAGAGATTTCTCAAAATAAATAAAATCAATATTATATCTCTAATATAAGCATTACAAGTATGATATTTGTTAATATTTAAATGTAATTTCAGTTATTTAAAAGTAATCACAAGATATATAATATAAACTAATTTTAATTAATAAATTTCATACATTCCAAACATTATCAATTTATAAAATTTTTAGTCAAATATTATACAAATAACAAAAGTAGTAATGAACATTAACATATGTATCTATTTTTACCAGTAATACAAATACTAATAATAAAGCTATACTTCTTCAATCTTTTTTTGTAATATTAACCTCCTTTTGTTAATATATTTTTAATTTATAACTGTTTAATATATTATTTTCCTCCTTCTTATAACAACTACAATATATATTTTGTAATTATATTTTAAGAAATAAATACCTAATTTTGAAGTGAATTTATGACATTCTTCCTAATTTGGCCAATTTTAAAAGTATTTTTCTTTTTCTCTCAAAAAAATAGCATAAATAAATCTATCAGTTTAGGATTTTGCTTTATGTTTTAATGATAATTAGTTGAAGTATGAGAATTCAGTTTCTTCTTCTTGGTGTTTTGAAATTCTGAAGAGAATCTACAAAATAGTAATATTTTCAATCTCATAAGCGTTTAAGATAAAATTAAGAAAAAAGTGAAAGGAGAGAAGGGATTAACATACCATTAGTAGGGACGTAACATATTTCGCCATCTCCTTCAACGTTGCAAGGATTATAAATGTCGACATTATTACAGCAAAAATACTGAAAAGAAAGGAAGCCAAATAGCAGAGAATCATGGACGTCTTTATAAGTTACGTTGTTTCTATTACTCAGCAAACTCTCTTCATTTGAAGCCGTGTGAAGCAACGTCTTCTCTACACGGCACGAATCCTCCAAATCTGATACGCTAAGATATTTGCCGAGGATTACATAGGAATATTCACCATGTAAAGAGTGGGAGGAAGAATAATTACAAGAAGATGTATCTACATATTGCACACGAGTATAATCATCCAATAGAGCATTCTGATGTCTGACATCCTGTGCCGCAGGATTCACACATCGCACGAAAACCAAATCCTCAGCATTTTCGGGAAACAATTTAGACATAGACAAAGGGGGGAATAGATTCCATGTTAGAGGATGACGTGGAAGTGACGAGCAGTTGTCCATTTGGACACCGGTGTCCACAACTCGAATGCTAAAATCGGTGTAGTTGATTTGACGTACGTAATATTTTGCAGAAGAAGACAGGTATATCACTGTTTTGTGGTTGTCTTCACAATTAAGTTCAAAGAATTTGTAACCACAACCTTCAGGATCTGTTCTCAAGCGAAACGGCAATCTAATAGATATATCTCCACAAAAAGAATTGCAGTCGTTCCTGTTCGCAGTACAGCTATGGTGTCCTACCAGTAGGAAGACGTCAAGAACAACTACGGCTACTAGCAGGAGATACCTATTGCAATTCATCATCGGGACAGTCTAAGAAAATGAGGCTATTTTGTATGAGTTGCAACGTTTGGAGAAGGGAGAAGCATGCATTTGCTTATGTATATCTGGAGAACAGCCGGGTTGGTTGAGTTCTCGATGATATGTTATTTTCTTGACAGTCCAAGTATTTAATGTACATAAATTGAGCTGACGCAGATAATTTTCCTTGATATGCAATCACTCATCCCACTTGATGACCTATTCGTGTGGAAGACGAGTCATATATAAAGATAGAATTATCTTTATCAAAGCCTTAAATTACTAATAATATTTTAATTATGATTATGATAATTATAGATTAAATAAATATAATTATAATTGTGTCTAAAAAATTACTATAAATCAAAATAACATTTAAACTTTTATGCAATTACAATTATAATTACAATCTGCTTAGAACCATGATTTATTACCATATAATAAATTCTCTTGGCAATTCAGAAACAGAAAAATAGTAAGAAGAAGAAGCAAGTTGCATACTGGTAATAAACTTTTATACAAATACAATTATAATTACAATCTGCTTGGAACCATATTTCATAATTTGATTTATTACCATATAATAAATTCTCTTGGCAATTCAGAAATTAAACAGAAAAATAGTAAGAAGAAGAAGCAAGTTGCATACTGGTAATAAATTCATTAAAGGCGAGAGAGAGACTTCTTGGGTCAAATTGATGAACTGATAGTGTCTACTCAACTGCTTATTAACGCCTGCTTATCTATATCTTAAGAACAGCCCGCCAAAGTAGAATTTTTAGTTAGATTGGAATTAGTCAAGGTCACTTGTGTGGACAAATGATCCCAAGTCGTCTCATAAAACAGACAAGTCATGATATGTTATTTTCTTGACCCCTTTCTCTTTTGAGTTGAGCCACAAATGTCTTTTTCAGGTCTGGAAGTATTTATTTTACTTATTTGACGGTGTAAGTACTTATTTTCCGAGGGAAGCAGAACACATTTTCCTTGATGTGCAATCATTCATCCCAGTTGATGACCTATTGGCGTAGAAGAATGTAATTATCATTTATAATCTTTATCAAATCCTTAAATTATTAATCATATTTTAATTACGATTATAATAATTATAGATTAAATAAATATAGTTATAATTGTATCGAAAAAAAATTACTATAAATCAAAATAACATTTAAACTTTTATACAATTACAATTATAATTACAATCCTGCTTTGGAACTATATTTCATAATTTGATTTAAATATGAAAAGATTTCTGAAAATATATATTTTTTTAGTTCTGAAAGATCAGAAAACTTTAGAGAAGTCATTGGTGCGTGAGAGCATTTTTTATGGATTCTTAGCAAACTTTTTAACAATGTAGTGTCAGGAGGCACATCAAATCTGTTAAAACTTCAACAAATCTAAGTTGCCTAGGTATTCAGCTTTCAGAAATGCATGAAGATGACCAAATTAACAGGTAACTATGTACTCTCTAGATGAGGCTCTCTCAGAATGTAACCAGCTCCAATCCAGAGTACCAATTAGTGTCCAAGCTCTAATCCCTGACAAGGGACTTTAGCTTCAATATCAAGTAATATAGGTCTAAACCTAAAAACTGAACGAGTGTTTACACAACATAAACTTGTCAGCTGCCTTCGGAAAACCATTAAGCAACAAGTTTCCTTGCTATTCATTAGCCCCTTTTCCACAAATTATCTTCTAAAATACAAGTGTATCACAGTTCAAGACCCTCAAATTTTGATCACTTCATTGTAAAACACAAAATTATCGATAGCAGAACCTAGGCCAACAACATTAATTTTTTCATAAATGTAGCATCCTTGCTGACAGAAAACAAAAATGAAGACACAGTCTCACATTATGCAGCAATTTGTCTGGGATTGAAGCATCTCTGGCGATCTGCAACAGAATTATGTTTGTCAGCAATAGCAAAAAATACCTAGAAACGAGATTTCTACGGTATGTTGAATGCCTACTAAAGAGTTTATGATCCTTGGAAGTTGCACCCTTCAATAAAGCAACAAGGATTGCTAAATCTTGCTGATTTGAGCATAAATCTCTTAATAATACAATTACTTAAACATCTTAGATAATTTCCACACAGTTGCCACAATCAAAGACATCAAAATGGACTATCGACTTTTGAACCATCATTTACATTTGTGCATAAGGATGTAAGATGAAGTTGAACCTCTTTTTCATTTTTTTTTTCAAAATCAGTGACATAGGCATAGCGATGGATGTGTTTTAATTAATATTTCCAAATCATACAACTTTGAACTCGAAATAGAGCTACCCATGATTTCTTTTTCTTTCGTCTCTTTTTGCATGAAAGACAAAAGCATATTCTCTTACCATTGAAGCTACCCTCGGTATGAACCACATAGTGTACAATTGGCTAGAAGAGACAATATCTCCACTAAAAATCTCTCCTGAATTCATGAGAATATTTAGCAGGATAAACAATCGAGGAGTTAATTGTACGAGTTTCAAAGACAAAATATGCAAGCTGATAAACTGAGTACTACATGCAAATATACAATTACATAATGCACACATCATTGCACTTCTTTTGTGACAGTGTACGGGAAAGTTGGAGCACTTACATTTGTCCAAGATTAGCCAAATCAATATCAGGAGCAAGCTCTGTCACAATATCACTTGGTGGCTGCCCACATTCTTGCATTTTCGGCATTAAGTCAACAATCTTGGTAAAGTTATCTGGTTCTTTCTCATAAACTTCATTAAGATCCTTTATGATTTTATACTGGTGAGAGTGGCAGTCGTATTCTTCTTTGTTCAAACTGGTTTTATGTTCTTCCAACCACTTTGGATATCTTTCTCCAATTTCCTTCATGGGCTCATGAAGAATCTCCTTCGATAAAAGTTGTTGCATCATGGTCTCCACAATAGATTCCATGCCCTATTTCAAATGAATGCAGGAAAACTCTTAGGCACACAATCTACAAAAGATAAAAAAAATTCATGTTTGACTAAAACAGAAACAAGAAATGAATTAGCACATCATATATAGATACCACAATTTGAGACTACTATTATCATCTCATTATGCAGCAGATAGCAAGTCGATGTAAACAAGATACAACAGGTCCAACTCTATGGATTATGGGAGAATAGGCAAGGGCAACCAGAAGATCAACTGCTAATGTTTAAAAGTGAACAAAGTGAGGTGAGATAAATTGCTGCCAACCAGCTTTGGTGGATATACATAGTCCTTAACAGCTGCTTCCATCTCAGGGTGCAAGATCAACAAGCATAGGAAAAAGAAAGTGATGCACTTAACCATATTCTTGAAGGGAGATCATCACCATTCACCTAACCTAGTTCTTAATCTCATGAACCGAGAAAGACACCACATCAGCATGGACCAATACAAAATTCTAATTGGAACTCACAATCTCACTATCATGCAAATCCACAAACCACAACCAAAAACGAGGATAAACGTTCTCTTAATCATAACGAATATGGAAATAAAACCAGGCTTTGACAACCGCCGATAAGCCATGTAACTGTAGAAACTGCGAATCTACCAAAAGTAGACACCACCAAATCTAAAATTTGTTCTAGCCTCGTTAAAGCATGCCCACAGCAGAAACCAGAATTGATGTCAAAAAGCAGACGCCCCAAGCCAAGTGACCGACTTTAAACCACAAAAGCACGCCATAAGACCATTCCCACCTTCAAGGACGAAAATTAAAAAAGAAAAAAGCCAAAAAGTCCTAATTACCTGAGAATCCGCAAATTGCTCAAACTGCTTGACCCAATCGTCCACCATTGCATCCTTACTCAAATCATCAGCTTGACCACTTGTCACATTGTCTAAACCCTTAACAGCCTCACGGGTCTGCTCTCTAAGCCTATGAAGCGCCTCTGTCACATGGGACGCTTCTGAAACCTTTTGCTTGCCCTTTTTCTTGCTTTTCAAGTCAGGTAATCCCATACCCAACCCCTGAACCCCAGTTGGTAGCGAAGGAGAAGACTCTTGTTGCTTGCTCTCCTCATTACCATGGCTTCTATGATCGAACAATAGTTGAAATTACCAATAAAAATCGACATACAAGGCCAAAGCATAGAACTGCTAAATGGAGTTGACAATTCTAATATGCAGAAAGAGAGAAAATCAGAGCTTTTACAACAAAAGAGAGACCTTTGAGATGGCGGGGCAAGATTTAGACTCTGGAAATCATCAAGAGCACCTGAAAAGCACTAAAAGGTCAGTGCCCAGATTTTGAAACAAGTAAACAAAACAGAAAACATCAGAGAACTTACTGTCAAGGAGTTCATCTAAGTCGTGGTGTGCGTCAGCCATGATTGTACCCAGACTCTATCTTTGCTCTGGAACTTAAAAGACCTCTTCTTTCTTCAAATCTTTGATTGGTATTGAAAGAGAAGGGGGACAAAGCAAATTCTTGCGAGAGAGATACAATTTTGATGGAGGAGAGCTTTTGGAGGATCGAGTTGCGAGTGGATGGGTTGAATTGGCAGAGACTTTCCATAACAAAACAATCTTTAGAAATATGTGAAACGTATTATTCTTTTCACTTTATTTTGGAAATTACAAGATATTTTCTAGATACTTTCTATTTTTGTACAAAGTTTTCACTTTTCACCTTATTTTGTAATTAATATTCTTTTTATTTCATCTAATATTTCCTTTTACTGCATGACCAATTGAGTAATCACCTGTCATTTTAAGTTTTGGGTGGAATTGAAATTAAAGGAAGTGACTTTTAATTATTTATCAAATGATCAACCTTGTGCAATTCATTTTTAAGTGTCTTTAAAATATTTAAAGATAAAATATAAGTTAATACATGAAATATCAATTTTTTTTATTTTCAACTATATGAATTGTTTAATTTGAATTTTTCAATCAAGGAGGGTGAATTAAGGTATAATTATTGTAAGTAAAAATTAATTTTTTTTAAATTAGACCGAAAATTAAACTTACAAAATAAAAGATTCAAGAGGTTAAAACTGACAATAAAACTATTATAAAATTAGTCCATAATAAATATCGAACAAAATTGAAGAAATTAAAATACGTTTGAAGAAAAAAACTATCTTTCGCTAATAAAAAATTGAAATTTAATTAAAAAATTGTCAATTAAAAACTAATTAATTATTTCTAATTTATAAAAACCAGATAATTTACGAAAATTAATTAGTTAATTAATAAATCAATTAACTTTTAATATAAAAATTATTACAATAAATTAAATTCAAATTAAACAATTCAAATTTTTACAATTGAACTGCAAATTAACCGGCTCAGATATTTAATCATACATCAAAACTATGATTTTAAGTAATTAAATCTTTACAAAAAAAAAGATGAGCATTTACAATGATATGTGATATTGTCATAACTCCAATGGGTAAATTGGAACTTTAGTTTCAATAACTACCTATTAATTTTAAATCAACGATCATAAAAATAGATTTAAAACTTTATAGAAAAATTATTTTTTATTTATGACAGAAAATTAGAATAGTTATCTTTGAATGTACTTTGAATAAATCAACAACTACAAATTATTAGTATCAATAATTCAACTAACTTAAAATAAAAAGACAAAATCGACCCAAAAAATCAGTACGAGGAGGGTCTTCGTTTGATCCATCAAAAGATATTCTTGTGAAGCCATAACTGAACCATCCCTTTTCGGAGCTAAAATTAAATCATACATACGACCAAAGACACAAAACGTAAACTGAAGTAAACAAATAGTAAAATTCAGAACATTGAACTGGAGGCCAGTACATTACTTGGAAGCACAGCCATGAATAATATTGAAAGTAGCGTTTTTATTCTTTTCTGCAACTTGAGAGTACACTTTCCCCACCTTGAAAGGACCTTTTTAAGGTGCTTTTCTTCTATCTATCCAATCCCATTGTCACTGGGCATTTCCTGTTTTCAACAAATGAACAGATGGAACTAAACTGTACAAGAAATCCTTGCAGGAACACTATCTTCCTTTCAAAGTTACAATAAAAAATTTATAGATAAAAAAGAGGAAAAACATTAGAGCCCTTTCTCAAGCATA
Organism: Erythroxylum pelleterianum; assembly: GCA_027563865.1. Classification (NCBI taxonomy): domain Eukaryota; kingdom Viridiplantae; phylum Streptophyta; class Magnoliopsida; order Malpighiales; family Erythroxylaceae; genus Erythroxylum; species Erythroxylum pelleterianum. The sequence goes on along the minus strand of JAOQMR010000001.1, from coordinate 22,029,998 downwards.
AGATGGTGGCATATTCTTAGTATTAAGGGAAAAATATATGCCACCCACATACCCCACGTACATGTAAGAGGACGAGGTAAAACTGCAGAAAATTTCCTCAAATTCGAACATAGTTAGCTCTCTCATGTGTAATCTGATCCAGGTTCAATGTCGATTGTGAGTCGCATAATCTGCAGAACAGCACTCATCCAATACTTCATTATGAGGATAACTGAACAAAAGTTGTTATTTACATCTTCATTGCTCAGTCTAAAGTTCCACCTCGTGAAGATCGTCCCCGGAATTGCCACGATTGATTGGCATATGTGCTGTTGGAGGAACAGTAGGCGTAAATGAAGATGGAGGCATGCCCAATGTCTCACCCAAAGTCTTAGCTTCTGACGACCTAGGAGCGCTTAATGAATCGTTAAAACTTCCACTCCATGATGCTGTTCTCCGTGAATTATATACATGAGAGGCATTACCATCATCTCCCCTTCCTGTGATGTTACCCATGCTTGGGAACCTTGGCATGGTCATTGATGATACGGATGTGGAAGATGGAAACGACTCCTCCAAAGCAGGTTTTGAAGGGTTTTCTTTACTGGCATCATCTATCTGCCTATCTTCTGTTGAACTTTCTATTGAATTATCCCCTGGAGGGACAGGTGCTGGAACAAAGAATTTCTGATTTGTGGCAGCAGGAGGTTTAACAGATGCTAAGGAAGGTGACTGGAACAAATTTGTGGAGGTTCCCCCAGCTTTATTAAAGGTGTCAACATACCTGAACATTCATAAATCTATTAGCTTCCAAGACCAATTCAACCAATCATTTTCTTCGGTTAATAAGAAAGAGAAAAATAAGAGTTTCCAAATTACCTTGCCCGTACACCCATCCGTCCACGTGCCAAAAATTGATTTGAGCCGGTTGGAATTGGTGGAGTCTGACTTGAGCTGGTTGGAATTGGTGGAGTCTGACTTGAACTGGTTGGAATTGGAGTCCCTGAAGTGTATTCAGATGAAGTTGAACTTTGTAAGGTAGGTCCCTGCCCAGAGGGAGATGCATCATACTTCAATGCAGATTTCAAGTTGTAGTCAGACATTCCATTTTGGAAGATTCCAGTTGTAGGGGGAGGTGCCAAAGCTGCCTCTTCAGCAGGAGGTTCAGCACCTTCCTCCACCCATCTCTTCAGTTTTTCATCATAATAGAATTTGTTTTTCTCTCCCAGTTTTGCCTTACAATAAGTAAAGAACACTAATCAGTCAGAAAACCTACAGGGCTAAGACACAATTACGTTTGCGATGAAAATGCCCAGTGGAATGAAATAATAGACAACTGTAAACCTGTCGATCATTGCGAGGCCTTAAGACTAAGTCAACAGTCTTCTGTAGAAGCTGCGTGCCAAAACCAAATCTTCCAAATCGAGATCCCCCCACTGAGCCTGATGCTTTACCTTGTGCATTGGATGATATCCCTTCCTTTGATGGATCAACCTGATTCCACCCAAATTCAGTTAGGCTCCACAAATTTTTGAAAAGAAAATGGAGATGAAGGAAACAATACGAACACAAGACAGTTATGCATAAATTCCACACCTTTCTAGGATTTCTGCTAAAGTCTGGCTCAGATACACTTCTATTTTGCACTGTCATTTTATTTCCATCGGCTGCCCATTCACTTATAGGCTCCATCGAAGCAGAAGGCATCAATGATGACATTGCCATTGTTGATTGACTCGCTGATACTCTATGAGCCATTGCATGCTCATAGTGCTCATTGCTATGCATACTTCCATGCAACCCTGATGGTGCAGGAGGTGGAAGACCCCCAACAACACGATGTGCAGTGCTATCAAAAAAATTGAGCAATTTACCGACCAACTTTCCAGGAGCCAAATTGGAAGCATACCCACCCTAAGAACAAGAGTGCTTATGATCAGCAAAAATAATCACAAAACTACCAAAAAAGGAACTAAAAGATAGAGAAATCACCTGCTGATGGGTTCTAATCCTCTCCTCAAGAGAAGACACTAGTTGTTTCCATGTCTCTACCTCAGCAGCTCGACCAGTTTTCAGAGATTTTAATAACGCCTGACAGTATCTGAAACAAATTACAAGGTTCAAAACTCTGGAGCAATAATTCGATAGAGTCAAACTATGAGATTATTCACAACGTACTTCAACGAATCAGAAACTTTTCCCACTTCAGCTAGCATGTATGCATATACGAGCTTATAAGGCTGAAACGGGAGTAGAATATACTGGGAATTGCCAAGCACCTTTGAGTATTCATACAGCTCAGTTCTCTGTCCACACATTAATAAAAGAAGCATATTAAAATTTCTTCAAACAACTCTTGTACTGGGCGATCCTAACTATATTGTATTTGCCTTCTTTATGTTTCACTTGCAAGCAGAACTATGAACCCGAAGCAAGCTCATAAAAGGAGGAATTACAGCCTGTGTAAATTATTATTTTAAACTTTTATAAAGACCAAGTACTAAGAGAACCTGAATTGCCTCTGGACTAGTATAAGTCCTCGGATGCTTCAGGTGATTTGCTCCAAGAAGGCATAGTCTTGCACTGTCTGAATATGGCTCAAAGTTTGCTTCAGCAACTATGTAGCAGATGTGAGCGGCAATAATCTGAGTAATTACCCCTAATAAGTTCCGAATAGAGACATGTAAAAGAAGCTGGCAAGTGAAGGACATTTACTAAGAATATACCTCACTTCTATCTCTCCATAGGCAGTCTCCAAGATGTATAATGACAAGCTCATCATCTTTTGTTCTGTTTGCAGTTATCACTGCCAAATTCTCTTCCCAATCGTCAAGCATGCCATTTGCCCCCAGCTATAGTTATGGCAAAACACAGACAAGCAGAACAGTGCATAACTTAGTACCATCCTTATTTTTTTTTTTAATCTTCCTATTTCTGAAAATTTGTAACCATGTGAATGTATCACCTGTACAGACTGTGGTGTCATATGAACAGCACCAGGAATAACACTGCCAACAATAGAGTCCACAGCAAATACATCTGCTGGTGTCCCCGCAATTAGCAGGCATAGTGTCCTTAAAGGCGATCCTGAGACCAACTGGTGAACCGCCATTTGCTTGACTGTATCAACATAGAACTGTAATTTACAAATAGTAACCATTATAACACCAATATTGTTAAGTGGGGTGAAAAGAAAAAGAGAATCTCAGCCTTTCACAAACATAAACAATCTAAATAAATCAGCCAACAGGGCATTAAAAATGAAGACCTGATCACCGAGCTGTGAGGCAAGGACAAGTGCAGGTCCCCACAGTTCGCCCTCCTGTGCACATTGCAGAGCCTCTTTTTTTCTACCGGACACCAGAAGACTTTGGACTTCAGAAGCAGTTGCCTATGGAGTTCACCATAATTTAGAGAAACAAAACCCAAAACAAAAGAAAAGATTGCTTTATAGTTGGCATACCCTAAGTTGTCCTTCAGATGGTAAATTCTGCAAGCAGTGGCTAAGAACGCCGTACTCACTGAATTGACCGCTGCTTCTCTTAGCAGACGCAAAAAGTTTTGCAACTGCTGATTCTGGAGTCTCACTCTCCTACCAAGATATAAACAAATAAAGTACCAAACTGCAGGTGAGTTTTCACCACAGATTAGCCTTCAAAAGAAGCACTGTAAACTTTGAACCAGAAAATTACTTGTAGATCATACATGGAATAGAGGATAAGGGATTTTTGTCAAATAGGAAGAAATTAAGCTAGATCAACAGAAGGAACATGCAGAATGAAAACCTTTTTTGTTTTTTTGGGGTCAAGAGAATCAAAATCTGAAAAGGGAAAATAATTCTCAATTATCACAATCAACAATTTCATACTTGTTGCAACCCTCATTAATCATGCCACTGCATGGAATTTGCAAGGAATGTTTAGGTAGCTCCAGTTAAGTTGTGGATCTCACTTTTTTTAGTTGAAAGGCCTTCCACCTTATAATAAGTCCTATTACTATCTTCTAGCCAATTCTCTCTCTTATAATTCATAGAATCCAAATACAAGTGATTGTTTTATTCTTGCAACATACGATGACCCAGTTTTTTAAAAGACAATTCCACAATAAAAATCACATTAAATAGATAGGAGATGGGATCTAATAGGAAGGTCAAGGAGTAAGAACACATAATAGTTGATGGTCTAATCTTTCCAGAGCAATTGGCCCTGAGCTTAAAAAGAACACCTAGAAACTAGTGATTTTCAAATACCTCATGCTGGAAAAAAAGTATAATAATAAGCCAGTCAGTCTTCAGGCCAAATGACAAAGGTCAAATGACAATCATTTCTTTTAACTTTATACAAATAAATAAGTAGAATTGAATTTTCAGTTCCAGCTCAAAAGTAACTTGAATAAATGGATAAATTGAGCAACACATAGAAACTTCAGAAAGCTAAAGGAACTTTATCAAGATAATAGGAAGAAAAGAACCAAGTATGTGAATTACCTTTACAGATGTATCTGTGCCCAAAGAAGATCGAAGTTTTCCATAATGCTGACATGCTATTTTCAGCAAAGAAAGAAGTAACCTCAATATTTCACCTTTTCTGTGATCCATCTCAGGTAATTCACAGTTAGCTATCCTCTCATCAATCCACTTATTCAACTCTTTGGTTCCAAGATTACCACCAACCAATGGGCCAGGAAAGGACTGTTGGCACAGGGCACGAAAATAATTGCGAGAATCCACTCCAATGCTTGATGCATTGTCGCCATTTCCCAAAACAACCTCCACCAAGTTCAGAACAGAAATTGAACCTCCTGCAGGTTCCTTTCAGATGGATCAGAAAAAAGAGCAGGATTAGCATTTACCAAATACAAATAGTGTAAGATATTACCATAGTAAATTATTTTAGCCACTTCCCACTCTTTTTCTCATTTTTCCTAAGAACCAGCACAACACAACTAAAGGTGATGTAAGACAGCTCAAAGGAAAAGGGAGTAGGTAATGAAGATTAAATGGAGGAAGGTAAAGAAAAGGTTACGGGAATATAGTTTTTCTCCCCTAATATTTTAGCAATTGCATGGATCTGTAAAAGCACAGAAGGAAGTGCTCAAGAGTCTCACCTGCTTTCCAAATGTAGAGCTCCCAAGAGGATTACTATTTTTCATTACAATCAGTTTTCCACCGAAGCCAAATGTAACCAACGCATGTGGTGGGCGAACAGCAGAGGATCTCCCAATGCTTGGAGAATAAGAATATTGTTGGTTGGTCTGAAATGATTGCTGGGAAAGGTTTACTTGTTTCTGACTGCCAAAATAATTGTTTGAAAAGTTCGTTGGCCCGTTTGGCATCAAATTTCCCTGATTAAACTGCTGACTAAAGTTACCTCCATGTAGAAAACCTTGTGATCCTGTAAAGCTATTAGCCTCAACATGTTCACCATCCCCTTTCTCATATGAAGGAACTGTCCCCATTGAACTGAATGATTTATGATGATCAACACTGTTGCTCATAGAAACATCTGATACATAAGAATTCAATGATTGTTTTGCTGCACCAATATTTGGAATAGCATCAGACTTAGTAACTGTCTTAGGCTGCCATACATTCAAGTCCTGCTGAGTGTAGCTAGCATAAGGCTGGCTCCAGCTGTCCTGTTGACCTTGATTATTATAACCCTGTGATACATACTTATCAGCATGACCATATTCACTATAGATATTATTGGGTACACTACTACCATTTTTGGAATATGACCCACTAGAATCAAAAGCATTCTGACTCTGCTGATCATAAGCTTGACCTATTGTTGACTCAACAGAAGATGTGTAGCTTTCAAGCGTGTGCCATTCTTGCACAATTTGATCATAATACCAGCCAGGATATTGGGGGTCAAAAACCATATGTGCAGGATAACCATTATTACTCTCCTGTGGAACCTGATTCCAGTTTGATACACTCTCATATGTATTAGACTCAGCCACAGTTCCCACCGCAGACTGTGAAGTGTTCTGTAAATAACTTACTTCTGCTTTTGCATCAGAAACTGCTGCCCATTCATTCCCTGAACTAGTATTAAAATTTGCATCATAATTAGTTATTTGGTACCACTGCCCGGTCTTGTCGTCATACTTCCAACCAGGATACATACTGCTCCAATCTTGATTACTATACACATCCTGCTCACTTACATTGCCATCCATGGATCCCCCATAAACCTGCGCACCACCTTGACATTGCTCATAACTAGTTGACTTCTGCAATCCCCCAGCAATTATATTCTCTTTAACTGCACCACTCTCGTCAATATTTCCAGAAAAACCCGATGAATCACCTAGACCGTTGAAAAAGTCTGAGTATGAACCAAATCCATGACCAGATGTATCAGCATAAAATGAACTCCATCCAATCTCCTTGACCCCTGATTTCATTGGGTCGTGACTTTGGCTCGACACCACATCCTCTGATCTATTTCCATCATCATTTGAGTCAATTGCATTCTGAGAAGCTATTGAATTCAAAGAATCCAATGTATTAGTCAGCGCTAAATCATCTTGCACTGGAGCAGTTTCATGTTTCCCATCAAAGCCAGCGGCAGCAACATTATCATCAATACTCAGATTGGCAAAGGCCTTGGCTTCATCCGAATCACTGCCCTCAGCAAAGTTCGGGGCAACGGAACCGGAATTGGTGTGCCCGAAATCATCATCGACTAATTTATCAAAGAAATCCTCGTCCGTCTGATCCTCCATCACATTCAATGGAGGATTAGAAGCCATCGCGCAAACGATCTAAGAAAACTCCCCCCTTCCAATTCAACAAACTCGAAATTCGAGCTGCAAAGGTAGACCAAAACCTCGAGATCCAAACACTAAAACCCTAAATCAAAATCAAATAAAATTGAAATGAAAAACACCGACAACAACGAGATCTAGGGTTTTATAACAAGGATCTTAATCTATCAGTTTTCAGAAAACAAACAAAAACAAAAACAAAACACAGAACAAAAACTGTTCGCAAATCAAAATTTAACCAAAAATAAAATGGAAAAACAAAATTGATGTAAATAATAAGAAATCCAAAACCAAAACCAAAACCAACTTACAGATCCAAGAGAGGGAGAGAGATAGAGAGAGAGAAGAGCTTTGGTTCGTGTTTGTTTTGAACCAGACGAGCTTCGGTTTTTAGTTTTTTTTTCCTTTTTCTTTTTCTCTTTTAGTTTGTCACAGTTATTTTTTATTTTTATTTTTTGTTTTTGTTTTTATTTTTAATTTATATTTTATTTTTATATATTTTTATTTTATTTAAAATTTTACAACTTTTACTAAATTTTTTCCATATTTTTAAATTTCTTTATACATATACTTTTTTTTTGGCAAATAGCCTTTCGGTAAATTTTAAAGAAATAAAATATAAAATAATATTTTAAAATTAAGTTAAGATTTGAGTTGCCTAAGTTTGGATCTGTCGTATGCCTAACTATTTTAATAAAAATAATGTTATTTTATTTAAAATAATTAATTTTCGAATTAACTTAAACTTAGGTTTAACTTATGAGTTGGCCAATTAAAAATACTTCAATCTACGCTCGTAAATATTTCTTATTGGTAACTTAAAGGGAGTGGTTGAGTAGAAGTGACTCATTCATTCTTAACTAAAAATCAAGAGTTCGATCATTGACTTTAGGTATGGAACAACCTATCTTTAAGTTAGTTGTCTTATTTTATAAAGTGCTTACAAACTAACGAAAAGATTAATCAATAGATTCACCGGTAAATATCCTGGTCTAAACTCAAAAAAAATGTCCCTCGTTGTTATCCCTGACGAGGTTGACGTTGTTTTTAGTATTTTTTAATTTTAGATTTTTCTATTTTATTTATTTATTTATTCACACTTACCGTTGGTGTATTGACTATTGAGTGTCGGGACCGGGAGTAGGAAAGAAAAACGTTTATAGACTGCAGCCGACACGTGGATCGATATTGAATTGCTAATTACAAGTTGACAAGGAAGTGTGTTTCTCTATGTCCACACTCCTCCGTTATAGCAAGTTGGATTGGTAATAGAAGTCTACATGTAGGTGTTTACTGCTTCCACACTCGTTTACTGCTTTTTATCTACCAAACCTTTTGTCACCTATATTTATTTTCCTCCATTATTTGCTTGCAAGTAAATAATGACAAAACACATTTAAATATTTATAAAATTGATTATTATAAAAATTATAAATTTAAACTTATCTCATAATCCTGTACATTTAAAACTTTTTAATAATTATACAAAATATAAATTATATATTAAAATAAAATAATTATATAAGCTATTTTGAAATAAAAATATATTATCTCATAATAATTATTAAATATTAGCTATAATTTATAATCATTCAGGAAAAAAAAGTCTCTTTATTCATTAAAAGTAAGGATGTATATTACTAAACCTTTCAAACCATGTTCATTAGGCGGATTTTTACTAATTTGTTATTATTAATGTAGCTATAACTCATAACAATATTAAAGTAATAAATAACTATAAGATTCCTAATTTTGATAAGATATATAAGATCATATGAATATTAATTAATCTGGAATAAATATTGAATGAAATTTATAAATTAAAATAATAATAAGTTAAAATTAAAGTATCATTTAGTTTCTTTTTTCTTTTGTTTTCTATTCTTATTTATATTTTCAAAACATAAACATTTATGTAATTGTTAATAGCAATATAGCTATATTTTTTTGATAATAGTTGAAATTATCTAAATTATAAATAAATTAATTTTATAAATCAACTAAGTAAATAATTGTATTTTATTCTCTTATAATATTTAATAAATATTAGTAAAAATATTAACATTTTATTCTATAAGTAAATATATATTAATTAATTAATATTTTGATTATGAAAATAAATTTAAAATTATATTTTAATTATAAAATACTTTGATTTTATTTTTTATTAGTGTTTATTATACATTATTTTCACTATTAAAGTTATTTTCCATTAAAATATGATTTAATAAATTATTAATAACCCAAAGCTTTAACAATAAGGTAATAGTAGAATTGGGAGCAATTATTATTATCATTTTGATAACATTTTTAATTATAATTTATCTATAAATAAATTTATGTAATTATTTGATTTATAAAAAATAATTTATCTTTAAGTTTTATTTTATATGAAATTATTATATATTTAACAAGCAAATATATTCTTTTTTTATTTGAAAAAAGTAAGAATAAAACTAAAAAATAAATATGGTCAAGGTCTCCTTATTCCTATAATATTTGAATGAGAGCGATCGTCAACATTTTGACGTCTCAGTTCCATTAAATCTACTCATCCAACCTCGCTATTATCATTGTTTTGGTCTTTGCACCTCAGTTTCATTCCCTATCTTCTTCTACTGGCCTAATTAAACACAAACTACAATCAATCATCTGCAGAATCACATGTTTATCAACTTAACAGAGGCTTCTCTGGATCGAACTCACTTGCCATGGCATCTTCGTACGGGTACCCTTCTTTCCCTTTAGCCCATAGCACAAAGTAGAGACCAGTAAACATTATGAACATACCAGCCAAGCTGCCAAAAAGATCAGTAAGAATGCAGATTCTGATGTGCACTTGATATGGCAATGAAGGGAAGTCACCTTTTATTTACCTTCCAATCTTAACAGTATCGCCTAAGGATACGACGGAGAGGATCACCGAGATCACTGTTCCGATGGGGCCAAACATGGATACCAGAACTGGACCTCTCTTCTTCATCGCCCATCCATTGAAGCTCACACATGCTCCACCCACTGTACCACCCTGTGCATCTAAAATGTTCATGGTTTTTGCACAGAACAGATAATAAAACACAACTTTTGCATGCTGCACTTTCATATAAGAAGTTGAAGAAATTCCTTGGAGAAGTAGTTTTTTTTTTTTTACCAGAATTGAGTAGGTAATGAGGTCACCAAGACGAAGCATGGACCAACCAAAATCAACATCGTGATCTTGAAACAACTGTACAATTGCTGTAATAATTACACCCATCAAGGATGTAATGGCACATAAGGACATTGGTGCGGGAAAATCTCCAAGAGTAGTTGCCTGACATAAATATAGGATTTTAAGTGAACAAGACAGCAGACAAAACACCTTTCAAGTATCTGACAATTTACCTGCAACACAACGTTGCTTGATAGAACAACAACAGCTGCCATGAGATACAAACAACCAATGATCTTATCTCTATCGAATACCATTTCTGATGCTGGAGTTGCCAATGATGCTTCTTGTTCAGATGTGGTGCTATGCATTAGGCTCATTGTAAGAGCACCCACAACGCACAACAATGTACCTACAAGTTTCACTTTGCTGTATTTGCAGCGCAGATCAACTTTCTCCAACCTACACCATGACGAAAACTATTTCAATCTAGTTAAGTTGTCAACTTGTTTCGGAATTAAAAATCTGTAGGGAGTAAGTATCATTACCTCAATGTCCAAGCAATAACGAAGATTAACCCTGGAGCAAGGTTAGGCATTGCTGTTGCCAATGCAGGAGAAGTTAGTTTGATACCACTCAGGAACAAGGATTGAAATAAAGTTACCCTGAAACAATATACAGAACAAAAATAAGATCAAAATGACGAAACAGAAACGCATGTAAAAATCTTCTGCATACTTACCCTCCAAAAGAGATGAAAGCAAGCTGAATCACCAACTTTACAGTGAGCTTCTTGGGCCATTTGTTCCTCTCGAAATAAACAGCAAGAGGAGAGATGACGAGGAATGTGGCAAATGTGGAGAAGATTACAATGGTTAGGGGAGGAAGACCAAGTGACATTAGATAACTCAACAACACAGAGTTGCTTGCGTACACGAATTGCACCCCTATCAAACCTCCTATGATTATACAATCTTCGAGCATCTCCTTCTTCATTTATCAAACCATTCTCTGTATCTATATCTCCTCCAAGTAAACACCCAATAATCCTTTTCTTCTTTTCCTTTCTATGGTTGGATACCAATTATAATCTTTGGTTATGTATCTTTTCTTCCTCTAGACCATATTTTCTGTTTATCACCTCAGAAAATGGACACCAAGATCATTGTTTTCACTTCTGGGGTATTTAGTTTTCTGGTTATGGATGTTGGTCGTCTTTATCTAACCATTTCACCATTTCCTTTCCTCTAATCTACCTGTTTTAGCACTGAGCTGTTCTTCTTCGATGACAAGGTTTTTCTACCAGTGCTATGCTCCGGTCTTGAAGGGAGTTATGTATTTTATGGTTCCCCTTTATTTAGCTCCATTCATGTTTAGTCCAATCCCTGATATTTAGCTAATGATATGTGGTGACTGAATTGAAAATCTGTCTACAAATTTCTCTCTTTTGGACATTCTTTAATTATACTTTCGACTTAATTTGTTTTTAATCTCTATTGGAATTTTTGAAAAGTAGAATTTATCGTTAATATAGTCAATTTAACAACTCTATATACACAATTTCTGTTGGAATTGACCATAAAACAGAAAAGGGTTGACAACCGCGCCCAATCGCATTTGAACATTCAATCTAAATCCGATCTCGAGTCTAATTAAACCCTAACTTGGCTCGTTGACTTCGGGTCGGACTTAGCAAGACCCAGATAATATGACTACATAACAGTAGTGCAGTATTTTGTATTGAATAGACCTCGTATCCAAAACATCATGTTGCCTCAAATATAGAAGTAGTGAGTTAAACACCAGGAAATGAGAGTCAAATAACCATTAATAGCCAGATAAACGAGGTAACTACTGCTTGTGGAAATCATTTAGTAACCATTTTAGCACAATTGAATGACATTATTGGACAACATATATTCCCCTCTCCAACAAGAAAAAAAATATTAGTCTCACTGCAGATGTCCAAGCACCATTTATGGACTGCAAAATCTCCTTGTAAATTAACAAAGCCAGTAGACCATTGCTTCTCCAATCTGTGAGACAACCTCCACTTGCAGTGACTTTTGTCTAACATGCTACCTTGGACCTGACTGACCAAGCTCTAGAAACAATCCAAAAACCAGAATCAGAAATCTGACAAACGCAGATTTGCAGTCTATTCAAGAATTTTACTGAATGCTGTCTAAGCAGGATTGCATTCCAAATAGTTTAAAACAACCACTTCATACTACTATTTCTACACATATGTCGACCCCAAAAATATCAACCAAGTGTTACTGCAATTTCTCAAAATATATTCTAGTTGTTTTCAGTGATGGAATTGAATGATTCACAGGATCAGGATTGATGAGATGAATATCATCCAAGGTCAATTTCTATGCAGTTATAGATTGTATAGCTGATGACAGGACCCACCTCCAAAAACAGCATACATGTCACGTACCATCAACTCCATCTGGGAAAAGGAGCAGCTATGTTACCATAGTATTCTATACTATGTGCTATCCACAAAATTTCAAGCCAAATGTCTAACTTGAGGGGTGAAAGAAAAAGAAAAGCCTTGATTTCCTCCCAAATCATGCTTACATAATCCATTAAATTCTTTTACTTACTTCGTGTTCATAATATACTCATGCGTAATAGTTATCATCTACTCATAATCCAGTGTAAGGATTCACACTAAATATTTTAAGTGAGATTGTTATTGGTGTATGATAAATGCCAGCATGTTCCGTACATAAAAGATAAAGTTCAATTTGGCTGATTTTCACTATCCACATTGGTGCTATCTCTAAGTACAATAACTCAAAATGTTGAATAAACAAATTCCAGAACAAGAACAAAGCTTCATTCCAAATAATTTAAAATAAGGTAGAGAAATAAGCAAAAAATTCTCTGTTTCTGATATAATTATACATTCTTAAGATTACTAAAAAAGCATTAATTTCATACTTGACAATGATGCAGTAGGCCATAAATGTCTGGTCCTGAGTTTAATTATGTGCCTGCAGGAACCAAATATTCTAGTCAGATGGTGTTGAACCCGATCAATGGAGTCCCAACATTTTTAAAAGACCACTTTTTCTTTTTAGTTTCTTTTTAATTTTTCAAAAATGGAATGCAGAATCAAAGAAATATTTTGAACTCCACGAGCCTCTACAAAGAGAAAGCCCCATCAAACCCGCAGCGTAAAATGCATAGCTCCAGAACCAACCAATAAATTGACATCTAGTTAAAAAGTTGCATCAGTATCTTCCAGCTCCCGACTTTCCTAATCCAACCACAGGGCTAAGCTACTACAGAGAAAGTCAACTTTTAGATCAGCATTCAGCAACTCACAAGTCTTTTCTCTTCTAAGCTAACACATAGAACCTGCGATCTGTTTCACAGATCTTATCATCACATGCAAGGTCATATCGGCGAATCAAGATTTGAACATTAAGTTGCAAACCATATAAATATAATAAACTCAAGAAAATCATCACCCAAACGCGCGAATCAAACAATGGGAAATCAAATCAAAGAACCTTTCTTTAATCATTAAATCATAGCAGCGAGGAACCTTGGAGTCG
>JAOQMR010000001.1:21955712-21977481 GCA_027563865.1 Erythroxylum pelleterianum | reverse complement strand
CAGGCAAGCCGAGGTTGGTCTGATAAGCAATAACAGCGGACTGAAGCTGTGTGTCGAAGACATCGGTGAGGTTGTCGTTATCAGACAGCGGGAAATAACCGAAGCGGTGAAAGTATCTCTTAAGCTCTGACATGCCGGACACTTGAGTTCCAATCCCAACATCTAGGAAACGGCTGAATTCTTGCCAAGTGGCATTGAGCGTATCGGCGGTTAAGACAGTTATTGTGTCAGGTGTGGTCCTAGCCGGAAAAGAAGGGCGGGAAAGGAAGAGGAAGCAGAGGAGGAGGAAACTGAAATAACTGAATAACTGAAACATTGTTAGCTGTGTTTAATGATCTTTCTGTTGTTTGAGGCTTTGGAATTGGAAGACAAAGAAAGAGCTATTAAGAGTTTTGATATATATTGTGAATTTGTATACATATGTATAAGGAGAAAGTCAGGAAGATACTGTCGTGCTCTCCTCTTCATTTCAGATTCTGACTTCATTGGGTTTGGCTGTTACGGTGGATAAACAACTACAAACTTTGATTTTTTTTTTTTTGTACGTCCATGTACGTATTTATATGCCTAATCAATATATACATATTAAATTAGGTTTACTACTATTACCATTATTAGAGTATAAATTTCAACTTAATCAATTAAAAACAAATTATTCATAATTGATATTGATTACTTATGAATCACCTAATACTTTTTAATAAATTTTTATCTATTATTTATAATAATATTTTAAAAATCAGACCGAAAATTAGAGTAATAAGACAACAATTTTAAGGTTTAAAAGGTTTAACCGATATTAGACTATCATAAAATAGAATAAAAATCGAATAAAAGTAAAGAATTTAAATATGATTAAAATATATTATCTTTGCCCATCAAAAATTTTGAAATTTAAATAAAAAAGATTATTAAATGAAAATTTATTAATTAATTTTAGTTTATAATTTACAAAAATTAATAAATTAATTAATAAACTAATCAATTTTTAGCATTAAAAAATCGAACTAAAAAATTGATCGGTTTAAAATTTTTACAGTTGTATAATTTTAATTAATAAATATTAAAAGAAATATAAACTCAAAAATAGATAATTCGTTGAAAAATTTTATCCTCTTTTTTTTGTGTAAAATTTAGCACTCTTATCTTATGTGTAAGATTGTGTAAAAACTTAGATTGGTTAGAGTTTAGTTGAGGGCGCATTGTTTGTTGAGCAACTTAGGTGTTCTTAACAGGGCGTCTTGATATCTATTCTCGTTTCAATGTTGTGCCTAACTTGTCGTGTACTCAAGACCAGCAGCTTCATCTTTGACTGAAATACACATATAACCTGAGAAAAATAAGAGTGATTCCAACATTATTTGCTAAATTCAATTTTATCACCGTATTGATCATCGTTTGGGTTGGGAGTTCATCAAGATGTTATGTTTTCTAATTTTGTATTTATTAACTTGGAAGGTCAACAATCCAACTACCCTTCACCAGAGTCTTAACTGCATACTAGTAGTCTACTAGTGTTTTGTTATGCTCATTTAGTTAGTTGAATTTCTTATTGTCATCTATATGGTCTTCACTCCAAAGTATGCATAAAAAAATTCAGAAGCTTACTTCAGTTACTAGTCATCAAGCATCATAACAAATATCATTTTTCCAATAGAAAGAAGATGACCTATTTTTATTTTACCAAAAAGCTACAATGAACCTAAAAATGGTAGTTGGTAGGGGATCAACTCTCCGGTATTAATTTTCATGTGCCACTTTATGTCCTCCTCATCCATCTATCAATTAAATATTAATGGATGGATGGGTGGATGGAGGTGGGCACAGAGCGACATATGAACAGTTACCCTGTGTCCTATTTTGTAGTTGCATTGGTGGACCATATTACTTAAGCAAAGAAACATTGGAATTAATAATTGATAATATAATATAATCATTAGATATACAAAAGTTTTAATATTTTTATATCAAATTAAATTTATGTTAATTTATTTAATGAATTAAATGCAAGCTTTGAAGTAAATACTAAAATACGAATTTTTGCATAATTAGCTAAGTTTTTTTTCATATATGAAGTATTATTTATTTTATGAAAAATCCTTATCACGTTAACATGTTGAGAAGAGATATTTTTACTCTTATCAAAATGGTAAGTAAATTTTTGGTTATCTAACTTAACTTCTACTTCTTGTTTTAGCTCTTTAACAACTAATTCTTTTATCTTAATTTTTAAAATCCATAAAAATGACTTTATTTTAATCTTAATTGATCAAATTATTTTGAATCGAAACAATTTGTCAAATTTAAATTTAGAAGAGATTTAAAAAATAAAATTTCAACTTAGACCTAATTTAAAATTTAATCAATTTAATCTTTTATAATTTTAAGCAATGTTTTAAAAACCAAATTGGTGATTAAACTAGTTAAACAAGAAGTTTAAGGTTTAAACGGTCATAAAATTGACAAAAGATTGAATAAAACTAAAGAATTTAAAATATGATTAAAAGAGATTGTTCTTATAAATCAAAGAATTCGAAACTTAATTGAGAAAAGAGATTCTCAAATTAAAAGTAATTGATTTATTTAATTTATAAGAACTTATTAATTAATAAAAATTGACCATTAATTAATTAATCAATCATTTTTTTAATAACAAGAGATATTAAAGTAGATCGAACTGAAAAGTTAAAAACTTAGCTAAAAAGTTGGACGGTTCAAGGCTTTTGTGGTTAAACCGATCGAATCAGTTAGATTTTTAATAATTGACTTTAAATCTATTGGAGCTTAAGACAAAATGGCAAACCTAGTTTTTTAAATAAAAGAGAACCAATTTTCTAATTTAGGTTACCCTAATGGCCCAAAAAAAATATGAGTTGCCCAAATTACCTTGAGTTTTTTTATTTTTGTTTCATAAATAATTTTTCTTTTCTTTATTTTTTCATAAATTAACAATCATGAAGTACAATTATGAAGACAATGGTATTGTAACTTATTAACGGTCAAAATATAATCCATGCTTAAAAAAAATTATTTTTGAAATAGAGGGTATAGTGAAATAAAGCGAAAAAAAATAGGGGCTTAATGTATTTTAGTTAAGTATGTTTTCGTCTAAAATAATGCAACATGTTAGTAAATAGGTAAAAAAAGGTCTTTTTGAATTTTAAACTTCTTTGAGTGATGATGACGATGGTTAAAGGAGATAATAAGTCTATTTTCAAAATAGAAGGGAGCCTAACATTATAGAAGATAAAATACACAGGTTAAATATATTTTAGCCATAAATTTATCTAAAAAATACTGACTTTTGTTCACTTGCATTAGGCCCATGAGACCATAGATTCTACGCCCATTATTGTTTATAGGTCTCCTTACACAAGCCCAAAACTCACTTTACAATACATTAATACATTTATTATTCTACTACTTTATTTTCTATTCATTCTATATTCATATAGTAAATATTATACAACTTTTATATAATAAATAATAAAACATATGTATACTCTTTTTAAGACTATATTTGTGATTTAATGTTCTAAATAATGTCACTTTGACAATTGAATAACCATTATAAAAGATTTACTTAAGAATTTATGAATCATGTATTTAATTTTGACGATTCATAAAAAAAAGTCAATAACTTATAAAATAATTAAGAGCAGATTTTTATTTTTCTATTTTAACTAATATTTTCTTTCAAATAAAAATAAAATTAAGTTGTTTTCAACTTGACCTCGGTTTGAATAATTTAGACTTGAACTCAATTTTAAAAATTATTATTATTATTACTTAAAAAATTATTTTAAATAACCGGCATTATCATCTCTAAACAATGACCCATCAAAATCTCTCTAAATGTGCGGTTTGGGTTTTTCTTAAATTATACATTTGACAATAATAAAAATATATTTATGTATGAGATAAAAAATTCTTCTTATATAGTGTGCGTGACACTTATGTTGGTTGACCATGGCAGTTTGCCAGCTATAATCACATGTTTCTCCAATATGGTCAAACCTTAATTATATCATTTACATTATGCATCACAAGGCAAATAGTTATTTCTTGTTTGGAACGTGTCTACTCCACATTAAATATAATAACGTGGTAACTCATAAAATATAAAAATATCAAATCAAAATAAATATATTATTTGAATAAATTTACTATTTGACTATAATAAATAGCTTCATATTATGATCTTATCCTTGCAATTAATTTAATCTCTTAATTTTAAATTAATTTCAGTATAATTTAATAATGTTATTTTTAATGGAACATTTGCGACCCGGCCAGTGGCCCTACCTAACTACCTGACCAACCTGTGGCCTCGTCCATGGCCTAACTAGCCACAGGCGGGCCGACCAACCTGACATATTTTATATTTAAAAAAAGTTAATAATGACATTGTTTTTGACAAAACGATATAATTTGTAAAGTAATAGTTGAGTTATAGGTCAGACCTTGCCTACCCATGGCTCAGTTGGGACCGACTACTTTTGACTCGTAGCCTACCAGTGATCGGGTTAACTAAGCTAAAATTGGACTGGATTGAGTCAAAAGTGACATCTCTAATATTTATCATGAACATTCGTTTAAAAGAGATCATGCTACTTAGAAACAATAATTAAATTTTTCTTAAATTATACTTCTTACAATAATAAAATATGTTTATATATATATATATATACACACATTTTTAGAAAATTTAGTCATTAATTAAAGTACAAATCAAAAGATTAAAAATAATTTAATTCAATGCTTAAAAAGTTAAACTTATAAGTCGACCATAAAAACATTAAATTGTTTAATTTTTTAGTTGAATTTTCAAATTTTGGCTCGATTTATTTTAGTAACTTTTGTTATTAAAAATCAATCAATTAATTAGTCAATTTTTGTCAATTAATAAGTTTTTAAAAACTAAAATAAATCAATTATATTTCATTTAATAATTTTTGATTAAACTTTAATTTTTTATAAATAACGATAATCTCTTTTAATTATATTTTAAATTCTGTAATTTTATTTAATATTTAACTGATTTAAAGATAATTTAATATTATTTTAATTTTTTAATCTTTAAATTTCTTGTTTTATTAATTTGACTTTCGGTCGATTTTTAAAACATTTGTTTTAATTAACATCAAAAACTTGTGGGGACAAACACTTTCGCTTTACAAAATCTTGTGTCGTTAAATGTGATTAGTGGGTAATTAACGAGGCGTAATCATTTACATGGGTCCATGTTCATGTTTTGAAAGAAACAAGTTGTCCTGACCAAAAGACATCCAAATCAAGTTTTGGTTCTTTTTTTGGATAAGGAAAGGACTCAACTTCAACAAGATCTTGCACAATAAAAGATATCTTGACTTTCTTCAAATCGTCTCCTTAGATTCAATATTTAACTTAAATATTTATTTAATATGTGTAGTATATAAACTTAATATAATTATATAGATTTATCATATATGTATATAATCCTGCTGACCATACAAAGTAAAATAGCTTGTATTAAAAATTTAGTTGATTAGGTTGATTTATAAGCTTTACAAAATATTCTATTATTACAGATAATATATTTATAAGCTTTACAAAATATTTTAAGAATTAAAAAAATTAAATTGATAAAATAAAAGATTTAAGATTTAAAGTTTCAATCACATTAAACTGTCATAAAATTGATATGTAATAAAGATTAAATAAACTTAAAAATTTTAAATAGTATTAAAAAGAGATTATTATGACTTATTATGAAGTTGAAATTTAATTAAAGAAATATACTATTAAATAAAAATTAATTAGTTTACACAAGTCATCAGTTAATTAACAATCTGGTTGATTATTAATATAAAGGTTTATTAAAATTAATTAAATTAAAGATTAGCTAAATTAAAAAAATTACAATAAAAATGTATAACATAAAATTTCTTATAATAATAATGATAATAATAATAGCAGAAATAGAAGAATCATGTTATTATTAGGACCACTCTTTAGTCTTTGGTCTTTAATCATTAGTCTTTAGTCAGTCTTTCGGTTCCAACAATTTTGCTGATGTAATAAAACCTGACCCCTAAATTAGAGCAAACAGAACCACACCTTTATACTAAATTTATTAATTTAAAGCTTCCTTGGTCACAGGTCAGTCAGTTTTGATTAAGACCACCCATGTTTGTTTTGTTCTGTTTCATGAGTATTATTATTACATGTTCAATCTTGTGATCATCCATTGCTTGTCTAAGATGTTGCAACATGAGTAGAATTAAAATTTGAGATGTCTAATTTTTTTATTCGATATATTTTAATAATTTTTGTTGTTAAAAATCAACCAATTTATTGATTAATCGATTAATTTTTTTAAATTAATAAATTCTTATAAATTAAAATTAATTAATTAATATTCATTTAACAATTTCCTTTAACTAAATTTCAAATTCTTTCTACGAATAAGGAAAATTTTTAATTATATTTTTAATTCTTTAATTATATTTAATTTTTAACCCATTTTTTGACTGTCTAATACCGGTTGATTATTTTAAACTTTTAGATTTTTGTTTTATCGGTTTAACTTCCGACTTTATTTTTATCATAGTTAAATTACTAATTGACAATAACTTAAAATAAAAACATGGAATATAAATTACACAAATATAACAAAAAGATAAAATGAGATATTTTATATAATTATACTCCTTATTAAACAAAATGAAACGAAGATTTGTGGTATAGACGTATAGTGCTCTTACTCTTAAAGGTAGATTGTCTGTTCCTGAAATGGCGGGGACACGTTCCGTTCACTTCTCTTCCGTTTCCACCTTAACTTTACTAAACCATTTAATGTACTGTAATGTAACAAATACAAATTCCTCACTTTCATTTTCAATTTTGTCATAATCAGTAATCTTGAGTACACTTCACTTGCTTTCTTTCTCTCTAGCGCAACGCATGGTTGGTCTGCTTCGTTTCCAAAGACCCCGTACGCCTTCTCTCTCTTTCTATAAAGACACACATTGGTATTAACAGCTGGTGGCTTGGTTTCTGATCAGAAGAAGGAATTTGTTATGGTGGTGGCATCTTTGATTAGTAAGTAGAGAATGAGAATAAGGGTAAGTTCGGGAACACATGGGAGTGGGCAAAGCTTGGAGCTTTAGTCTTGCACCGGCGAACCTGGCGCAACAGCAGAACGGCACCGGAAACAAACAACACCACCAGCAACGGCGGATCCCGTGGTCGGTGGTCTGCGGGTTGATGCTGTTCACATTGGGATTGGTGTCGCTCTTCACTGGACACGTGGCATCTGATCTTGACTGGTATTCTTACCGATTCAGTACTTCGAGGTTCAATCTCCACAATGGAATCAGGCGAGAGGCAATTGACATATGGAAGTCGAAGTACTCAGAGTTGTTCTACGGTTGCAGTGAGAGGCCCCGTAGTTTTGCTCGTAAGTACTCAAGAAACTTACTTTTGCTTCCTTTGATTATTTTTTTGTGGTTAGCGATGGATTCATCTTTTTGACTTTGCTTATATGCCCAGCTGCTGTACGTGAGCAATCATCAAATGGGTATTTGCTTATTGCGGCAAGTGGAGGGCTGAACCAAGAAAGGACAGGGGTAAGTGGAAAGTTATGAACTTTCAGGCTGCAATTTCTAGGCATCACTAGTTGAAATTATGTAAAAAAAAAAGCTTTGTTTGGACCAATCAACATGGACTTCAGGCGGTTCAGAGGGACTTCCGATTACATGTCTTTTGAGAAATCCTTCATATCCTTTTGCACCTACAGCTAGTCTCGTTTGGACTAAGTGGGAATTATTTCTGGACTTTCAGATAACGGATGCTGTAGTAGTCGCACGGATTCTTAATGCTACACTGGTAGTACCAGAGTTGGATCATCATTCCTATTGGAAGGATGATAGGTGAGTTTGGATAATTTAGAAAAGTGGTCATCTGAGTTACTTATAACTGTGTAAAAAGAGATCAATATCACAGTTTATGAACAAGGGTAAGCGAATGGTTGAGAGAAGTGTTATTAATTTGGAAAGCTTTTATTGTTTCTGCTCCAAAACTGCTTCCTATAGTGAATTTTGATGATCTTGGTACTAAAATTTGTTTCCTTGTTCTGCAGTGACTTCGTCAATATTTTTGATGTTGATTGGTTCATTTCTTACCTTGCTAAAGATGTGACAGTTGTGAAAAGAGTTCCAGATAAGGCAATGCGATCAATGGAAAAACCTCCATATACAATTCGTGTCCCTAGAAAGTCACCTCCTGACTACTATTTGGATCAAGTTCTACCTATACTATTGAGGAGACGGGTAAATAATTTGCTTAACTTGTGCTTTCTTGTCGATCATTTTTACCATTCACAATATATATTCTATCCATCAATTTAAAACCAGTGTCACTTTTTCTACAGCAAAGTTTTTATGACTGGTATTTTTCTTATCAAGAATTATGAGAAGGAATATCTTCCCCTGTCCATTTTTCTATCCATATTCAGGTAGATACAGAGAAACATGAGTCTGTTTCCCTGCCCTTCTTTTTTTATCCATGCTCTGGAAACAGACACCTTTATTTCCTGATACCAGACTTCGATTCCTCACCTTATATGCTAGGAAACTTCATATGCAATCTCATCATCTTGACCGAAAATGGTCCCACTGGCAACGTTTGCTGAATCCTATCACCACTTTATCATTCTTGATTAGCAAATGGAGCTTCAACATTACACTTGCAGAGGCAGCTAATGAACTTTAAAAATTTGCAGGTTGTTCAGTTAACGAAGTTCGACTATAGGCTTGCTAATGACCTTGATGAAGAGCTGCAAAAGCTGCGATGCCGGGTCAATTATCACGCGTTAAGATTTACAAGGCCCATACATGAAATCGGTCAGACTATTGTAATGAAAATGAGGACGATGGCTGGACGCTTTATTGCAGTTCATCTGAGGTGTGTCTTATTTTACCTGAAAATGCTTCAATGAATGATCTGTTTGAACTTCACCAGCATGTCAAGAGAAGCATTTGTTAGACTGCTATATATGTTGGATGCAGATGCAACATCTGCTACCTTCTGTATGCACATATTTCAAACTCAGTTTCAGGTGCATAAAGAGGAGAAGAAAATTAAACAATAGAGATTCTTTTGTGAGGTGCATTAAATGGATTTCTGGTTCTAAACTAAGGCGGGCCATAAAGTTCTTTCTGTCTAGATTCTATGCCTATGTACTCTATTTATGGGTCATAATCACCTTTTGAAGTCCTTACAGTAGTTAGTGTTCAGCTATATTGCTATTTTATCCATTCAACAATTTTTCTCGTACTTATATTCTCCGATTGAGACACGGTGAATGCATATAAAATTCTACTTCTTATTTTGTCTGCACACATAGTTATCTCTCTTTTGGCTAAAACCTTATGAATTTCAGGTTTGAGCCTGATATGCTTGCCTTTTCGGGATGTTATTATGGTGGGGGAGAAAAGGAGAAATTTGAACTTGGTGAAATAAGGAAGAGATGGGAAACACTTCCGGTGAGATTCCTATTCTTTATGACCTTTTGCTGCTTAAGAGATAGAACGATGCATGCTCTCCATGTTTTGTTACGATGCTAGATATTGCTTTCTCCTTTTGGTCACCCTTAGGAATCGTTGAATTATGGTTCTTGTGTTTGGCATCTTATAATCTGGCAAAAAGTTTGTTCCTTTGCAATATGTCAGGATTTAAGTGCTGAAGATGAGAGAGCGAGGGGAAAGTGTCCACTTACTCCTTACGAAGTTGGTTTGATGCTGCGTGGCCTTGGTTTTGCTAATGACACATATCTTTATGTTGCTTCTGGGGAAATATATGGTGGAGAAGAGACTTTACAACCCCTCAGAGAACTCTTCCCTAATTTCTACACGAAGGAGATGCTTGCCGGGAAAGAACTGAAGAAGTTTCTTCCATTCTCTTCTCGCCTGGCAGCTATTGATTACATTGTTTGTGATGAGAGTGATGTCTTTGTGACAAACAACAATGGTAACATGGCCAGGATTCTTGCTGGCCGAAGGTGAGAGACACGGCTTTTCTACCATGTTTTGACTTTGGGAAGTAGTTTAACTATATTGTTGAATAGGCTTAAATTGGAAAGAGAATTGAATCATGATTTGTGTTATTGAATAGTTATTTCCAATCAGCTTTAGTACTAAATCAGCTTGTTCATGTATCATCCTGTATTTAACCGGTATTTCTGTGTCTCATATGATGAACACAAGGAGGTACGCAGGGCATAAGAGGACCATCAGACCTAATGCAAAGAGACTGAGTCCATTGTTCACTGCAAGAGAGAAAATGGGATGGAAGGAATTCTCAAGAAAGGTTAAATCCGTACAGAGGGGATTCATGGGAGAGCCT
Source organism: Erythroxylum pelleterianum (assembly GCA_027563865.1). Lineage (NCBI taxonomy): Eukaryota > Viridiplantae > Streptophyta > Magnoliopsida > Malpighiales > Erythroxylaceae > Erythroxylum > Erythroxylum pelleterianum. Next base: position 21,967,095 of record JAOQMR010000001.1, on the reverse strand, counting down.
GATGAGATGAAACCTGGTCGAGGTGAATATCATGAGTATCCAGCATCTTGCATCTGTGAGAAACCATTCAGAAACAATGATGCCAGGGAGCAACAACTTCCTATCCTGTGAAATTCCATGGCAAAGCAGGGAAGAAGTACATGTGAAGGAAGAACTTATTATCTCATAGGCTCTGACTAGAAGTGAAAACTCTTGTTGTAATAATCTTAATTTGTAGTCTAAAATGGAACTCTGTACAGAAACTTAGATGAGCTGCAATTGTTTATACATGACTCTCTATGCACGTGTTTTGTGGCATGCAAATCAGAGGGGCATCATGGGATTGATGTAATCCATGTATAATAGTGGTAAATTCACTAAAATTTGAATGCGTTGTGAAAATAATTAAATAAATTAATATTAATATGTAAGATAAAATGTATCTAATTATGATATTAAATTTTATTTATAAATATCCAGTATGGTTAATTTTTACTAAATTTAATTATTTTAACCGTGTAAACTAAATGTTTATAATATTTTATTAGTCCTTAATGTACTTATTTTAAAATTAGTGCGAATTTGATATTAAATAATAAATTTTAGTAGTAAAGTTTTAATTAATTTAGTAAATTTTAATTATTTTAAAATATGTAGATATTAAGTATATACAAAATAATAAATAAATGAAATAATTTAAAATATTAAAAAATATGAATTAGTATATACATCTATAAAGAATTATATTTTTGACATGTAATACATTCCGTTTAGAATAACTCTAAATTTTAAAAATACATATTAAATAAATTGATATTATTTTGTAACTTTTTTGTAAAAAATTGACTTTAAAGCTCTTTAATAAATTGTTTTTAAGATTACATCAATATTTAATAAGTTCAAATTGTAAATTAAATTAACAGTCTAAATAGTAATTACTAATAATATTAACTAGTTATTATTAATTCCATTTTAAAAACGTTAAAACCCAAGAGATTCATCTAAAAAAGGTTAGAATGTGCCTTTGCATTCTTCCTATCATTTATTTAAGTTAATATATTCAGTAGAGAATAAAAGTATGACGGGTAGGAAAGGGCAAGAGTAGTTTGATTCAAAACGTGTCTGATTCTGTAGTCCTTGCACTGAAACTGTTAACACAAAATCTTTCCATTCATTTTGACCTTCAATCGAAAGATGATTTGATTGCTCTGCTTATCTCATGAGATCAAATCCTCTATTTGGATTAACTAGTTTTTACTATGTTCTATTAAATCTCATTCACACATTTATTCACACATTTATGCAAGATCGATATAAATGTGGACAAGATTAAGATTCAGAAGATTGGAACACCGCAACGGAACAGGTGCTCCAACCCCATCCACCTGAAGGGTTTCATGATTATCAATGGCGGTACAAAACAAATGGAATTCATGATTCCAATGAAAGCGAGATTATTAATTGTTCAGGTAACTGTTCTCAGGTAACTCAACTTGAAATGATAATTCCAAAAGGTGTACAATAAAAGATTAACGATCAATATTAACTACTAAAAGAAGAAATTCAGTATACAAACAAACAGTTACAGTAACTGCCTAAGGAGAGGAGAGGAGATCAAGTCACAATGGTGAACAAGCAAGCTACAATAGATAAAAATATAATATGACTATGAACATCTATCTGCTAGTGCTACATCTCATCAGAGGAAGCGATAATTTCTTCCATTCAATCCTAGCTAGCTAGCTATCTCCACTACTATAATATAAATATACATAAAAAAGCTACTCTGCCGTCTTTGGTCATCCAGCCAACGAGGATTCATTTCTTTCAATTTGGATGTAACGTTTTTAGCAACTCCTTTTCAATCATGCTTATTTCCTGCCGTAATGGAGCAGTTAGATTCATACATGTTTCAGGGCATGCACATGCAATTGATTTAGTAAAAAATTTGAGATCATACCTCTGGAACCGATCCTACTTTTCTGACTTTTATCATGTGGAGCTGAAGGAATTTTTGAAACCATCAATGAGCTTTGTAGGCCTTCTAATAGCTGTGAACAAGAATATAAGCTCTTCAGGTCACTCACTCCAAATGCATGTACATTTTCAATATTGAACCAAAACCATCAACCACAAATGCAGCAATAAAAAACCTAACAAGTATCTGAATTAAAAGACGTTAAACCTCTTTTACGTGATTACTCTCCAAATGACAAAAAGAATAAGAAAGAAGTTATCCAGAAGTGCATAGTAAGATTGACCAGCTAACCTTTTCAACAATATTTAACAGAAACAAATTAAAAAGAGTAAATCAAGCAAAGAGTTGAATAAGATTAGTATGAACATATCTACCAAGTAAATAATGGTTCAAAGCAAGGAATTCCGGCAAAATTGATTTTGTCATAGGCTTATAAATACTAAATCTTAGCACTTACTCTTGATGTTGGTTGAATTCTGCGGTTGGATCTCCGAGGCTCAGTAACATCAATTGCTGATTTTGAAGTATTACTACTGAAAACTTTGTCCTCCTCAATTTTTCCCAACTTTCCACCCGCAGGGGCAAGTTTTCCTTTGCTTACCCTTTCAGGCTTAGCATTGGATGATATTTTCTTGGAGGGCAGAGAAAGTGAAGAAAACAAGACTGGGCCCTCATCTCCCTCAGAGCCAGAAAAGGATTGCAAGTCCACGAGGTTATGCTTCTCTGAAGTATTTTCAGCGTGGCTCGAAGAATCTGTGGTCTTTGCAATATGATCTGCACTAGGACATTCCGCTGTGGAAGAAACCTGTGCACTCAATAAATTGTCTTTTCGAGAAGAAATTGTTCTAGCAGAAGCATATTGTGGTTTTCCAGACTTGAGAACTTTGGGCTTGGGGATGGCAGCTTGCTTTTCATTTGCTTCAACCTTAGAAGTATTTTTCCATCCTCGTGATCCTGACGGTTGAGGTCTCATAGGTCTAGTGAACTTGGCTGAATAGTTTGGTTCATTAACCTTACCACTCCCATCTGAAACATAATGCTTGCTTACTTCCATGAATTTTCTTTTCTTTCCAGGCTTAGGTACTCCAAAAACCACTCGTGATCCTTCTTTCTGCAAGCCAGTCCGAGTCATTCTCAAAGTATCAGGTTTGTTGTTATCTCTAGTGATCTTTCCAATGTTAAATATTCTCTCATCGCCAGAAATATCCAGCAACCTTGGTTCATTAGGTTTATCTGATTCCTGAGAATCAACTATTTTTGGCATCTTATCCTTTCCCTTGGCTTCCACAGCCGGGCTTCGTACTCTTTGCCGCTTCTCCTGTGGTGTATCACCCTGAAAAAGCCAAATTGTAGATACACGGCAACAGTAAGGAAAAGTCTAAAGCAAAACCAGGGAAAATAATACTGGGAGGGCTGTGGAAAGGAAAGAAGAAAGACAAAATTAACAAGCACCGCATGAGTAGGATGACCGGTTTCTCTCAAGCTAGACCATTCAATCCATTCCCCATCTTTCCATATAAGCGATGACCTGAGATGCCAGGCTCTGACTACAGATGTTTCATTTTGAGCTGCAACCAAAGAAGCAGAAAACTCATTTCAAGTGGACAAGCTCTGTTAACAAACAATAGAGTCGCATTTCCAGGTTTTAATTATCATTAAATTGCATCTCTGGTTACACACCTGGAAAATGGACAGTGAACATAGTCTCATCTTTAATACTCTTTTCAGTAATAATCCCTTCCCACCAGCTGAAAAATAAATGTATAAGAGTAAAAAATTTGGTCAGCCAGGTAAGGACATTCTTAAACAGAGGAGATAATGTCAAAAATAAGTTCATGATCTTTGAGGAGGACAAGCCATGTCCCACTAAAATGATGAAATAGTAACTTGCCTAGGCAAACCAAAGAGAAAAAAAAGTTATTCAACCAGGTTGATTGCACTTGATCACATACAAACAGTAAAGGGCATTATAGGACCCACTCTCCTGTTTTAGCATTTTATATGGCAGAGTTTATTTATATTGCCAAGGTTGCCTATCAGCAGATATTACGTTTCCATTGATTTTAATATTTTTTATACATATTAAATAAAGGAAACTGGATTATTAACTTACAGTTCATAGCTCTTGCAGTTATGCAGAGATAACAGTCTTAATAACTTTTATTCTGCTAGTTATCAATCTCATAATTAGATAACTTAGTTACGCTGGCTTTTAAAGTATGAATTAAATCAATTTGTTGATCAATAATGTATATTGGCCAGGTTTAGTATACAAAGGCCTACTATTACTTTACATGTGTGAGTATATCATTCACACACACTCTCCCTAGACTTATCATATTGAACACAGTAGTATCACATCGCCATAATATGTTTGCAGTCCTCAGACATCTCTCCAATTCAGCCGAAAGGACAGTTCAATAATAGTTCGATATTATCCTAAAGCAGATAATAATTTGCAAACAAAGAACAGATCCTGAATCCTTTAGAAAAACCATATAAGGACTAAATAGATAAACTTGCTTCTATACACCATGCAAACTACAATAAGGAACTTAACCAATGAGTTTCGGATGATCTATCACTGTCAGTCATGTGAACCAAAAATATAAACATTCAATGCATACCTATCTTGAATCCAAGCATCAACTCTATCACCTACAGACCAAGGATCATCTACAACTGCAGCCCTGCGTCTCTTTCTTGTTCCTTCAAATGGCATTGCGGTAACACGACGAGCAATGCGTATTTTGGGTGATGTACTTCCTTCATCAAAAAGTGGCACCCACTCTTCTAGCTTCTCCACTCCTACCCAAATCAAATAGTTGAATGCAAATGATCAAGTGCATGCTTATCTGAGGTATGGGGAATGAGACTGACTAATATGAACAGAGTGAAAATACACTTGTATTCTGGAGCAAAGCCAAACTGAATGTCTCTGGACATGCATCTCAGTGCATATAAATTCATATAAAACAAAGTTCCTTTACATAAGACATTTTACAACAAACCAGACAAATAGAGCCCATAACCATTCCAAACAAGTTCAAATACATGATTTCACAGCAGATTGTGTACAAGAATAAACAGAAATCAAGTTTCCCCTGAAAATAGTGTGTATAATACCTGAAACCTGAGCACTGAAGGCACAATAAAATTTCAAAATTATTACTTTCCCTACAAAATGTTCACCAAGACGAGGAACAGAATATTATCAAACTTTCCAGCTTTTAACAGGGGATTGAAAGCTTATCCTAAAAATGCACTGTTAACGTCAAGAATACCTTACCTTCAGCAGTTCTAAGTTCATCATAACTGACATGAGCCATCCCATCCTTTAGACTCAACACACTGGCTGTGAACCAGGCCGATTTAAATCCATTCCCATCCTTGAAAACCTAGAAAAATGATCACATCAATGAATGTAGCAAACAGAAAACCATAAAATACTGGTAAATAACATTAACCAACATCACCACCAAAACAATCTCCAAAGCATAAAGGGCAAGAAAATAAATGGAAATTATGAAACCTCAACATGCGAACCCTTCTTGATGCTATTTCCCTTTAACATCTCCTCAGTTTTTTCAAATTCATTCTGGGAAGATCTTGATCCATTCTCAGATTCAGGAACCACCCCAATGGTCTTAGACAAATCAGAAGCTTTCCTGCCCTTTTGTGTTCTAGCATCTTTTGCTACGGAAGCACCAGAACTAGAAATGACATCTACCAGTCTCATATCATCTTCACAGGTCCCTATTGAAGTAGGAGGCCTCAAGTAATTGGTCTCTTCTATGCGTCTGGAAGAAGTGTCCGGACCTTCTCCAGATTTATCTATTTTAAGATTTTCTCTACTGACATCAACGAATTTAAAGCCTCTTCCAGAAGTTACTTGAGCTACTTTTAAGTAACTCTCTGAACCAGATGCTACTGCCTCATCCATAGAAAAGGTATCGCCCATGGCAACTATTTTTCCAGCCTGAGCTACAGCCTCTGCAGCCAATTCTGCAGCTTTCACAATAGCATCCATGTTCTCAGCTTGTTTTGATGCAGCAGAAGCAGCTTCAACTCTTCTTCTGGCAGCCTCTCTTGCGGCAACAAGGATGGAACTAGAATTGTTTGCTCCATCATCGGCGCTCAAAATGGATGCAGGATTTGCCTTTCCCATGTTATTAACACCACCAGAAAGTGAAACTGCATAGCTTTGATCATCATTTCTGTAACTAGTAGATGTTACTGTTTCATTGGCCATCAGTTTTGCTTGCAATGCAGCATTAGATGCAACATTGGCAGCTGCTGCTGCTGCCTTTGCCACAGCAGCAGCAGCATCTATTGCAGCAGCCGCAGACATCAGTTTGGTTTCAATATCCGGTGCCATCCCAGTCTGTCTCTGCTTCTCCAGCTGATTCCATATTCCCTGACTATGACTAACAGCAGCAGCAGCAAAAGCAGCAGCATCCTCTGCCTGCACTCTAGCCTCTTTTACTTTAAAAAGAGTTTCCTCATACGAAACTGCACTCCCTGCTATATTTTGATCCATTCTTCCGAGATCAGTAGTAGTAACAGGCACAGATTTAACAATTTTCTCAGGAGGGGCTTTAGAAACAAAGTTAAGAGGGGTTGTGACAGCAACAGAAGTAGATACATGACTTGCAACAGCAGAAACTGAAACTGCTTCTTCTTGAGATAGGGGATTCAAAATATTATGGCCAGGAGTCTCAGAGACTGAAGTCTTTTTTCTTTTTCTAGTCTTGGGCTCAGTAGAAGGTCGATCAGACGATGATGTCATCTTCCGTAAATCTGGTGCAGAAGCACCAGCAAATACACCAGGAGAAGCCTCGGTCTGCACCACAGGAACAGGGAAAACGTGTTTTACACCAGAAGAATGTGGCATAGATGAGTCTTTTGAAGGTGTCAATTGAATAGTTTCTGATATAGGAAACTGCATGGAGAAATGACCACTTGCATCAAGTGCAGCAGTTTGTGGAGAAGAAACCCAGGAACCACAAAAAGGTGCCTGAGAGATCCAAGAAGGATTCCCAGCAAAACTCCTTATTGATGGACTTTGATGGGGATGCAAAGGGGAAAGTGCTCGTTGATAATTTATAACTGGACCCCTTGGCATACCACTGGATGGGGTAGGAAAACTCCAAAGTGGTGAGGAAAGGGGCACCGTGGGGTTTGCAGTTGTTGTCCCCTTGGTGCTAACTTGACCAATGGGAGTTGATAATGCCTTGTTACCAGGTGCACTTTGCTTAATTGATTGATCAGGACCTCTAGCACCTACAATGTCAAGCCATAAATGCTTAGATAACCAATCAATTCAATAACCAAAATATGAAGCTAGAAATATTGGCTTCTGTTACAGAAAAAAAAACCATAAGGTACCTGTGCGTGACTGCAAAGGTGTTTCGGGAGTAGCAAAATGTGGCTTCTGGCCGTGGAGCCTCTCTATACATGAGCGCCACGCATTCTCCCAAATGCTCCTACCACCATCTACAAGACCGTGATGTTAAAAAAGTGACTTATTATAAGATAAAAATGGACTAGAAAACACTGGGAGCAATTTCAGAGAAGGGAAAGACACACAAACCAGCTCCTCCAAATGCTGATATCATGTATGCTTCATCAGGTGCTATCCCTTGACTGCAAGATGAATTTCAACAACAGCAAAAAGTTAAGACATACGTGGAAAGACTATCAACCAATGAAAGTCTTTGCTAGTTAAATACATCAGAAATAGAATGACATATAAACACGGAGAAAGTTAGGAAACACTCATACATTAAAGCTCCATAAACGAAGATCTGAGCACGCAATTGCACTTGTTGTAAGTCAGTGAAAGGTTGTTGAAACATTGCTGATGCAGAAACAGAAGAATTCAAATCCGGCAGACTAGTGGTTGATGCTGCAAGAACAAAGGATTTTAAAGTGGATGAATCAACAGGTCCATATCGCTGCATCTCATTTGGTTGCACAAGTTGAGAAATCCCAGATGGACTGAGGGAAACATTTGCTGGTTTATCTCCCCTATCTAGTCTCACAGGAGTGGATTCTTTCCCAGTTCCTCTTTTAGGAGTGCCTTTAGCTGTGGCCTTACCAGAAGATCGCCTTGTTTTACGTTCAGTTTTACCTTTAGAACTACTATGTGGTGCAACTGCAGAAGTCTTTTGACTTCCTTGAGAAACTTCTTGAGGAGCCTTGGGATTTGACTGGCCTAAGTCAGAAGTTGAAGGAGTTCCATCCACAATCTTCAGAAATATGAAAAGAAAAATGAATCAAACAGAAGTGAGCAATATGAAGTATTAAAGTGTATTGTCAAAATTATACAAATAAAAAAAAATGCTTTGAATCATTCAGCAAACTCATGCAGAGAAAAAAATCACTTGTTCTCATTGTGCTTTACAATTTCTCCTGTTGTTTGTCTTCCTGTGAATAAAAAAATAACCTGATCCATGAAGACTTTCCTATAGCTTAGAAAATGTGTTTACTGAAGACACAACCTGTCCAAATTCAGAGGAAAGAAAACTCGGTTCCTTGCCTCTTCCCCAAATTTTCTCGCAAATAAGAAATATTATAAACTAAGTTTCCAAAAAATGGTATTCATACACCCTTTTCTCAAAAGAAGAAAATCAGGCTAACTAAGCACAGCAATAAAACATATAAAATGTGAAGTGCTCATAAATGCCTAGACAAGAAGCACAGATACCATTCTGTTAGTTATTGTAGAGGAAATGGGATGCCATTTGGCCATTTCCTCCTTCTGAGGCGTATCTGCTGGTAGGCTAACTTCAAAAGTGAAGCTCCTCTCATCTACAGGTACATCATTTTGCTTAGCATCACCTGAAGCAGATGAACCTTTGCTGATATCAACATCAGTGATCTCAGAAGCTAATACAGTTGGACCCGGAATTCCTTTCACTCCATCCTTTATTATTACATTGGGAGGAAGTTCAGCAGTTCCATTAACAGTAGAAGAAATACTAACTTGCTCAACCTGATTAAAACTTCCACCAGATTCTAATGCAAAAAGATAGTTTGAGATTTAGAAACCACAGGAATAAAGAATGATTGAGAGTTTTAATTAACAAGCATGGGACAAACAGATCTTGAAAAATAGTGAAAGTTAAGTTACACACCACTTGTAATTGGAACGGCAGATAGCCCATAATTTATAACTGTAGAACTTGTCATCAGCTCATTTTCTTGCAGGTCCTTTTGACCAGCACCATGGGCAGAGCCCCCCATGGAAGAAGCCACAGCTCCGAGCACATTACTGTCGCCTACAGCTGGTTCAGTGTCTATGACAAGAAATTTTATTAAATGACTTGCTTTTGGCAAACCACAGATAAATATTTTTCCCAGATGCTGTAGTACAAAGGAAATTTCTCATCACTTTCATTACAATGCTATTCATATTTGCATGCATCTATATCGGTACATAGTGGACCATGAGAGCAACACAACAGGAAGTAAAACATGGCAAGAAATTGGGTGCAGAAGTTATGTAGCATCTAACACTAAATGCAAACCAGGAATACGTACATCAAAGATAAATTCTGAAAAGGAAAAAAGAACAAACACTAGTCTTTCAAGTAAACATCAAGAGCTAGAGATCGCATAACTGAACCTACAATATCTTAGGAACTATAGCTAATCAAACTTGAGAATGAGAAAAAAAGACAAATACTTGATTTCATACACTTAAATAGAAGTTGCAAATGCTCACCATAAGATTCTTTTGCATCAACTGCTTTTACTACCAATTCAGCATCTCCATTTTTTTCCGTTGAATCACAAAGCACTGGACACACATCAATTTCTTCCGCATTCTTTTGACTGCCTTTGTTACTGACTACTGCTTGAGGTTCACCATGGCTTTCTGTTTTACAAGCATCAAATGTTAACAGAGACTGATCACCTGATTCATCGAGCGTCGGCCCAGGTGCACCAGAATAAGTGATCCTCTCAGATTCCGCAGCAGGATCTGATCCAGTTTGTAGTCTCATTGATGTCTTGGAATCTGATGTGCTTGCTTCAACTGAAGCCATAGTCAAGTCATCTTCATTCTTGCCTGTGTCGATACACCCCACCAAGGGTAAAGCTGACTTTTCAACATCACCTTGATCAATAGGAGTATTGCTAGCAATGGCATGTTCTGCTGGCCCAATACTACCACCTACATTATCTTCAGAAGCAGGTTAACACTTAAATAATTGAAATTCAAAACAAAATATTACTTGACAGTTAATGGTCAGGATGATTTCACACCTGTTTTAGTTCCAGCAGAATCAGACGGTAATTTTGAGTCTATTAACTTATTTTCCAAAACACCACCAAAGCACATGGCTCCAGCCCTTTTGTCTATGACAAGAGACTGATCAACAACAGCTTCCATCGTACTGTTGTCAGAAGGCAACTCTGTGCTTTCCTTTCCCTCAGCAGGAAGATTTTCATCACATAAAGGAGTACCAGACTGCTCAATCGTTATGCTTCTCATGCAAATTCCTTTTGATTCAGTCATTGTTGCTGATGAAGTATGGCTTTCTCCATGCTTTTCACCAAGAAATTCAGCTGCCGAACTTTGCAATCCCACATTAGAACTACCATCCCCATGGCTACTGTTGCTACAATCTATTTTTACTGTTGAAGGTTCACTTTCTTCCTTACACAACAGAGTCACTGCATTATTATCTGCGATCTTTTTGTTATGTGATGAGGAATGATCAAACTCATTAACTTCATGTTTCTCAATAATAACATCACTCCTTGGTTCTACCTCATGCTTAACTACTCTAAACTGATCAACAATGTCTAATTTTTCAGACAAGCCAGAGTCTTGCTTTGATTCTATGCTTGGTGGTTCCTCCATATTACTCAAGCTTGTGGTATCCAAATGAGGAGAACTACTACGGAACACATTTGTGTCCACAACTGGATTACCCCCCTGAAACTGTTGCATTAACTGATGTTGTTCCTCTTGGTGCTCACAGTAGGCATCTGGAACATTAACACTATCTTCGTCAGACCTATTCCTAAAATTTGGATGATTTTCCTTTTTCAGTTCATCACTGCCTCCAATAGTGTTTTCTGAAGATTCCAACAAGCAACCAGCCTGGATACCTGAAGTAGAAGCTTTTTCTCTCATCTCATCCAAAGATACAGTAACCGTAGTGTTTTCCTTTTCACTAACCTCATTACCGCCATCATCAGGCACCAAACTTCCCTCTGTGACAGCTATGCAGTCATCAGCGCTGATAGAAGTTTGGTCATTTAAATCCCTTTCACCATATAGGTTATCCTCACGAGTTTGTGAATTATCATCAACCTGAGGATACTGCCCTCCAATATCACTTGCCACACAAACATTATCTATACCCTCATCTGGTGGTAATATGGGCTGTAAACCCGAAATATCACCAACAC
>JAOQMR010000001.1:21919528-21943407 GCA_027563865.1 Erythroxylum pelleterianum | reverse complement strand
AACAGCACCGCCATACGGGCAAATCGACCTCTCATTCCAGTCTCCGTATGGTAGTCGACTTTAATAACCTTGCCGACTGTCAAACCTACCTCTCTCACCGCCCGTCGCTCATACAGATCCTCCGGTAAACCCGGCAAACGGATCCATACCACAACCTCCCTAGGGTACTCATCCAGTGTAGAGAAGGTTGGTGACCATGGTTGAACAGTCAAATAATGTCCATATATGACCCATGGACCACCTGTCAAAGCCGCCGTTACATCATTCGTTTCCTTAAACTTCACTAAATAGTAGCCATTTTCGAGATCCATCAGTTGCCACTGACCCCTGGGCTGCCACAAAGTCTGCAACTTACTTGCAAGCGGCGCAAACCCTATTCCTCGACCCAACAATTTGATCACAACCGTGTTATGCATTCGATCTCTCAACTTCGTACGCACCCTCTCCGAAAACCTAATCGAAGGGATCCCATTAATCATCCCTCTCTGTATATCTCCTTCCTCAAACTGGATTTCAGGTTCATCGTCCACCACCTCCTCATTCAGGAGTGATGCCCGATACGACATAGGCTTTCCATTTGTTGGTTTAAACCCACCCAGTCCACCATTCGTTCCTCCTCCCACATCAGGTGGATCCTCCTCACGCCGTCTTGTCTTTTTCGTGGCGTGCTCACCGTCATTGGTAGCAGGAGAGCTCACCGTCATCGTCGCAACTCGAAAGGCAATAATGATGATTTGTCTGTTTTATTACGTACTTTAATTTCAAAATTTCGGTGTGACGATTGAGTACAACTACAAGACCTTGTTTACATCGTGATTTCAACTCTTAATATTCTTAAAAGTTTATTTACCCTGAACTAAATTAGATAACTTATTCCTTGATTTTACCATCTATTCATGCTAATAAAATTTAGAATTAATTATAAAAAACATCAAACTTTATTTAGTTTTGTAATACTAATCTGAATTTTAAAAGTGACATTAAAATATTCAAACTTTCAGTTTTTAATTAAAATAGTCTATTATTAAGATTTTCATTATGCTAAATTAGTATATTTGTCATATAACTATCATATATTGTATTTTTATCATGTATGTTTTTTATTAAAGAATAAAATAAATACTTGATATAAATATAATAGTAATATTTTTGTTAAAAATTGAAATTTTGAACATGTTAGCATCACTTATAAATTTTAAATATTTTATTATGATATTAAATAAAATTTCATAATTTTATTATAAAATTAAATAAAAATAGAAATTTTATTGTGATCATGAAATTTATAAAAATAAAGTATAATAATTTTTAATTAATTAATACAACTTTTCAACTAAACAACACTCATTTGAAATCCTAAGATACATAATTCTCATCATTTGATTTATTTTTTCATTTGGAATACAAACTATGCCATAAACTTGAGCAATTGCTTGTTCATTAGGCATTCAAAAAGAGTAATTAAGGTTTCGACCTGACCTAGAATTTTGAAAACGATTTACAATGATTTATTAATAATTAAAAAATCTAACCACTTTAGTCGGTTAAACCTACAAATTTGAACCATCTAATTTTTGAGTTTGATTTTTAGGTTTTTGGTTCGATTTACTTTAATAACTTTTAATATAAAAATTGATCAAATTATTAATTAATTGGTTAAATTTTTATTAATTAATAATTCTTATAAAATAAAATTAATCGTGAAAAAGTAAACAAACATGTGCTTGCTGAGGAAATTAAAGTAAGTTATGCTTTCATACTAGTGAAAATTTTGATGTTTAAATAAAAAAGAAGATTTTTAAATAAAAATTAATCTGAAAGAGTGCATAATAGGTCACTGATCGAGCGGCCTTACGCCAAAGATGCACGGGACTAAGCTTATTTTTGAAGCTGTAGGATGTAAAATGCATGCATCATAGAACCTCCTGATTCTTTTACACAAAATTACTTTTTGCATCACAGGAATATAAGTTATCCCTAATCCTCCTTACTTCTTAAGAATAATCACTTCACTCCATTTAACTTTAGTTTTCTTGGAATTTTCTGCCCTTTTTTTAAAATGCATTTTTAGAGCATAGAAAAGCTTTTGTGATATCATCAATTTCCTTGATTACTTTCCCAACAAGAATATGAAGCAAATACAAAAAAATCTATACATAAATCAACCAATACAAACATAGTTCCATCATTTAAAAATTAACAATAATACAAAAATTGAAGTGAATTATTATTTTTCTCTTTTGTCACATTCAAGTCAGATCTTTAACTGAGTAAACTACAGATTGTGCTATGCTTTTTATGAACTATAATTTTATGAAAACACCACCAAAACTATACATTTTGAGATGGCACATTCTCAGTTTAAACTTGAATAAATTTGAGTGGCCTGAAATTCGATTGGAACTTATCGAGCTTGAGCCAAATTTGATCAAATATAATTTTAAAATTCTAAAGAGCAAAAAACATTATCATTTCTTTGAAAATTTTGATCAGAATTCAAATTTTGAGTTTAAACCTGATTAAATTTAAATGATCTAAAGTTCGGTTGGACCTAATCGAGCTGAAACTAAATTCCATTAAATGTATTTTCAATTCTAAAAAATAAAAAATATTGTCGTTTCTTTAAAAATTTTGATCAGAGTCCAAGTTTTAATTTTAAACTCCATTAAATTTTGACGGCTTGAAGTTTGACTGGACTCGATTAAGGTGAAACTAAATTTTAGTAAATATTTTTTAATTATAAAAAATAAAATACATTATCGTTTTATTGAAAATTCAACTTCGAGTCCGAGTTCGACTTAAAGCTCAAACTTTTTCAAAAGAACTAAATCCAGCCTAAACTCTCTTCAATTTGGGTCGAACCTATTGACTTCTGACAATCTTGCCAATCTTATATGCTGGAGCCAAATTGAAAAACAAAAAGACAAAAAGCTAAAGATGCTAATCTTATATAATGGCGTAAGCCGAATGAAAGTCAGGTTCTTGTTTTCACGTAACAAAAAGGTAAAGAAGACAAAAGTTTGAACTTGGACGGGGATAGGTTCCTCGTCAAGCATGCAAGAATTCTATCATTACGTAAAGAAGACAAAAGGTTCCTTCTTCGATACTTCTTTTCTTGTCCAGAAGTAATCCAACTCTAGTCGGTTATGCAGCTTCCTGTCGTCTTTGGTGTTTAACGTGTAACATATAGGATATTTTTTATATGTCTTGGATATTTACAAAAGAGTTAAAAATAAAAAATGTGAAATACTTAATTTTGGTTTCATCCGAGCTTCTGAAACAATTTTTGAGGTTAAAACGAGTTTCAATTTCTTGGGATCTTCATGGAAAACGTTCACGAACATGCAATTAACGTCTTTCAATAGTTTTCTCAAAACGTAAGTACTCTTAATGAGTCAGAGGATCCATATGTTTACGAATGATATGAGCAACTGGAGGATACCTTAACATTTATATAGCTTTCATAACGGACTTCTCCATCATAAGCTCAATATGGGTCCGGTCCATACTAATCGGGATCTTTTTTCTCTCAAACTTTGACCTATTAATTTAGATTATTTATTGATCACTTTATTACCTTTATTTATATCAAATTACGTAACTTAACCAATATGTTATTAAAAATCTGAAAATATAATTAATAGTAGTATCTATTTATGAGTTCGAACAAAATTGTCCAACATAATGCACTAAAGCTTCAATAACTTAAACCTGCAAATTGAGACAGAAGCATAAAGTTTTGTCTGAATGTGATATACATGTCTGTCTATTATTAGGCTTGGGAAATTGGCATTGCCAATGTTCCAGTTTCCAATTTAAGTTCAATCTTAAAAAATCAAGTTTAAGTTAATATATTTTTAGTCGAGTCGAAATAATTTGATTCTCCACTTTTAAAATAATAATATTGTAGTATGTTAATTTAAAAAATACTCAATTAATACTATTGTAGTATGTTAATTCTATTAAACATTAAGTTTTAAGAAATCTAATAATACATAGTCTTAAACTACTTATGCTATTGTAAAAAGGAAATCTATCGAAGTGGTGAGATTCATTTACAACCAAAAGAAGCACTTGATGAAGATTAACTGTCTTATTGGATAGACTTATATCACGAGAGTTTTTGTCAGTAGAATTTTTCTAAGAAGAAATTTTCTAAAAAGTCAGTTGACCTTTTTGCTGTCAATTAAAAGAATATTTTTAAAAGAGTTTCATACGGTAGACTGTTTGACAACATAAAAATAAAAACACTTTTATTAATTTTAACTATATTTTATTTTGTAATAAAAATATTTATGCATATAAATAATATTTAAAGAATATTAAACAATATGCAATTGCAAAGCACAATATATGAATTGTTATATAATTTTAAATTATATGAAACATAAATGAAAATATATTTAACCAAATCTTTTATATAGATTATAACATAAGTAAACTAATATTGAAAATAAATACTAAAACATATAAAAAAAGTCAAATAATATTATATAAATATCCAAGTTGAGTAAATAGTTAAATACATAATAAACGAGAAGATGAGTTTGTGGGTATTGTAGGAATTATGTGTAAAACATAAGAACAAAATGAACTAAAATAGACTAATTAATTGATTTGAAAAATCTACCTAAAAAAACACTTTTCTGAAAAGCTCCAAATTTGAGCTTTTTAAAAACCTATATTTTAGCTGTCAAAAAATCTATATCTACTAAAAAAGTGATTTTAAAGTCAAACATTTATTTTTCTTTTAAAAAACTTTTATGATAAAAAAAGTGCTTATTACCTTTCCAAAAATTAGTGACGAAGTAAAAAATTTAAGGTAAGAGAGCTCAAATATTTAATTTTTTAAATTTTGGAGGGTCCAGTATATTACTGAACTCTAAATAACTCTGTCTTTATATATATATATATAAAAATCTTAAAGGCTCAGTACACCATTGGGCCTTACTTATCTCTGTCTATGCTAAAAACTCAACCAAAATTACTTATTACCTTTCCAAAAGTTCACCCAACCATACACTCGTGAATTGGATTTGAGTTTGAGTTTGGGTTTGATGTTGCATTTACTGAATCCCACCCTAAATTGGCGAGTGAACCATAAGTCTTGTACGTTACAAGGCAGAGCATTACTTCGTGAAGGAATGCATTAGAAGAGGCGGCAATGGAGAGAGTGATCATTCGGCCCAGCATTTGTTAAAGGAGATTGGCTCTACTGGGTCGGCTCACTCCTATATATTCGTCGCTTCTTATTCTCTCAAGCCTCAAGTCTCAAGCCATGATTCGCATAAGAAAGATATCTTTTTCACGGCCTTGGAGTGGAGTTGTTGATTGGGATGGTCTAGGCCTGTCTATTTCGTGGCCAATAATAAATAGAGATAATACAAAATAACTCAAAAGATGTCATTTTATAAATATAACGATGTCGTTTTATATTTTAATAAATAATTATTTTTAGGTTTGATTAGGTACAAATTCATGTTGAATGCTTTGAGTTCGAATGAGTTTTAGGTTGTCCCAAATTGAATCAAATTTGGAATGAAGCTGAATTTTTTGAACTTGTCAAAACTTGACATGATGCGTTACCATCTTATGACAAGTTTTTTTTGTGAGAATTTAAAATTTTATTAAAAAAAAGAGTATAGTATGTAGCTAAGGAGAGGAAATCTCCTTCGTGAGGTCACACGATAAAGTTCAACGCTACAAACTCAAAAAACAAAACAATGTATGAATCAAAGATGGGAGGAGATTGTGCGACAATGTATCGATAATTAGGATAAAACTCTCCTAACCTTTTTCAAATCTTCAAATAATTACTCAATTGGGACGGGAAGCTCCGAATTATGCGATACGACGATAGTGACGCGGTTTCTCTGCAATCCGTCTCTAGCTTGAAGAGATTTACATCTTAGGTAGGAGGTCTAATTCTATAGCTTTTTAAATCCTCAAAGAATAGCAGGCTTCATTTTGAATATTAGGAGTCTGGAGGGTACAACCGAATACCTTTCTTCATTAACTCGACTGGTGAGATAATAGATCTGGATAAGATACTCCCAGGAGCTCTCGAAGGTGAGTCATATTCTCTCTATTTTTCATTTCTCCCCTTTTTGTCTTGAGTTGGTTATTTTGAAAATTGCTTGAATTGCTTGAGTTGCTTAGGAAACAAGTATACATTGGCAGTACTATTTTTTTTTACTGTATCTGGAATAGAGAGAACCCACTGAAGACTATATTCTCTAAGAGAGAGCCAGTTCTCTATTACTATGCTGTCCCAACTGATTTATAATCCGTTGCTCTCTAATATTTGTCATAGAGAGTAAATAATGAGTTGGCTAAAAAATCTCATTTTAAAACATGTTTATTTTAATTATTATAATATTAAAATAAATTTATGAAGTATTTATCAATTTATTTATTTATTTTAATAAAAATTAATTGACTTGATAAAATATTTTAAATAAATCTTGAAAAAATTAATCTTTTATCTAAATTGTTAAAGGAATGCGATTGAGACTATGTGGTGCTTGGTTAATAGATATGGGAAGTGAAGTATGGGTAAGGAATGAAAAACAAATGCTCGGTAATATATTATCATTAGATGAACAATATTTTTATATCCGAGTTTTGAGTACTATTTCATATCTCTCGATTATGGGAGGAATGAAAGTCATTTTATTAAAAAATAGAAGTTTCACGGGCATTACACTTCTTGTCATCCGCGTGACACTTTTTTTTCTTTTTCAGTAATTAAATGTAATTAATTAATTATATTTTTAGCAATTAAATATAATTAATAAAGATATAATTAATTCATTATTATATTTTCTCTTGTTTAACAATTTAATATAATTAATAAAAATATATTTTGTTTTTTTAAATTTTATTTCTCAAAATTTTTAACAAACTAACCATTATCAGCGGTAATGACAATCATTCTTTTGTCCTAACCAATCATCATAAATTCATAATTATAATGATTATATCTATTATCATTTCTTATAATATTCATTATTATTTCTATTAGCAATTTAGCATTGCCCTATTTACTACCATATGATAATTTCAACCTATATCAGTTTAGTTCGAAGTTAACATGTTAAGTTCAAATTGATTATATTTTGGATTGAGTTTGACTACGAAAGGTCAAGCCAAAATTCATTTCAATCATTTGAACCCATCTTTTAAAAAACATTGTTTTAGTTTATAATTTTAAAATTGAAACAAGGATATTTTGATTAATTATACAAAAAAACGACATCGTTTAAGAGCGTCACAACACCAAACCGTGTATCCCAATCTCGACTGACCTTCGAACCAAACTCAGCTCGTCCCATTACCATCATAGATTAACATAATTTCATAAAGAAAGAAACCTTTAACTTTTTAAAGCAAAATTATCTCATTAGAATCACTTCGGTTATTTAGTTCCATGTACAGGAATGACCGGAAATAACCTCTTTATTATGTAAGAATAAGGTTGTATATTATCAGACCTCCTCAATTCCCGCTTTATCACGAGACTTCATGACGATGAGATGTACAGACAGGAATAAAATTTGGTGGATGGGTCGGTGTATCAATAATAACACTGTACAGTATTTTTCCTAAATTCATATTTATACTCCATACAATTGTCTCGTTTAAGTACATTGAATAATAGAGTACAGTGAACTAATGTTGATATGTCATAGCTTTAAGACAAGCCTCCAGTCGGAAGAATAAGCCAAAAGTGTCCCGAACTGAAGTCCCCATCCTGGAAAGTTGCTGATAACAGATAAGAAGAGAATCCTGATCGTGAACCGTCCCCACCGTCAAGCAAAAGTTCATGCATTGCCATTGGCTAGTCTTTTGCACGCACTCCAAGCTTTAAACTCATAAACCCCACAAAACGACAAGCCTATAATCTATAGCTTCCCTGCAAAACAGTTGCTTGTGGAAGTCTGTGCTTAGTTGCTTAGCTTTTCAGCAACAGTTCTCCTTTATTCTAGGGTAATGCCTTCGAGCTTCGTGAATTCTGTTTTGTCCTCAGACCCTTTAATTCCTTCCTGAAGTTCATTGATCTTGTTTCTTGGTGGTTCAAAGCACTAGAAAATTTTCAAGGCTCTTGTCATCTGTTCAGCCACCAATGGTACAGTTCTTTGGTCTCTTGACACGCGCATATAAAAGGTTGGTTTCAGTTCACAGTGCAAAAGAAACCAACTTTCAAGCTCTAAACATTTATGCTCTTATCCTTTTTTACCTTATCTTTCTAAGTCCCTGTTCGACTGTGAACATTAGGTTGATTTGATACTTTTGTTTAGAGGGAGAAAGAGTTGAGGAATTCGTTTGAATCAAAATCGAATATTGAATACCAGTTTGAAGAAATGGACAGTGGATTCAATCCTGCTTGGAGCAATACATGTATGCTGGATTTCTTGAAGGAGGAACAAGAGACAGAACCAGTTGAATTGCTCCCAGCAATCCAGCAACCACAAACACCAAAAGAGCCTATGGAATTCTTGTCTAGATCATGGAGTCTTTCTGCTTCAGAGATTTCAAAAGCTCTTTCTCAGAAACAGAAACAATTTTCCATTGACAAGAATCCCGGTATATTCCCAGAAACAACAGTTTCTCAGAATCTGGTAAGTCCGTTAGCTCAGCAATTTCTCATATCACTGCAAAACCACTGGATTTTCAAATATAACTCTCATACATGCAATTTTGCTTTTATTTTCAGTCAAGGAAAGTTATGAATTCAATAAATTCAAGAAGAACCGGGTCACTGGGCAGATGGTTTCATCACCACAAAGAGTTGAACACTGGGACTGTGAAGAAGAAAGATAAGGCCAGACTGGAAAATGCGCATGTGCACTCTGCAATATCAGTTGCCGGATTAGCTGCAGCTCTGGCCTCTGTGGTTGCTCCAGGAACTTCCAGCACCTCTGGCTCCAAAATGAACATGGCATTAGCATCTGCTACAGAACTGTTGGCCTCACATTGCATTGAACTAGCAGAATCAGCTGGAGCTGATCATGATCGTGTGGCTTCTGTTGTGAGATCAGCAGTAGATGTCCAAAGTGCTGGCGATCTTATGACCCTCACTGCAGCTGCTGCTACAGGTATTTGTCTAATTTGTCATTTCTTCAAGAACTCACAGCTTACATGAATTAGTAAGACCTGCTCTTCCAGTATTAAAATTTAGTTATCCGAAACAAAATCCTAAACCCGAATCTTTGACATCGAAGAGGTTCACCTCTGTGAAATAGTGTGCCATTGCAGTTCTTGAGTTACTCAGAATGAAAGACAAATGACTCAAGTTTATACGAAATTCTGTTTTCCCATGCAAATTTCGGTATCAGATATAGTAAACCAACTGCAATGAGAATTACTTGGTCCCTATTGGGGTCAGTCATTGTTCATTGGTTAACCAAGATATTTGTTTTCCTTTCTGAATTAGCCTTGAGAGGAGAAGCAGCTCTCAGAGCAAGATTGCCTAAAGAAGCAAGGAAGAACGCAGCTATAAGTCCTTGTGACAAGGGAATGATAGTTGACCACTGGGGTTCTGCTTTGATTGGTCAGTTGGAAGAACAAAGTCCTCCATGTGTTGGAGAACTATTGCAACACACAAGAAAAGGTTTGTGTTCTCTTCAGTACTTGTTTCAAATTCATTCACAATTACTTTATAAATACGCTCACAGTTTAACTGCTAAAACTGAGTTCGTCACTGTTGAAACTTTCAGGAGTACTTCGGTGGAAAAGGGTTTCTGTTTATCTCAACAAGAAGTCTCAGGTACATAATTAATGATCTGAAGTTGAAGACCAGACACATTTTCAAAGGATCACGTCCGTAACATTATATTTTTTACAGGTCATAATTAAGATCAAGAGTAAAAATGTTGGAGGAGCCTTTTCCAAGAAACATAAATGTAAGCTTTCCATTAACTTTTATTATCTGGTTAGATATTGCTTCACCATTCATCGTCTGTATATATACCATTTAACCTGTGAATCTTCTTTAACAGGCGTAGTTTATGGAGTTTGTGATGATGACACACTTGCATGGCCTTACAGAAAAGAAAGGGATAGCTTAGAAGAAGTCTACTTCGGCGTCAAGACTGTACAGGGTCTTCTGGAATTCAAGTGCAAGAACAAGATCCATAAGCAGAAATGGGTTGACGGGATTCAAAATCTACTCCATCAAGTTAGCCACTTTCAAGTAACAGAACGTTCGTTGGAGTCTCTAAGTATAAGCAATAGTATATAGAACATTATCTATCTTGTATATGCAGTCCAAGAGTACAAGACACTAAGGTTTTATAGTGCTTAAAAATAATCCTCGTAATAAGATGATATATGTATATGTATAAACCTTCCTGTAACCATTTTTGGTTGTGGTGAAGGTAAAGCACTATCCAGAGCAACGAAGCCTTATTTATTTCCCCCCTTTTTTGGCCGCCCCCTGTATCACTACTCTTACAGCAAGTGAAGCAGCTACAAGTATCAATTTCAAGTAAATGATCAACTGTCTCTACATGTGCTTGATCAAAATTTCAAGTATCTGAAAATTCTAATGCAACAACTTCGCGGTTCAGAGGATTATGCTGCTGTTTATTTATTACTTCAAGAATGTTAGAGATGTGTGGATTCTGAGAAATAGAAAGTGACTGAAAAAAGAAAGAAAAAAAAAGGCTCAGTTATACACAGCAAGTAGCCTACTTTGACACTAAAATACAACAGTTCTGTTGTCTTCGTAAGGTAAGACCCGCAATTCACAATACGACTTTATGGCCTTTGCGAGGCACTGTTTCTCAAGGTTCTCTGATTTCTGTACAAAACTCCGCAAATTATCTCGATGGGAGACTCTCTCAACCTGCAATACAAAAGCAGACACATTAAAAGATACCTCGGTAGACAGTAATAAGAGCACAGATGGAAGCAATCTTGAGATGAAGTCCACACTCCAAATACTAAGAGAACATTTTTGCAGATGTGATGCCAAAAGATGGGAGTTAGATTCTGATTAATCTAGATCCAAAACTAGCAGTAGTGAGATGGAAAAGTTGCTAACGAGTTGCAATTTCATCCGTCTTATAATCAAATAAGTTCTAAGAATCCTTCTAATCAGATGAGAAATGGGCTAATGCACATAAAATCATATCTTTACTCTTTCACATAGTAATGCTACTCGCAAATTGTTGAAAAAATTTTATCTACGTCATTAGTTCCAGAATAAGTCGGCTTTATAAGCAGATTCTTCTAATCACTTTATCAAGTCAATCCTGTTTCATTTTCCTACTAAAAGGAACCAAAGAGATCATAAATCCCCCTTCCTTTCTCAACAGCTCCTATTTTATCTTCAACATGTTAGACTTGAATGCTGGACTCAATTTCAATGCCTTCTATACAACAGAGACAAGCTCATACAAAATCCAAGGTCAATACAAGGATTGCCTCGTATATGATGGACAGTTGCCATCAATTCAGGATATTCTCAGCAGTTCACAGACCTGATCAAGAACATTTTACCAAGTAATACTGTTTAAGAACATGCACAATATACAATGAACCATAACTTGACCAAATCACACGAACAGGATAAATCTTCAGCTAATGAACCAGAGAGGTTAATGGTTATACGCAGAGCACAGACCATATGGATGGCCATTTGCATCTGTAACCTTGACTTTAAGTAGACACCGATCCAGTATCAGTCATTAGGAAGCTGTAATCAATATGATATTGATTCAAAGTCCAAACAGCAGTAACTAAAATCTAGAAGGAATGTCGCTCTATAGAAATAATTCAGGACACTATATCAGCAAAATGCCAAAGAATAATTACCATCTGCTCAATAATAGGGCCAGCATCAAGTTCTTCAGTCACAAAATGAGTTGTTGCACCAATTAATTTTACGCCTGCCTCAAAAGCCTGCCAAAATTTGCAGCATATTATATGCTAGAGAAGAAAGGTGACTGAAAATGATGAGATCTGTATCACAAAAATAAGCTAATTGCTAACCTGCTTCGATGGATGCCCACCCTTAAAAGACGGTAAAAGGCCATGGTGAATGTTTATTACATCTTTCCCGTAGCTCTCCAAGAACTTTCTTGATAATACCTGCAATTAAAGGGAGTTCCAAATGTTCCAAATAATTTCTCGTATTGTGATGAAGGTTCCCATTTATACAATTTCATAGGATTTTGCAAATAGCAGGACCCATAAAAACATGCACAAGCCTGTTTCTTCTGTCAACAGAACCACAGTCTTGATTGCCATCATTGTCAATGCAGTAAGGACTTGAAATAAACTGCCAATGAAACTAGCATCAGAATTACCTGCATATACCTGGCCAGGACTAGAAAATCCGTGTTCTGAATCAAATCCAAGATCTCTTCTTCTCTTTTATTCTCCTTAGTTGTGGCCAAATAATGATAAGGAATATCATTTCTTTCAAGAAAGCGAGACACGTGCGTGTTAGGTCCTCTATCGTGATTACTGTTGTAAATTGAATGAATAGCTATAATTAGGATCTGAAGAGAAAAAAGTAGCACTGGAAAGGCAACACGCTACAAGCATCCACCTTATTACACAAGCTATGTCAACTGGAAGTTTCCCATCCTGCCATTCGTGCAACAAATCAACGAGGCAGTGTTCCTGTAACAACAGAGAGACATCATAACACAAAAAACTTAACAAGAACAGTTAATACAATTAACCGTACCTGCTTTGAAGCAAGAATAGCAATTTTGAAATTGGGATCTAAATCAGGAACTCGTACGACGGACCTTGTTGCATTGAACATTTGTGATAGTCTGAGAAAATCCTCCTCCATTTGAACTCGTTGCCATTTACTAGGGTCAAAAATGAACTCACTGCCACACAACACAGATAATGAGCCCTCACAAGCTCAGACAATTAAATGGATCAAACACTAGAACATTGCTATGAAACTCTCGTTTAGAATCAAATATTTACAAGTTTAATGAATTCTAGCCTATGATGACCAACAATCAGATTCTAAAAAACTATGGGCCCAAAATGATTGGTTTCACAGCAATGTCACCACTCAATAAAATAAACCTGCATGCTCTCAGATAATCACCGGAAAAAAAAATCAAGTTCCAAAATCAACTTTTGATATATAACTACAGCATGCACCACAATGTCATTCCCAGAAACCCATTTAGAATGAAGCTCTACAATTTAACCATAGAGTAGCATCAAGAAAAAGTATTGTGTAACCTTAATAAAACAAAGGAACCCAAAGCCCTCTTAACCATAATGGTGTCATTGGTGTTCAAGGTTGTGGAAAGCTTTTAAAGCAAAACCAAAAAAGAATAACAGACAATTATGATAAGAGTCACCTTCTAGAATAGAAGACACTCCTTTTCTCAGGCACGAAAACATCGGCACCCAGAATGTTTCCACCTCTAGTAGCAATACAATCTGATAGCTTGGCTACGATGCCCACCGAATCCTAATTATCACCAAACCAGAAAAAGAACGTATCTTTCACAATCTGTACGCTCGCATTGTCCTAACCAATATACATTTCCTTAACACAATAAACCAAAAGAAAGACTCACAGGGCATTGGAAAACATGGACGCCATGGGTGAGAAAGGGTGAGGAAGAGCAATCCAAGGACTCCCCACGCCATCTCAACGCCTTGAAGGATCTTTTCGCGGATCCCACAACTTGTCGGAGGCTAGAAGAGACCCTTCTTTGTACCGAGCTCATATCTCGCTCTCTCTGAAAACCAAGAAACGAGAAAGAAAGATACAGAGCTCCCCCAGCCAGAGGCACCCACCAAGCTTTTGGTGGCCTTAATCTTTTTTGTTCTTTTTCCAGTGCAGTTGTGGAGGTTGGCTCACTTTCCAATCCATATCAGTGGGAGTGGGCCCATGCCAGATATAGTTATGTCTATGAGAGGTGAAGTGTCGTTTTATTACAGGAAAAAGCCAAACGACAACATTTACCTGCCCAGTAACGTAACTAAGGATCTTCGTCCGTTTGTAAAACGGTTTATCTGCTGAGTGCAAAGAATCGAAAACATCTGCTTGCTTCCTGTAAAATCCCAAATCAAATCTCTGAGACCCTAATTCTTTCTCCCAAATTCCCCCTTTCTTTATCATCGCTCTGACTGAGGTCTATCCATTTGGATTTCAGCGGGCCAAATCATGCCTGTAAGTCTTTTTCAATCCAAATCTCTTTCCATACATACATTTTGTACGTCGAAATTGGTTTTTAATTAGACATAGATTTTTGTATTGTCGGGTCTGGAGAGCAGTACCGGAGAATCATAGAGGTGGAACCACCGAGTCCATTGAGATACATAATAGGAGCGGCGATTATGATAGTTGGAGTGGTCTTACCCCTAGGTTCCATGATGTTTCGTATCAAGCGTGCTGCTTCTTCTTCCTCCACTTACTCCAAGAAGACGTAGGTCTGCTTTCATTCCAATTCTCTCGTGGGTTGAGTCTATCTCGTATTATTCTGGGTTTATAGCTTCATCTTATCACTTGCATTGGTTTCATATAGAGAATAGGTTAGATATTCCTTTTTATGCTCCAGGAGCAAAGATCTGATATAGATATGACTTGTGGCCATTTGAGCTTGTTGACCGTGCGAGAACAAGAAAGATGGACGTGGGGATACAAATGAAAAATTCAATTTCTCTAATACTATTTTTGTGGTTTGATTCAACATTCATCTTTAGAAGATATTTTTTTTATTAATGGGGAGAACCGAAAACAGCGTACACTACAAATCGAGGGATATAGAGTCTCGACATATCCTCGGGGAGGAAGGGGTAACACCCAATAGGTGGATTAACAAAAGTGGTGGTTCTTAAACTAAATTGTGTGGCATAGTTAGTGAACTAGTTTACACATATGTTACTTTCTCAATAGATGTGACAATGGATAATCGTCCAGTTTCGAGTAAACAATACATGAATACTCAAAATTAGGAAATTGAGAGCCATAGAACAGCTAGCCGCGAACGATAGGAAACTTATCACCGCAATCGCGTCTACTTCGAGTTCAATCCGACAATAGCCTAGATTTCAGGCAAGTGTAAGCCCTATATACACTCCCCACAATTTCGCAGCCACCGGCGAACACGCGCCAAGATTCTGGCTGAAGCCTCTAAGCCAATTGCTTTCACTATCCCGTATGATACCGCCTACATCTGCAGAGTCGGAGGCTTTAGTTCTTGTGATCGTTTTTTCTTTGGTGATTATAACTTGTCATCCATCAAACATTGAAGCTCATGTTTCCAGAGTTGGATTTAGCTAACTATCGAATCCCAGAATGAGGTTTCTGTTTAAAGGGGTAATGGCTTCCAGTGGGATTTGGACTCCATTGGAAATGATGTGATGAGAAAGATCATACTGTGCTTGACTTATGGAAGTGCCTTGTGTACGACTCATTCGAGGTGTATGTACTCTGTAGGTGTTTTAGCAACTAAAGAAGCCAATTAATTTCCAAAAAGAGAAAAAAACGAAATAAGGCAATCCTGCGCAAGAAGGCTGTATGAATCATGCCACTATCCCAAGTACAGCCTCGACAAGCATACTAAAGTAAAATTTAATTTACCATCTCTGCAGTAACATCTACATGGTTGATTAAACAATGTCTATTACTCACGATATGCTTTGTTCCTACAAGTCATGCCACCTACCCAGTGCCTCCCCAACACGGATTTGATCCCCACGCCTAATGTTGAACCTAAATTCAGAAGATGATTCGCCTTGTTTGAGTGGCTTCAATGTTGGAGCTTGGAAGACGAGCACGACCGTTGATCCCATGTTGAAAGCACCAACCTGAAAGGTTCAAATCATGAGAAACAAGGCTTTCATTCTAAAGGTGATCCACAGGAGAGAAAAGTACAGGCACAAACCAAATTCTGCCAATGATAATGTACTAATTAACTGACTATGACCAAGAAGCGCTTCTACCTATTGAAATACAACTATAGAATTGCAATATAATTGCGGCTAAATCTCTATTCATCATTCTCTTCATCGAGCAAGCACTGATATGCAAATATCAAAATATGTTCATGCCGTTACCAACCTCATCCCCTTTTCTAAGAATTTTTCCAACACCTTCAGGTTCATATACACGCTCCTGTGGAGGATCGGTATTTAATAGCATTTTCCTTGGCCTGTTTGTCCGCAATTGTGGTTCAATAGAAAGCTGCCACATGAAAATTCAGACTGAGTTCAACGTAAGTCAGAAAACAGAAAATGGAAAACAGTGATAAGTTGAATTCATTTCTCTGATTCTCTCGGAGACAATAACACTTTTAGGATACCATTCACTGATGTTGCCCCCGAATAAAGACCAAACCATGGTTTTAAGTATTATCAGTATACAGACACATAAGCAAATGGGATTTAGCTCACATGGTTTCACATTATTAATGCAAGACTACAACACGCGCATTGCAGAAACAAAAAATGAACAACATGCACAGCGTTCATGTTGCAGTGTTAATTTTGGTAAGAACCAATCTAGAAGCTATAGGTTGGATTTAATGTCATTTCGCACAATTGGGGTTGGTATGGAGGGTAAGGGTGGGTGAGAGGCTCGGGAGGTTGATGGAGTTGAGCTTTATTTGTAATAGACCTCAATTGACCCAATATTTGTAGCACCAATTGCCACCATGGCCATGAAACCTTCTTGCCAGAGTCCTTCAAGCACAACCTGGTAAAAACCAAATGGAAAAGGTTAAACTATATTGAGCTCACATGCACGAACAAAGAGAAATGGCAGTTAAACTAAGCACATTCCACGGTAATCTGCTTTTTACAAATGAAATACCATGTAAGAACATACAGAAACTACAGTTCTTTTTATCAATTCAGCTACATTCACAGTTTATCTGGGATGTTACAGAAGCGTAAAATTAGCTAACAAATAAAGCCTGCATAGCTGAATGTAAGAGGCCTGCCAAATAAGAAGTTAAAACATGCATCTTAGGAATAGACCTGTACATGGGTTTGACAGTGTCGAATTTAACTAAAAGTTCAAAACGAACTTCTTTAAAAATTTTAAGTTCTTACCCAACTCAGCCTATGAAATGAGCCTTATTTAAAACACAAACCTAATCCATTATTAAAAATTTTAAATTTAAGTCTAGACCATAAGCTCATATTTCTAAAAAACTTTAATGATTATACTTAAACCTGTTCATGGATTGATTCTTAAAACTGAGTCTGCTTAACTCATCATAGTAGATGGGTTGAGTCAATTTGTAAAGGTTTACTTATTAGTGAGAAAATGCAAACGATTTGAAAGAGATGTTTCACCAAGTATCTAGTTAACAGTTCACAAAATTTCATGTACAGTATAACCATAATCCACAAAACTAAATGATTGATACACACAATAATTGCACGTGTAGAAAGAAAGTAAGCATGGCTTGTGCTTGTTTTTCACCTCTCTAATGAAAAACTTTTATGCTGCTCTGTCATGTTTCTGGTGATAAAGTTTTAATCAGTCGATATAGACAATTAGGAGATAGGAGACATCAATAGCAATATCTAGTCTGGTGAGAGTAAGAGCAACAACACTTAAAGAGGGAAAACAGTATCCTTAATCCTTCAATATTGAACCATTCACCAGAATAATGAAGGGAAAATTAGAATTACCCTTTCATTCTCAACAAAAAGATTTCTGATTGTTCTCGTAGCACGTTCATTTAAAGGAAAAAGGTTCCCTGTGGAACAAATAAGAAATAAGCACCAAAGTAAAACTAATCGCATTGCAGGATGTCGGGTAGAAAAGAAGAAACAGAAATTCTGAAGTGAAGAAGAAAAAGAGATATCACCACCTACAACCTTTTTAAGATATAAAAAATTTATGTTTAGGAAAGAAAAATCTGCCAAAAGTGAAGATTTTCACAGTTCATGATAGGCACATTGGAAATCATTATTGGAAGTAATCACTATGTTCATTAACGTACATGACAGTGTTCATGAAAGGAGGAGATAAAACAATCCAAATAGACAACAGTATGGTGATTGTTAACAGTATAACAGCATAAATGCTACTAGGTTTCTTCTAATACACTATTGATAAACAACACTTGTTTCTTCTCATATAGTTAATTTTCTGTAATGTGTTAAATTTCATGTCCACACACCTATAAGGATGATACAAGTATATCCCATAAAGAAATTAAGTAACAAGCAGTCAGCTGGTTGCAAGAAATGTTCTGATTCGACTACATAATATCTGAGCAGAAGCAAATAAAATATCTCAGGCCATAACACAAGGAACTTGGTTCCAAACAAATTTAAGTAGGTACAGTTACCTGAAAAGTGCCTGCGGACAAGAACATTCCACTCGACTGGTGAGTGTATATGATGGTAGTCTCCTGGTCTCAAATATATTACACAGTAGTAAAGGCCTTTCATGGGACTGCAGCAAGTAGTTTAAATGTCTGAATCGTAAAATATCCTTTTGTGAGCAGTAAAAATGTATAGCATATGATTTCAATTGCAATGAATAGAGTCTTTAAAATCAATTAGACAATAGCAAAAGCACATGCACGAGTATGTTCGATAACATAACTGTTGGGGCTACTCGGTGAAACTTGCAAACACAGGGTCCTCACAGATTACCAACTTCTTTATTTTTTTATATCACTAATCCAAAAAACAACATATACTCTGAGATAATGTGTAACAGAACAAGAAGCCTAAGTATCTAACGATACCACATTCCAGCAGAGGAATCCACTCTTGTACTAAGGTTGCAATATTAGAAGTAGAACCTCTAACTAATAACCGCCAACTCTTAAACCTTCACATGGAAATTCTACCACAAATAATCGGATTATTCCAGAGAAATTTAGGTAAACTTCTGTAAATGTATTACATGAATTGAGAAGTTCGACCAAACTTAAACTCCATATGAATTAGTTGGAAAACCCATTCCATAATTTAAGAGGCATCAGTAGTTCATATTGGTTTCACAATTAATACACCTACTCTGAAATATTATGCAATTTTACTCGTGCATCACCAATGAAACCAGACACAATTATTTCTCTGCCTCTCTATGTTCTACTAAATGAATCTTAAATCTCCCATCATCATTTCATGGAAGGAAAAAAAATCCGAGCTCCTGCACTCAAAAGTTTCCATCAAATCTAAAACTATCAAGAAATACATCTCAAATACAAATGAAGAAAATTTGCATGTTATCAAACACGGTAAGATATATCTAATTAATTAGTAAAATACATTAGATTTAGTCTTAATAAATAAAAATAAGCAGAAGTTCAAGTATTCATTGGATAAATGGCAGCAGAAAGAGGGGGCAAAAAAGCAATAATTGGCTGTAGAAAGCTGGCAAATGGCAAAAGATTTTGGCCTTAGATGTCAACAGTTGCAAGAAGAAAGAAAGTAAGTTAGACAAGTGAATAAATTATTACCGTGTTGACACAGTGTCCCTGACTTTAGGCGATGCCAGTGAAATTCTCCACCATGATTTCTTACCATGCTCTCCAAGGTTGTTTTGATGTTTGCTAGTTTCCTCATGCTCATCTCCTTCAGCTATTATAGAAAGAAGGGAGCTAGCACCAAGAAGGGAAGAAACAGAGTAGGAAAACCCTTTGACTTGCTCAATCATGGCTCTTGATCCTCTCAATTCTCCAAATCTTAGAATGGTGCCATCCACAGGACTAACCTGAAATTAAGAAAATATCGCCACGGAATTAGTAAAGCATTAGCAATACCTCCACCGAAACAGTATGGAAGAATGATAAGCATGAGAAGCTTGTTACCAGTTACCAGACAATGTGGGTCAGAGTCAATGGGCCGGCAGCCTTCCTTCAAAGTTCGAACAAAGAACTCCCGTAAAGAAGCATATTCTTCGAGGGGCAGAGCTGCTTCATCCAGATCTAAACAAAACAAATTCAAGTTCTTATATGTTATGTAAGAAATTATTGACATTCATGGTTGCTAAATTCTTATGGTCCCCAACAATTGAAATAATGCATTACTATCAATGACATGAATAACAAGAGGTAAGATAAGATTTTGCATATGTACTTGAATGGAATGCCCGAGCCCACGCTCTATACACATACGGACGCAACCAGATGGGAAGCTCCTTAAAAGATTTCCTTCAGCGAGTCAGGTCAAAATATCCAACTACCTCAGAAGTAACAGTTAAGAGACGTAGCGTGACAATAGCAAGTGTACTCACCACACTTGTCAAAGAACCCCAAAGCCTAGAAATGGAGCGTAAGGGTAGCATCCTCAGAAATGTAGCCTAACATTGATAAGACCAAAGAAATTCACTTTCTAAAGATAAAACCACTTCAGCATAGCTTTCATTAGAATAATTAAAAAAAAGTTCTTTGCCGTCCCTCTCCCCCTATGTTTTTTTTTTTTTCATGTTAAGGAAGATTTGGCTGAGGGAAGCTACCAAGCACGGGGAAGACAACATGCAAGGAATTGCTACAAGTGCATTACTTTTACATCGGGTCGGAACTCAATTTCTATTCCTTTCTCCCTTGCCTCTTCAACCTGCCTCCAAGAGAGGGAAAAACAGTTATGAGAGATTGATAAATTCAAAATAGTATGACGATAGTGATAATCTACTCTGAGAAAAGCATTAAAGTAGTGTTAACACATAGTGCAAATTGATTGAAACAACTAGAACATGAAGTAAATTGTTCATTTCATAATAAGCCACCACCGTTATCATCATAGCAACAAAGTTAAAATTATATTACGTAAAACACCCAAAACTTAAAAAAGAAAATTTAACCTTCTTGTCATCATAGAGCCGACGAGCGTGGAGAACACCGAGCATAAGTAAGGTCGCCGCAGTCGCACCAGGAACCAGAAACGTATTACCTACGTGCCAACCAGAAAAGGATTGGAATCAAACATCAAACGAACCAAAGAGAAATAGAAAAGAAAATAATCACCTCCGGAGTTGCCATTGCTGCCATTGTGAGAACCGCGAGACGCAGAAGCAGTCTGGATCTTCTTGAGGGACGAAGCGAAAAATCGTCGTCGGTGGTGATGGATTACTAGCAAATTTGAAGGAAATATGGGGTCGTAGTTGTAAAACCTGAACTTCATTTTTGTCCGACGGATTTTGTTGGGGTTTTGCGGAGGGTTTCAGCGTGCAGTTGAGGATGGAGTTCACAGATCCAAACGACGGCGCTTTATTCAAATAAAATTTCGTTATTACAATTTATCATTTCCTTTCCACCTTAATTAGATTTCATAATTTACAATTACAATTTCCAATTCAAAACTAACTATTTCAAAATTTTGCAAAAAAAAAAGAATATCATCAATTGTGTTATTTCCTTAGCTCTGTACTTATAATCATATTACTTTTTTTAAGGTATAATTAAATTCAGGGACGTAGTTACATGGAGGCCAGTGGTGCATTAGGCTCCCTAAAATTTTAAAAAATTAAATAATATATATATATATATATGATGATTAAGTTATTTGAAGGCTAGTAGTGTATTAAGCCCTCCAAAATTTAAAAATTTTAAATGTTTGGACCCTCCTTTTATAAATTTCTGGTTTCGTCACTGATTAAATCAAGTCGTAAAAGGCAAATAAAATGTATTGTTTCGATCACAGTAGAAAAATTAAATTTTACAAATAAAAGCTACGATCCTCAGTATGAGACAAGAAATTGCATATCCAATCTCTTACGTACATGAACAATTCAAGTTTTCAACATACAAAATTACACAATACGCAAATCCGTCATATGAATATAACTCATTTTGTATGATTACCTTCTTATATGAACACTTATAAGTATATATGTTACTAGCTAAGGTAGGACTGTTTTTTTAATAATGAGAGCATAAGTTTGTGGAATTTAATTTGACAAATATTTGTGGACATAGAATATATATTCGTGTGTACGAAAATGAAACTTGTAGTTAATAGATAAGCCACATACTTGTCGGAGGACTTTACATTTGTAGCTTATAAAAGGAAATTAGTTATGTTGCATATGATTGAAGTAACAAGATATATTAACTTATGATAAAACTGCATGCATGGTAGGTTGAATGTTAAGCTAGCCTAAGTTTGAACTTATTTCTCAAAAGTAAGTTTCATGCATAACTTAAAATAATTGAGCTAGTGTTCCGTGACATATAGCTCAATGAAGGAATACATATCAATTTATCGTGACAACGAAAGAATTGATAAATGCATGATTTCAATTGATAGCATTAAGTTCGGTTTAATGTACAAGCCTATGATATTGACTCAATCAGTATAATGATATCTTATAGAAGCTCAAGTTTGGTATTAACAATAAAAAAAGGTGAAACTTGAATATATTATAAGGCATTGAATTTATTTAGATTTGATTTTGGAAATTAATAAAAAAGTTAAGGTGTCTTGTATTATATATACAAGTAACAAAGAGTTTAGTTTATTAAAAAATAATGGCTAAATTATAAGATACATTTTCTAGAAGTCACTTTCTAGAAGTAAAAAAATGCAACTATTATTTTATGTAATTTACAATAATTCTCGGAGGAAAAGATAAATTGAATGTCAAATCTTCAAACACTTCTTCAAATAATGCTTTACATTTAATATTTGAAATTAAGATCAATTATTTATCTTTATTATTTATTAAAGAAGATGAAGGCAATTTTAATTAAGTTTCGTTAACATAAAAAGAAGAAGAAATTATTAAAATGTATTCATTTTAATTATATAAATTTCTAATACATGGATTGGAAAGAATAATATTCATAATTACTTTTGCAACACTTAAAAGTTATGTTTTTTTTGTACGGTGAAAGTTTGTAATTACTTACAAATGCAAATGGTATGGTATGCTTAAAATTCAAAATCTTAATTCATCCGTAGTCATACCGTGAATGAACCAAATCATAACCAACATCATTAGAAAAACTTAGCATCATTCATTCAACTCCATTTAAAAAATCAAATTCTAAATTTTCAACCCAACACAAATCATAAATCTACACATGGTTGGGTCGGCCATTTCAGGCCCAGTCCTAGGCCCAGACATCGACGGCCCATTATTAGGAGGCAACCTCCCTTACATGCACAATGACCTAAACCTAGCAGGAACCTCCTATATAAGGTACTGTTTCACCTTGACACAGGTATGAGGCATAAAACCCTAGCCTCCTCTCTGTTCTCTATGACTATTTTCCTCTGACAAATACTGACTTGAGCGTCGGAGGGGCCTCCGGGGCACCAACCCCCGGCGTGCCTTTTTTCGTTTTGCAGGTACTCAACAACAAGAACTATTCAAGGATATGGATCGAAACAAGGATATTCCGGATTAGTGAAATCTGGTTGAACCATTTGGCGCCCACCGTGGGGCTCGGCGTCAGGGCACCACGTTTAGAACCACTCAGATAAGTTAATCGGCGGCGGCCCATTCTGACTGTTTTTGTTTAACAAGATCTGGAAATTGTTTCCTCGACTATTACCTGTGCTTTTTGAGTTCTGACGACTATGCACAATTCTGAAAACCTTAGTTTTGCATGTACGGTATTGTGTTTTGTTGGGTTTCTGAAACCATAAGCTGCTTATATCGTATTCTCTATTTCTGCTTGTTTCACGATTTTCTGCCTTGAGTTTTAAAGAACACGATGGGCGATTAGATTGTCGCTTTTTGAGTTGCCTGCGACGCGATGGCGCTAGGCATTGTGAGCGACGGTTTGTTTCTGGAAATCGATGTTTGAAATCCTTAATTTCTGCCGCCCCTGTTTTCTGCTTTCTGAAACCTAATTTTGCTCCTATTATGCGATTGATCTTCTTCTGACAGCCTTGTGAATGGGTTTATTGCCTATGTTTATGTTTTGTTGGGTTTCTACTTGTTCTCGACGAGAGCTGACGGTTGT
>JAOQMR010000001.1:21884738-21910176 GCA_027563865.1 Erythroxylum pelleterianum | reverse complement strand
CCGGGGCACCAACCCCCGGCGTGCCTTTTTTCGTTTTGCAGGTACTCAACAACAAGAACTATTCAAGGATATGGATCAAAACAAGGATATTCCGGATTAGTGAAATCTGGTTGAACCAACACAATTTATGAACTTTCAACAATCCAACCTATTCAGAATCACAATTCACAAATGCAATTAAGCAAAAAAAAAATTAAAAACACACCCCAAAAATTCTCAACATATGTGATTCTGAATTTTAGGTCCGATCGAGTATGATTCTGGATCTTTTCCAAATTTCGCAAGCGTCAACTCCAGAAGCAATGGACAGTGGTGGAGAGTGGAGGAATCGAGGAGGGCGTGCGGTGAAGTCTGAAAATGGTTTGGGGTTGGTGAGTTCGTGAGTGACGACGCATGGAGACTGGAGAGGAAAGCGTGGAGGAACCGAGGAGGACGTGCGGTGCTGTCGCTTGTCGGAGAGCATGTGCGGTGTTGTCCTAGCTAATTACATTAATTACAAGCATTTTCTTTATTTCATAAATTTCTCCATTTTATTTTATTTATTTGCTTCCAAAATGCTTTAATTGCATTAATTTATGCAAATATTTTGAAAAGTAATTTCTATAAACATAAAATAACTAATGAAATGTATAATTCTAAAAATTTTGATGTATCTATTAATTAAAAAGTTTCAAATTTGAATTTGAATTACAATTACTTTTTGCTTGAATGATTTTGAATCAAAATTCGAAAATGTTTAATTTATAAATATCAATTTAATTCAACCTTTTTATTTGAATTTTGGATTATTTATTTACGCTCTAAATAAATATTTTATGTGAATGGCAAGTTATATCACATGGTCATTGGCCGAGTGCCTGGTGCGTAGGATAGTATCAGCAGAAGACAGTTTATGCTCCTCTATAAATTCGCGCCAAGGTTTTAAAATGTTCTTTTAAAATTTTAGCATCCAGAAGAAAAATGGAAGACGATGGAGAAGAGCGATCAAGCATCGTAATCGGCCTTATTGAGAACAGAGCCAAAGAGGTACTATTCTCTGTTTGGATTCCGAGAAAATGCTAAGTTAAACATTTGAAAGAAAATGAAGAAAGGAGTACTCTGTTAGATATTCGCGTTTTCTTTGTGAGCAAATTTGAACCTCAAATCTAAATATTTTGCTCGTGATGTTTGTTTATAGGCTTTAGTTAGATACTAAAGTTGAAGTGGTTCTTGGAGGTGAATATGATGAAAACAATCATAATAATATCAGGAAGTTGTAAATTGTGCAAGTGACAGGTTGGGATGGCGGCTTTTGACTTGAGGTCAGCTTCGCTGCATCTTTCACAATACATTGAAACAAGCAGCTCGTACCAGAATACAAAGACATTGCTTCAGTTTTACGATCCAATGGTGATCATCGTTCCTCCAAATAAACTGGCTCCTGATGGCATGGTTGGAGTCTCCGAACTAGTCAATCGCTTTTATGCTTCCGTCAAGAAGGTTCGCTATCTTCGTTTTCTTGACTCAAATTTCTCTTTCTGGGTGTGGTTGTGTGAACCTCGTGTGTATTGAATTTCGTAGGTTGTAATGGCTCGCGGTTGCTTCGATGACACTAAGGTTTGTATAGGATTGCAAGTCTTCAATGGTTCAGTTATTTCGGGAAATTAAAATGCTTTTTTTAACGACATTGTGTTTGTTGATCCTTGTTCCAGGGTGCTGTACTGATAAAAAGTCTAGCAGCGAAGGATCCTTCAGCACTTGGATTAGATACCTACTATAAGCAATATTATCTCTGCTTGGCTGCTACTGCAGCTACAATCAAATGGTATTCTTGTCACTGTACCTTATGAAGAGAAGATTTTGAACATTTTACAAGTTATTTTTATGGTTGAATAATTAATTATTATGGGAGCAATGAACTTAAACTCCAGAGCGCCTGATACTGCATTTGCGATTTTAAGAACCATCTACTTTTGTTATTTGGGTTATGTTATAAGCAGTCATTGACTATCAATCTGGATGCTGATTTCTTCTCGTTGGCTAAGATTTTGATGGTTGTCATAATTGATACGCAGCTTTTGATGATGAAATAACCTTATACCATCAAACGCAAGAAACTTACAACGGCTATATACTTTGCCTGAATATCTGTATGTCTGCATGGACAACTGCTGAAAAGCTCTTCCAAGTTTGTTCCTACATATATTTAAAACAAGTTCCGACAAGCAAGGTTCATATGATCTAGAGAAAAACATACTACTAGTTGTATAAATGAAGTTAAATAACTCTATAAGGGATCTCTAGCAAGGGCCTGGCCATAATTTGGAAGCTTATTTCTTCCTTTTCCTTTTCTTTCTGCACTCTATGTTTTCTTATTTTGACTATTTCTTATCATCTTAACTTTCTTTAGAGCTTTCGGAGGCTTTCATGCATTTCCTAGTAGTTCCAAAATTTGATGTCCTTGATTAATCATTCTGCTTCTGACTGCAGGATAGAAGCAGAGAAAGGGGTCATTGTCACAAACCACTCTCTAACGGTACGTTATTTCTAATGTTATAACTTTAGCACCCCTTTTGCACACAGTGAAAATCTGTATAAAAATCTGCGGTCATCTATGACAAACATTTGCCCGCCTTTCCTAGTGCAAAGGTGATAATGTGTTGGAAGCCGCACTGATCCCTATTTGAGTGGTATTAAGTAAAATTCTTCTCCATGTTATAGTGATGTGGAACTTGTACTCAATTGATGATCATAATCACTTAATATTTTGATGCACGGGTTTCGTATCTACCATATGACTTGTACAAAGTTCAAATCTGATATATATGCCTTGAGTTAGTTGGGTTCACTCGTAAGTGTTGAAAGTCGTCAGCGCATTCTGTACTTGATTGGTTAAATGGCTCCTCAGTTACTCATATATGATACGATCTTCCTCATGAGGCTCTCACATCTCCAGATTACTTTTAATGGGTCGTTTGATCACATGAATATTGATGCCACAAGGTAAGTTTCTGTGTCTCCTTTACGTTTTTCCATTCTGTTTATCCTCTGTCAGAATTATGTCTTTGTTTCAATTGTACAAATAAAAGTTATCAGGTTTGTGTAACATTTATTCACTTAATCTTTTTTTTCCTATCTTCCAAATCTGTCGTATTCTCCCTCAAGTAATTGTGTGAAAGTACATGGCAGCGTCCAAAATTTGGAAATCATTGAACCATTGCATTCGACCCTTTGGGGCACAACGAACAAGAAACAAAGCCTATTTCAAATGTTGAAGACAACAAAAACCACTGGCGGGTATGTCAATAAACATATCTATTGGGATGAAACATGGGAAGAGACATTGCCATTCAGTATTTAAAAGAAAGTGTTCCCATTACAATGCGTCATTTGTGTAGTTATTTTCACACAATAACATTTCAGAGTGAGATTGACCCTGAATTCCATTCTATTTCAGGACTAGACTACTGCGTGCTAATCTGCTGCAGCCTTTAAAAGACGTTGTAACTATCAATACTCGTCTTGATTGCCTGGTCAGTTATGAACTATACAGTCTCAGAATTCTCCAGCTGTTTTAATCTGATAAGATCTTTTTACTTCTAAACCATTTACAGTTTGACTCATCTTCAGATCCATAAGATTGTGAAATCTGAAACAACAAAAGAAGCATACATTTCAATATTCACGAAGATTGAGTTTGTCATTGATGACTTCATTTAGGTGGATCTTCTAAAGATCATCATAGTTGTCAATCTCTTGTTCTTATGGTTGTAAGTAGATTAATAGCAAATGTGACTTGGTCTCATTTTGAGAGGCTGTAGGATTTGTTTCCTACATGTAAGGCATTATTGTTTGTTGCTGCATAATTGGTTTTCCGAAAGCTATGTCAAAGTTTGTGCTTCATACCTACGTGCAGACATCATTTTGCTATTGATCTATCTGATTTCCCATAGCTGTAGAAGTTTCCAGCTTGAACACTACTTTCATGAACAGTTCTGTTTATTCACATTTAATGTGCATCTCTTTTGCTAATTTCAGGATGAGCTGATGAGCAATGAACAGCTGTTCTTTGGACTTTCTCAGGTTCTTCGAAAATTTCCAAAAGAGATTGGTAACAGAAGAAAAAAAACATAATATGTTTGAAGTTGGTATCTTTTTGCTATTCTCTAACCATAAAAGAGTTTCTGTTTGTTTATCCAGATAGGGTACTCTGTCATTTTTGTTTTAAGCCAAAGAAAATTACAAGTGAGGTCTCGGGTGCTGATAATGCTAGAAAAAGCCAGTTGTTGATATCGAGCATTATTCTACTAAAAACTGCTTTAGATGCGTTGCCTTTACTTTCGAAGGTGAATTTTTTCAATTCAAGTAATCATATGATTTCAGTGAAGGTGAACATGTTTTAAATTACCAAACCCTTATAATATTGCAGGTGCTTAAGGATGCAAAAGGTTTTCTTCTTTCAAATGTTTACAGAACCATATGTGAAGATGAGAAATATCCTTCCATTAGAAAGAGGTGTGTTGCATATGACCCTACACTAGTAGCTAAGATTTAGAAGTCAAATCTAAACTTGAGCTTCTTCCATCCACGTTGGCTGAATTTATGAGGCAGCACATCTTACGATGATAAGGTTGCATCTGAACTAAAAGCCCTGTAGATCAGCCGCATTTTGGTCCAATTAAACTGTTTCATGTGCTTCGTAGCTTTCTAATTTGCAGTTTGGAAGAAACTTTTTTGTTCTATTGCAATACAGAAACATATTGATTTCCCTGTGCATTATATTGTTGAGCTTCATTAAGGTAGAAGGCTCAATCTCTAGGTAAACTTATAAGGTCTCTAATATGGATTTTCTTTCTGTTGGCAAAAAAATTGTGGCTGTATATATGGTTGCTTAAGCATGTAGCCTCAATTTTTATGGTGCTGCAATAAACATTAACAAGGGCTTTGACCATGATAAGACCATTTGTTCAACTGTAATCTATCTAAACTTGGATAAGTACAAAGCATTCGCCTCATTTCTTATTTTGCTTTCCTAAGAATCGTTGAGGTAATTGATGAAGATGTGCTTCATGCGCGGGTCCCTTTTGTTGCCCGAACACAGCAATGTTTTGCTGTCAAAGCTGGAATTGATGGACTTCTTGATATTGCACGGAGAACATTTTGTGACACAAGTGAAGGTTTTCTACTATCTAGTCTTATTGCCACTTTCGTATTTTACATTTTCCTTTCATTTGTTACAGTTGCTTTTATTGTATTCTCCTTCATGTGTGACAGCTATACATAATCTTGCGAACAAGTACCGTGAAGAATTTAAGTTACCAAATTTAAAACTTCCGTTTAACAATAGACAAGGTTTTTACTTCAGCATCCCGCGGAAGGATATTCAGGGCAAACTTCCAAGCAAATTCATCCAGGTTGAAAGACTAATTATTTGCAGCCAAAGAGCTTGCTTTTTTATCTGACTATTAAATGTTTGTTGATCATAAATCAGGTCCTGAAACATGGAAACAACATCCATTGTTCGACTCTGGAACTTGCTTCGGTGAGTATCAATGTACATCAAATGGATATATGATTTTATTTGATTGCTGTTATAATGAGAGATTTTTGTTGATCTTTGCCCATTTGTATTTCCACAATTAAGTGCAAGTGCAAGCATTTTTCCCTTCTTGTTAGTAGAGTTATGTTTATTTGTCTTTTTTTGTTTATGTTATGGGAGTTTTTTTCTATAGTTGGTACACATGTATGTTGATAGTAAATACTATCAAATTGATTGCTCATCCTGACATTGGATTAACTCTGGATGCAAATAATTTCTGAAATTGATTAGGGTTACAGCCTTTTAATACATGAGGAGATGCACATAAAATTAAAGCTACCAAGGTTCATGATATCCGCCCAACTCAATCATCATATAACTGTGCCGACTTGTCTATTGCTTCCTAAGAAGCACGGACACGGCTCCATTTTGCCGTGTCTGCATGTCGGACACGTGTCTGACACGGACACCCATGAAGAATGCGTATATATGTTCCATATTTTTTTAGAGGGACTTATAAAGTACAAAATATGTATGAACTATCAAGATATTTGAAGTCTTGAAACACATCAATCAATACATATCATATTATGAATTTTGAATTTTTTTCTTAATTCTGAATTTTATAAGTTGGTGTGTCCCCGTGTTCGTGTCCGTATCTGTGTCGCGTGTCCGTGCCCGTGCTTCTTAGATTCGCTTCTAATTTGCGTCCCTTCCCAATTTTTCCTCCCTGATTTAGTTAGTTGATGGACAGCATTTATACTAGGTGACTGGATCTGGGATTGATGTCTAAATATTTTCCTTGATTAAAATCAGAGCATTGAAAAATGGACTGAATTTTAAAGCACTTCCGGCCAGTTGTTTGTTAATATGTGACATTGAGGCCCCTATTTAATATATACACATTCTTTGTGTCAATGTCATGAGGACTTGTCTATTGGATGTACTTGCAATTAATTTTAATGGCTTTTCAAAAGTTTGCTCTTTTAATTTTGCTTCATTGCACTAAGTGCAGCTGAATGTCAGAAACAAGTCTGCTGCAGAGGAGTGCTTTGTAAGAACAGAAGTTTGCCTTGAAGGTTGTCAAGAGTTGCTTTTGTAGTAATTTTTGTTACAAGTTTCACTTGTGTGCTTAACCCTCCGTCTCTAGAT
Source organism: Erythroxylum pelleterianum (assembly GCA_027563865.1). Classification (NCBI taxonomy): domain Eukaryota; kingdom Viridiplantae; phylum Streptophyta; class Magnoliopsida; order Malpighiales; family Erythroxylaceae; genus Erythroxylum; species Erythroxylum pelleterianum. The sequence continues at coordinate 21,903,506 of JAOQMR010000001.1, read as the reverse complement.
TAAGCATCCCATGATCTAGGCTAAGGTTAAGAAGGTTCTGTAAGTATTATAATACTATGGACAAGATATGTGCTGCAATTGACTGATAAGACTTTTCTATTGACCACCTATGCTATGCAAATTAAGAAGGAAAAGTGGCTTTCTGCTGGGAATCAACAAACCCAAAGAGTATAGATTTTGACATATTTCATCCACTTGTTCACTTAATTCTCTTTCTAAGAGGTTTTGAAAAAGTAATTTTGTTGTCAAGCTACTGTGCTAGTGCTATTGTAATTTAAGATTTTTGTCACTGTGCTTCTGAAGTCTTCAGACGACAGACGAAATTATAGTAATTCCACTGGACATTATAGAGAGCAAAGTCTTTACTTTATCTTTTAACCCTATGTCGATTTCCATACGGAATTTGTAATTCTGATTGAAGTTGTGTAACGTGAATGGCGATCAGCATATCATAAAGGATTTAAAAATGGATGCTAGCCATCCAGAGGATATCCTTTCTTATGACAATAATTTCTTTTTTCTCGGTAGCTGGTGTAGTATACGGTGATAATGCTAAGGCAATTGTTTATCTTTATGTACTGTCTTTTAACATTCTTCATATATGTATTTATTCTGGATCACTAACTGTTATGTACTAAAATTCCAGCATTATTAGATGCCATAAGGGAGGATGTCTCGGCACTCACATTGTTAGCTGAAGTCTTATGCCTGCTAGATATGATTGTTAACTCATTTGCTCATACAATATCAACCAAGACTGTGGAGCGATATACTAGACCGGAATTTACAAGTAGGTAATTATTCCTAGCACATTTCCGTTTCATGACTGAGATGACAATATGTTTCGTATGGTCGCTTTCCCATAGGCAATGGTCCATTGGCAATTGATACTGGAAGACATCCTATACTGGAAAACATACACAATGAGTTTGTTGTATGTATCTTTCTTTTTTTTTTTTTAATGTTTCTTTGATTGCTATTACTTCTTTTAACAATTAGCTCTTTTTGCAGCCAAATAATATCTTTATTTCTGAAGCATCAAATATGTTAATAGTCATGGGCCCAAACATGTAAGGTTTGCTCTCGTTTTAGACTTGGAAGTTTTGTTAAGCATTGCACCATTTTGATTACTTGAATCTTTAAGAACATCCGCGCGTGTTTGACTCCAGATAAGACTTCTATTTACTTTTCCTAGGCAGTGGTTGAATTGAAATTTGCCCTAAGTTTGGAGCTGAGCTTCCCTTAACCATTTCACCGTTTTCCTTTGTGGAATCTTTAAGACCATGAATTAAAGTTTGGCCCTAGATAAAAGACTTCTAACCACTTTTTGTAATAGTGCTTGAATTATCTTCTTTAATCTGGACATGATGAATAGTTAATAGTTTTGAGATCTGTTGTCCAGGATAGAGCTTGAAATGTCTCGAAAGGTTTATATTGTACAATAGTTACTGTAAACAAACGTAGTACATAGATAAAACTCTGCTTTTAAGAAATAAAACAATAGGCAAAACAAGAAATGTTTAGGTCACTGCTTGTCTTTAATGATATCCTTCAATGGTTCATAAGCATTTATGCACCCACCATGCATAAAAATTGACCAGGCGTCCAGTGGAAGTGAAACACGGTAATGGCATAAGTTGAACATGTGTTAATATTCAGCTTAATATCTAACAGCCAATACTTTTCTTCAGGAGTGGAAAGAGTACATACCTTCAACAAGTGTGTCTTATTGTTATCCTTGCTCAGATTGGTTGTTATGTTCCTGCTCGCTTCTCAACTATAAGGGTTGTTGATCGCATATTTACGAGGATGGGTTCTATGGATAGTCTCGAGTCAAACTCCAGCACGGTAAATTTTCGTGCCTTCTTTTGATAGCATATTTTAGCTTGAACTGACATCGGAACCTTTTCTCTTAAACCACTCTTTTCCTTATTCCATTTAAATAGACAATAGAGAAACCGATTTCTAATAATAGGTCTTCTTTAACTTGAAGGAATCAAGCTTGAAATGGATTATATCTTCTTTTTGGTAGGACTTTATAATTGAATGCACCTTATATGATATCAGTCCTGGAAGTTAGAGACGGTAATTTTGGCCTGGTTGGAATGAGTTGACTGAACCAGATTTCAGAGTAACCCCATTAGAAATGGCAATAAGTTGGACAGAATCCGATCCGGTTGGACACTCATTGTCAGCCGCTTGAGATGCATAATGCAAATATGCTCGAATTGCTCTAAAATAACTTCCTTTGAAGTTTGAAGCAATTAAACTAAAATAACGCTGTTTTGGAAAGGGGGTGCCCCTCACACTCGAAATTGGTTTGAAGCTCTATCAAGTCAAGTTGACCCTTAACCTCAGAACTAAACTAGACCATGCTTCAATTATCATTTTTATACTCGACATAGCTTGAACTAATTTGAATATGTTCGAACAAAATTATGTCATTTTATCAAAATTTTAAAAAATACTATTACTTTATTTAATACTTGAATCGTTTTGATTGTCCAATTAAAAAGTCGGGTCGGTCCAATCCATATCAACCCTAATAAAAGTGTACATTACCATCTGTCACAGCCCTTAGTTGATATTTCTACATAAATTTTAAATATGAAATCCTAACAGAGATTGCTTTGTGTGCTTCTGGATGATTCAGTTTATGACTGAGATGAAAGAGACAGCTTTTATCATGCAGAATGTCACCAAAAGGTAACAATTTATTCATCATCAATGACTTGATTTCTTGGGAAGTAATTTCTTCTAGACGAGAGATGTTGAATAATGTTTACTTTGATGCAGAAGTCTGATTGTTATGGATGAACTTGGGAGGGCTACTTCTTCCTCTGATGGATTTGCAGTTGCCTGGAGCTGCTGTGAGCATCTTTTGTCGCTCAAAGCGTAATATCATCCTACCCATTCTCGTCTTCTACCAACTTTTCATACAAAAAACTTGAATATATCATTAGGTTGAACAAAAGTTGAGAGCATATTAACAGGTGTGGTAACTTACAATTTCACCATCGTCTCCAGGTACACCATTTTCGCTACTCATATGGAGAACCTATCCGAATTGGCAACTATCTACCCTAACGTCAAGATTCTTCACTTCCATGTCGACATAAGAAACAACCGTTTAGACTTCAAGGTTGTATCTGTGTTATTCTTTACCCCACAATGAATTCTGGTTCGTTAGTTTTGAATAGGTAAGAATTTCGGTTCCGGTTTCAGTTTCAACTGAGGGATGGATCAAAGCATGTACCCCACTATGGGCTTCTATTGGCAGAGGTCGCAGGATTACCAAGTACAGTGATTGAAAAAGCTAAAGGCATCACATCCAAACTTATGGCCAAGGTAATCTCTTTTAAGAACTTAAAACCATGTTTGAAGTTTAATGTTGAGTCTAAAATGGGCGTAGAACATTAAGGATTAACTTCAAATAGATAAGTATTTTCTTTTATGGAGAATGATGTGACTTGTTAGTAGTTATTTTCCTAGTCTTTGAATTCTATAATATAACAAGTCACCTAATTGAGTCTTTTTTAAAATTATTTTACCAGTAAACTTAAGACTCTCACGAGTCATGAAATCACTATTTTATGGAACCGTAAGTAAGTAATACCAAAACACAAGTGCCTCTAGACAAATATGAGTGACTTGATTGGTTTCAACTCCTCACTTAAAGGCTCTCCTTTATAGGATATCTTGAGTTTGAGTCATCAAAAAAGAGGGGAGAGAAAATTTTTTTTTTAATGATTTTCTAGCCCTCTAACCAAGAACTTAATGCTGAGCAGCGTCAGTAATTAATCAATATGTGACGACTCTTTATGTGCAAAAGTGTACAGATTACGTAAGAACTTGAGGGATCTCGGGGATTAGTCCAGCCACGTATACAAAAAAAAAAAAACACACAAGTGCTTGAAGAGCTAATTGTAAATCCCAAGAGTTTCTTCAGAAAACACCATACCTTTTGGGTCCTGTTCCTTTATTACTTGGACATCAAACTAAAATCCGAATGAAAGGAACCAGAAGTTAGTCAAACCAACCAACGCCGGAGAAAAAGGCAAATGTTACACTCTCGTCATATGCATAAATTAGGAGATAGGATTAATTATATTAGAATTTTGTGGCTTAATTTTAATTTTTCATATACGATTTGCATGATTATATTAAAATTTAGAAATTTTAATATTAAATCATAAATAAATAAAAATTAATAACTAAAGAATTAATACTATAATAATTGTTTAAATATGAGAATTAAAATCCAAAAAATCATGGATTTTTCTGTTTGATTGGTAATATGAACTTGTTGTCGCCACAGGAAATAAAGCAATTGGAAGTGAATTGCAGGCAGTACAATGACATGCAGATGACATATCGTGTTGCCCAGAGATTAATGTGCTTGAAGTACTCCAATCAAGACGAGGATTGTATCAGGCATGCATTGCAAACTCTGAAAGAAAGCTATATCAACGGGACGCTATAGATTTTGCACTCCGAATTCCCAATCCCATCCATGTGGGTTGCAAAATCTCATTTCATACGAAACGGAGCTTTTGGGGACTTGGAAGTGAGAAGAGTGTTTGATCTGCTGTCCACACCAAAGAGAGGTAAAAGATAAAACACTCGCCTTTCTTCACTGATTCTGTTTCTAGCATTGATCTACAGTTACCACAACTTCTAGAAACCATAATAAAATAATTTTACATAGTCGCAACCTATCTCTTTTCTTAATTACACGTTGCAAAATGTTGCTTGCGAATAGGATGTGACAAATTTCTAACATTTATAAGGCATTTAAGAAGTAAAAACTAAAATCAATCTACAAATTTAATAGCAAAATTTTGAACATGTCTTTTTTGTTCAGTTTTAAATTTTCTGATTTGATTTAATTTAAAAAATTTATTGTTAAAAACTAATCATTTTATTAATTAATTAATCAATTTTTGTAAAAAAAATCAATTTTTATAAATTAAAATAAACTAATTAATTTTCATTTCAATTATTTTAAATTTTTATGACTTTTTTTTTCAAATTCTTCAATTTTATCTATCTTTAATCATTCTAATACATTCAAAATTGTTAGATTGTTACTTTTAAAACTTATAAATTTTTGAGATCAATTAATCAACAACATCAAGTAAAAATTTTGTAATATATTTAACTAATAAAGAAGTTATTTCTAATTTTATATCAATTAATGTAGTGATAAATTAGTGATTACACAATTATATGAATATATGAATATTAATGCTCAGGATGACAAAACAAAATAAGTATACAAATTATATAAACTTATCATCGCTATTCACCAATACACATAACAATTATTTAGTCTTTGGTTAAAAGATAAAACGGAATAAATGATAATAGTTAGTTATTTATTATAGTTGATTAACAGTTTTGATTTTCACAAACACTAATATTTTTTAATTAAATATAATTAAAATATAATATATAATTAATTACAATATAATGGATTAAATATAACAAATTTTTAATTCTCAATATTTTTGACACCCTATCACTATCAAACCAACCACTCCTTTAGCACCATCGTTATTATTTACTATGAATTTGAAATATCATGAATTAACTATGTAAGAATAACCATCTTAATATATAATAATTATAAATTTGATTAATTTACTGCCAAGTAATTAATTTATCATCTTATTTTTATTTTCAATTAATCTATGTTTATTATCAAAGGGAAAAAGTTTCAAAAGACACTTTTAACTATATTATTATAGCTACCAAATAGGCATAACAAAGACCCAAACATAATGCAAAGTTAAATTCATCATTTGAACTAAAGTAAAGGAGTCCTCAAGTATTTCCATATCCAAAATCTTGAACCCAAAATCACAACTATCTTCTCCAAACAAAATTCAACAAGTGCCATAAGATTAAACACATCACTGAGCTCAACGGTAGCGACGAAGGGATAGAGTATTGTTTCTCTTCCAAGTTGCCCTGCGAGAAGGCCTGTTCTTGTGGAACAAGTGCCCCTTTCCATGGAGACCCCTGTACTTCTTCCCTGCAGATGTAAGGCCACGGAGCTCCCTGTGCTTGTGCACAGGGTTGCAGAGCCAGTTGATTCTTGGGTCATTGCGAATGGCATTATGTGCCACATCAACCAATATTACCTCAAAGTACTTGTAAGTTGAATCCTGTTTTGATGATTAATGTTAGCACAGGAAAGTGATGAACAAGACAGGCAATGGGAACAATATTTACAATTGAAGAAATTAATTTTAATTTGACCCACGAACCTCGTTAATCCAGTATGAATTCAGAACCCTGAGTCCTCCCAGCTTTCTACCGGCACGCTCCTCTGCGACAGACCTCTTGCTTCTCTGGAACTTAAGCTGAGTAACACCCTGGTTTGTGGGCTTACCATAGACAATACCCTTTGGTACAGGTCTCTTCCTACCACCCCGTCTAACACGAACACGATAGATCACATAACCCTGCAGCAAATAAGATAAGGTCATTATGCATATATTACATGACCAGGGTAGGCCATTGGAATAGACAAGAAAACATCCCAATGTAGAATGAGCACCACAAACTGTGTGAACACAATTGGCATTAAGATAAATGAATCAAAGAAACCTTGCAATCCCGAAAATACATATCGCCAAATAAAGATCAGCAGAGTGGGTAGTGAAGCATGTGTTGATATTTTACATAATATTCCAGAAGAGATGTCATGATCATATGACTATCAAAGAGAAAGCAAGCATGGTTGGCACAGATTGCAAGCACAAAACTTGGATTGAAATTAAAAAAGATCATAGAATTGCCAATTATTTCGGATACAATAACAAACCATTTATTTTCTGCACAAGATAAGAAGAGCGTAAAACTTCAATTGAAAAGAAGATGGAAATGGCAACCTAATGTATCGGATCAAGACAAAAATGGACTTGGTAAAAGCAAATCCACTTGGTCAGACGATCGATTGTTGAATTAATATAGCTGGCTTAAGCAAGCATCAAATCACTGTACACAGACAATCTCCCAGAGAGAGAAGACTATGCATCAAGAAGCTGCTTAACCAGCAACAACTGAATATGAAATCTCAAACACATTGCCGTGCTTAAAATGATCGAATCATCAACTCTCACAAAACTATAGATTACTGTCACAAAACCTAACATGTGAAAACTGGTTATTTCGCTTAGAACCATCACAACCAGTACCAAACAAGTCCCAGTTCCGTGTCAGCCATTGGGATAGAATGCGTTAAAAGTCGTTTTGAAGCTTAGCAAACTCAACATATCTGAATGCAAGTATTTCAAAATTTAACAGCATAACTCTTGATCTACCATTCAATTGCTACAGAAAGATCTCACTTACAAATAACCTGAACAAAAGGTAAAATTACAATGGCAGAAATATTAGTCTTAACCTGCTTAGCCTTGTATCCGAGACGACGAGCTTTGTCAGGGCGAGTAGGATGAGTAACACGAACAATGGAAGGATGCTGACGGTACTCCCAACACCTCACCCTCTGTATAAACCGCATCACATCTGATTGCTTCTTCCTCCATAGTTCAGATACGTACTTGTAAGCCCCTATTATTGATAGTTAAAAACCCGCTATCAAGTCAAAAATTCCAGAACGTACACTAAACGCTTCATAAACTGTGAAAAGTTTGAAACTTCCACAGAGAATGGTTTCAAAAAACTCAAAAGACAACATTTCTTACGAGAAAAACAAATGAATGGTTTCACCATCTAAACAAAGTCCCGAAAAATGAAAAATAGAGGCATTTGACTACATAATGAATTGGAAAATCCAGAAGAACACATTCAAATCTTTAAAACTATAGTACAAACGATGCAGCCGAAAACTTTCTCAATACAATACGAGCATAGACGATGAATGAAGTGACCAAGAGAGAGAGGAAAAGAGTACCCATGGGATCAGAGTGCAGCAAATCTACGCAGTCAGTGACTAGGGTTTGCACGTAGCGAAGGAGAGAGCCTAAGCTTTTAATAATACAAAACCCTAGTCGTAGACGTCAAACTTGGGCCGTCCGTCGTTGTCTTGAATAGGTTTCATTTTGGGCTCAACATCTGATCGGCCCAACACCAACCATATAACTCTTATAATTAAATTTTCAAGAGTATAAAGTAATAAATCAATTACTTATTTGAGTGAGTTACATGAAAAACTATTAATTTGTATTAAGTTCTTAACTCAATTTATTCAACTATATCATCTGTTAATAATGTTACGTGCATAAGTCTTCCCGCTTTGGTAAAGATTGGGGGACAGTCGTCAATTATGAGCAATGACTCTCGTCGAGAGTTAGTTATTGGTTGGAACAAACCTTCTTAGAGTTGGGTGAAACTAAATACGGACGGAACCACTAAAAGCTCCAACACTTCGGGCATAGCAGGTGGTCTGCTGCGTGATAGTGTTGGCGGTTGGTTAAGAGGATTCGTCCAGAACATTGGCTGGTGTCCCCCGATAACGACTGAGCTTTCAGATGTGCTCTCTGGCCTTAATTTGGCTTGGTCCCTGGGGCATCGCCATTTGACATTAGCGGTAGATTCGCGTGTAATGGCCAACATACTTTCTTCGCTGACTCGAGCCACATCCTTGAACTCGTTAGTGCTGGGTATCCATGAACAGTTGTCCTGCAATTGGGTTGTTGACATTCGGCATATTTACCAGGAAAGTAACTAAAGTGCGGACTGACTTACACATTATGCTGAACAGTTCCCGCTAGGACTCACTACCTTAGAGCACCCACCTAAGAGATGCTTTCCTTTCCTTTTAGAGGATGAATTGGGGGTCTGTCACCCAAGAATTGTCGTGTAATTTATAATGTTTTGCTTCCTTAAAAAAATATATGCAACCTTTTTTTATATTTTATAAAGAGGTTGCTTTTGTTATTTAAACCCGTAACTTTTTAGTCACAAAAGAATTATTTTACTAATTGCTCAAAGGTTAGCCCTTATAATTCACACTTATTAATGATGTACAATGAAATGTATATATACAAACTTATTGCATCAATAATTTTGTAACTTTCGATGTAAACCTATAGCAAAGTGCACATTTTGTGTTTACTTGTACCATTTTTCCTTCAGCCTCTTATTTTTCTAATTGATCTTAACATATTCGTGGATGGTAGTGGATGTGTTTGCAACGAGAGGGATGAGCTTCTTTTACCTTTTCAAGATTGAGCAAGTCAACCATTTAAGAATGAGAGTAATAATTATGAAATGAATGATAGAAATAATATACTTTTGAAAATTGTAAGTAAAATTTAGTGCATGTTTGGATTGACTTTTGAAAAGTTAATAAGTTATTTTTTTACTACAAAAGTTATTTTTAAGAAAATAAGTGTTTGGCTCTTCTTTAATAGATACGATTTTCTTTTTGAAGTCAAAATATATATTTTTAAAAAGTTCAAATTTGAAACTTCTGAAAAAAACGTTTTTCAGTATATCTTTCAGATCAATTAACGAGTTTATTTTTTAATCTATTATATCCTTATATTTTATATATAATTTTCACAAACTCATCTTTATGTTTATTTTGGGAGTTATATAATATTATTTTACTTTTTATATGTTATAATATTTATTTTTGATATCAATTTTACTTATGTTATAATCCATATAAAAGATTTGATTAGATATATTATTATTTATGCTTTATATAGATTAAAATTATATAATAATTAATATATTGCACTTTACATATTGTTTAATATACTTTAAATAATTTTTATATACATAAATAATTTTTATTATAATTTAAATATAGTTAAAATTAAAAATACTTTTTATTTTTATGTTACCAATTAAAAAACTCTTTTTTAAATAATAACTTAACAGTCAACCGACTTTTTTAAAAAAATTATTCTAAAAAAATAGAAAAAAGCTCTCAACCAAACATAGATCTTTCACAAAAATTATTGGCTATCTCTATTAATTGTTTAACAGTTGACCAATCATTATTTGCTAAATGAAAATTAATCAGTTTTATCAAACAAATCCATACATTTTTGTTATAACCACCATTCTATGATTATAATAAAAGATAACACAGAAAGAGCCAAGAAAATATGAATAATATTTTTATTTTTATTAAACATAATAACAATCTATTGCAAAACCAGAAAATAAAATTACAAACGAATGAAAGCACATTGAGAATTGAATTCTCAGTCACTGACATAGAACTCTTCCAACTGCAACTAAGAAACAAAATAGAGCGAGAAGCGGAAGTTTTGCATGTGATGTTAGAAATAAAGAAGATATCTAATCATCGGTGCTTGCGTTCCCTCTCCCTCGAAGCTCTCGAAGAATGCTTGGTGGTATCATCATGAGGTGGTGGAGGTGGAGGAGGAGATGGATCGTACCTTGAAGGCTTCCTTTTGAAGTGCCTGTCATTGTCGTCATCACTCGATTCATATTCCATCGCCGCCGCCGTACTACTCCTTCTGCCAACGCCCTTCACTGACGACGATGTTTTGTGGTCGTCATAATATCCGTTGGCCGAGGAGGAAGACTTGTGATGAGCACCCCCTCCTTCACCGGCGGAAGAAGAAGAGACCTTTCGCTTCTTTGCGGCAGCAGCTTCTCCTTCCGGGAAGCTAATGCGCGAGAACACGCTCGCCTTCCTCCTTTCAGCCGCGCTCATTGCCGAAGTTGTCGAAGTGGGTTTTGCGCCGGCCTCCGAAGGCGCTTTTTCTGAACGGCTGTGGTGGTGATAGTGATGCTCCCGGTCGCGTTCGTGGTGGGAATCATAATCTCGATCACGCTCACGATCACTGCGGTCATGGTCATGGTCATGGTCCTCGAGGTGGCGATCAGACTTGCGTTTGGAAGGGCGTGGGGGAGGTTCAAGTTCGCGAGGAGGACGGTCAGGGGAGGGCCTCTCAGAGCGGTGACGTTGGTGACCTCCACCACTTGACGACGTTGGTGGGAGGGGCTTCTGCTACAAATGTCAGATAGAGCAATTAGGACTTTTTATTCTTCGTCAGGAGCCAGTGGCCCATTTCTTTAGGCCCAAAACTCAAAGAAAGACTCGACAGAAAACCAACACGAATCCAAACTACAAAATACTCAAAACTCCAAACACTTTTACTTTTAGCTCTCCTTCTGTGTGTTATTCAGTTTTCTACAAAACTTTTTCTAAACAAAAAAGCAAATTGAAGTTTTGTCTGTTTCTTCAATGCTTTAATTTCACTGAAAAAAATTCTGAATGTTATTTTTATCATTATTTAGGCTGAAATATATACTGAAGTGATGGGACTGAACAGGTTCTTCCAAGTTTTACTTGGTCATCATGGCTTCTAATCATCAGGAGCAAAACCCAATTTTGGTTTTTCTCTGTTTTTTTTAAATCATAGAAAGTGGAATTGAAAGTAAAGAGAAGTGAGTATTGTAGTTACAAAGTGACGCCAATTTGTTGTTGGAAGGTTTTTACTTTCTCTGTTTTTAATCCATGGAAAAGGAATAGAGATGGCAAACATAAATGGAAACAACAGAAAGGACATACAGATTTCATAGACGAAACATCCCCACTACTGCTCACTTCCCTTCCAAAGTCTCGATCTCTGCTCATCTCCCTGTGCATGTTAACATTTGTCAGCAACTAATCCAAAACATATGTTCTTTCATTAATTCAATTCCTCAGGTTAACAGAAGTATATATATGAAACACCAACTAAACCTGACACCACCAGTGGCTGATTAATGAACCAGAAATAGCTACTGCGGGTTTAAGTGGTGGACATGAATAGTTTCAATCACAGGTATTACGACAAAGATAATGCAATATCCTACTATTCCTACTACTTCCACCATTTCCTCTATTCATGTTGCATTGCATTTTCCAAAATCTAACCTCACCACAGAAGGAAGAAACCAAGAAATATGCTACTCTCTGCTGCAAATTATGATATAAGCAAAATCTGGCCAAATGTCAAATTATGTAACAAAACGATCTCCTTAGTAAGGTTTCTAGATGTATATTTAGTTTTCAGACGGAGAAATCTCTACCCTCTTCTGCGTGCAGCGTCTTAATGACTCGAACCTCGTTTAGTTTCAGGAGGCCAGCATTCTAAATGACTAATAACAAGCATCACTCAAAGAACTTAGAATTCAAATAATACAATAATTGTTCATTACCTTTCAGCTCGTCTCTCATTTTCACGCCGCCTCCTCATATCAGCTTTCATAGCTTCAAATTCTTCTCTACTCATTGCAGGGTGTCCAACATTCATACCCATTCCAAAATCAGCAAGATCCCTGAAAAAGATGAGCAATAGAAAATTATAATCGAGTCCATAAAACAAACTTGAAAATATTATAGGCAAACATCATATTCACCTCTGAGGGGGCATAACAGGCATCATGAAACCTTGTGAAGCAAATGGGTCTGGTGGCATCATGCCCCCGAATGGCATGTCCAAAGGGTTCATCCCATAACCCATAAACGGCACAGGATTGGCATAAGGAGCCATATATCCTTCCATCCCAGGTTGCACACCAGGCCAGTAAGGATTATAGACAGCAGGTCCCATGGGCATCATATAGTTTTCAGCTGCAAGATCTTGAGAGGATTTCCATAAATCTGTGAAGCATTCAAGAATGAAGTTAGCAAATTCTACTGCCGTCAACAATTACCAAGACACATAAGAAGGATGGATAAATGATTCACGTTCAATCTTTCACTGTTATAAACTGATCACAAACTCTCTTGCAAAATACTCCAAAGAGTTTTAGAAAATCTTAGTCACAAGAGAAAAGTAAAACAGATATCTACCATTTGGAGGCATCCGAACTTTCTTCTTCTTCTTTTTCTTCCCTGCAGGGCAAATGTAAAATCAGTTATAGCACTAACAATTTGTTCTATCATAGGTTATCAAAACACACAAACAGTCAGAAACTGACATATTTATGCACACAAACACATATATGTATCAAACATCAAGGCATAGCAGGAACCCACTGAAAATCAACTGGTATTGTCAGTCCCAAAATTTTCCAAAACTTTAGGACTGGTGGTAAATAGTTGTCTTCTGCTAGTCCCTGAATGAAATGGCAATTTTTTTTTTCCGGGATGGGAAACAACAGACTGTAAGCTGCAATATTTGAAATTAATAACAATTTTCACTCTTCAGAAAATAAATAGCAACTACTATCTATTTTTGCACCCACTAAATTTATTTTTGTCAAGATTCGAGAGGCACAACACATGAATTCCAAATATGCCACTTAATCTTGAGTCGTCTATTGATGGACCATTAGTCATTTCATTAAAGAACTTATAAGAAGTCCACATATTACTAGGTTATTTGTATCTTGTTGGTTCTAGGATTCAACTCTCAAAAATAGAAGTATTAAGGATCAGTTTGTACAAATTTTAATAGATTTGGGGTACCAGACAAGAAAACAAAGATGAAAATAATTGACAATACTAAACAAATGAAAGATTATTGCCTGCATCACCAATTGCTAACTTTTGCTGCACCTCTTCGTCAGCCAAGGGAGCACTCCCTTGTGAAGCTGGCTCCTTCACACTTACTGATTCATGGGTAGCTTCCGATGCATCAGGTGCTCTGGTACTCTTGACTTTCTCAAATACTTGCAATGGGGCAACAACAGGATTCCCTGCATCCACTGTCTGTTTCATATTTACATTGGGGGCTTCGGCATTGCTAGGAGATGGCTTTTGCTCTCCCTTAGATGCAGCAGAATGAGTGGGTGATGGGATCTTAGGCTGTGAGCACCGTGCAGATTCCATATCTGAAAGTTTACAAGGCAAATACCCATTATGATATATTGCATCAATCATAATCACATCCATGTTCACTTCACTCAGATCTCCAGAAAACAAACCTTGAACCTGAAAGGTGCTTCCTGCATTTTCAGCACTGCTGTTACCAGACTCTAAGATTCGATTAATAGTGTCCCTGAGTGTCTTATTAGGAAGAAGGTCATCTGCAAGGATATCGGTGGCCCCACATACACAGTTTGATTTTGATATGATGTGATCCCTTATACCTGTATTAAAATGTAAATGAGGCAATCAAACACCGGAATGTTAATGAAGTGCTACTATAAGAGCATCTTTTAGCTCTATGAAGTTCATCATAGATGAATAAATATAAGAATTTTAAAGTCCACCAATGACAGTATCATTAGAAAAGGCAACACAAAAATTGTAAATAAAACATAAATTTACACTAGAGAAAGAATTAACCATTGAAATCTTCAATTAGGAAAAGCCTTCACTGTTCTCGGACGTTCAAATGACGCAAAAATGAACACAGAAGTACATCAAACTTACACTTGTCACAAAAGCTCTTGAAACAACATTTGCTTGTTAGGACAGCATCTTTCATAACTTCCTTGCATAATGGGCAATGAAGCTCTGGGGGAAGATCACCAATAGATCTTGTGGAAGGTAGACCTTCAATTTCTTTCTCAAAAGCAGCCCTAATTAAGTTTAGATTCTCATGATTAATCTTAAAGTTTACTAGTGTCAATTAGGATCCCATGGATATAAAGTACAAGGAAATAACGGATATTAGCTCACTCATTTGGCTTCAAAACAGCAACTGCACCACTGGGCAATGCATATGAGCCATCTGGGGTTGCCATCAGCATTGACTTTGGAATACCAGTTGGAGGCTTTACTCTTTTAATATCATAATTTGGATCACCATTCGTAGGACAGTGCTGGATGAAATGCCCTGAGTTAACAAAGTACAATAAATGAGCCCAAATCTGCAAATATATACACCAAAAAAATTCCCTTAAGCTTAAAGGGGGAGAGAGCTATAGTTTAAGCATATGCATACCTGGCACCTTGCATCTATGACATACATATCCCTGTGGAGGGGTCTTTCGCTCTAGCCCTAATCGACCTCAACAAGAGAATCATCTATATCAGTTTATCAACAAAATAGAAGTGCACCAACATAATTAAGCAAACAAGATGGTATGTATATAATTCACGACTACTAAATTAGCACACTAACATACACAAAAATTTACTATGCAGTGAACAATCACCAATACATAATGTCTTGCATAGAAACAAGAGGAAAGGTAGAAGAGAATCACCAAAACCACGCCCACCCATTCTTCCAGCCATTCCTCTACCGAATCCTCTACCTGGGCCAAAGCCATCAGCACCTTGTCTGCAAGCCAAATGGTATACAGCACTTAGTAATTATGCAGAAGATTTATAAGCCAAACAAAGAAAGAAAGAATTAGCTAAAAATGTCATCATAGAACATAAATCTTACCTTTGCCAGTCCAAGGCAGGAGTCTCAATTAAAGCCTTAAGCTTGCTGTCTTCATCAGCCTTATTTGTAGGGGGGGCATCAGGGAGTGTATTATTAGACTGAACAGGCAATGTCTCAGGAATTGCATAGAGATCAGTCCCAAACTCATCCCATTCGAGGTCCTCGGACTAAAAATTATACAAATGTGTTAATAAAGTAAAGTTGAAACCACTTACACGGACACAGTCATAATGAAGCAATGCACTAACAGAGTAAAAGAGACACAAGCATTGAAATTTACATATTTCATCGCAGATGAATCAGCACTTGTGAAGTTAGTCTTGTCTGCTATGGTGTCTTCAATTTTACTTTCTGCCATTGGCCTGAAAAATGCAGAATTAACTCACTCGTAGAAATTCCTAATGATTCCTAGAATATGTAAACTAAGCAGCCATAGATAAAACAAGAACTCTTTGTTGATCTGGCACCACTACTACAATGTGATTTGTGGAGGAAAAAAGAAAGTAGCAACCATGGCCCTCATATGACCAAGAAAGATGCAAACATTTTTGACATATTGACCAGGTGAGAAGTTAATAGCAGATACAAAACAATATATCCTCAATCAAATAATTCAAGCGACTGAGAATTTAGAAGTTTGAGATAGTACTCTTGCTCAGTAACAATGGGCATGCGAGGACGTCCTGGAACTCGGCGTATTAACACAGATGTATTTTTTGGGATTAACATGGCTTCATCAAGATACTCTGAAATTGCAAAAACGACAATAAAAGGCCTATAACAACACTGCAACCTCAACAATATTAGAAACCAAAGTGAAGCTTAACTAAGTAAAATCCCTCTGGAATGGGTTATATGCTACAAAAAAGAGACCAGGCTAACCAGAGAAACTCAAGAAAACATCTTGTAATCACTCATTGATCGAAGTTTGGGATGAGATTTGACTCCATTAATGCCATAACCACCACTTTACAAAGTAACTTTTCTAAAGATGCACAAAAACGTAATGCCATAAATAAAGTTTAGGTCAGGCTCATGTCATAAGTTTTCTTTTATGTATAGTGCTCTCTCCATTGATCCATTCTATCTGATTGTGCTAGGCTAGCATTCTAGCACAAGCTCTTGATGCAAACGCCTTGCTTTCCATAACCCCAACATACAATTACTTGACAGCAAACTTTCATCAAGCATGCTTTATATGTGCAACTTAAGTGTTAACAATACCAGAAATACATTTAGGGATTTAAGAGCTATGACACCGGTTAAAGGCAAAGCCTGAATCCCAACTGCTATTACTAGTTATCAGTAATTGACATGTGAAAACTAACAACTGCAATGTAGTTTCTCAATCTATCGTGAATTCCTCCCCCCAAAATGATGATGTTTGAATAAAAGTTTTGATTAGCCATAGGAAACAGAACCAACCTTCATTAGTTTGAGCGTTAGTGACCACAAGGTCGAAGTCTGTACCCCTGCCCAAGTGCTTTGATTCAAAAATTTTTTCTTTCAAAGTACCAACGGATATAAATGGCCCATCCATTGGGATTGAATCATAATCTCTTGCACTCTTAAACTTGTAATACACAGCCATTGCTGTTTTGCTTTCACTAAATTTATCGATAATATAATCACAAATATCAGAATAACCGCAGAAAAAAGCCCTAAATGAAACAAAATTAGCAATCAAAGGCCTCCCAATCAATAAAAAAAGAATGGCCTGATATTCAACTGAACTCGAAAGATAGAAGACTATAACAACAATACAAAAGCTGATTTCTAGCTCTTTTTTCTTTTCTATTTTTTTTCTTGTATCCTCTTCAAGTACTCGAGAAAGATCAAACCAACTAATGAAGAAACTTTTCGACGCGTCTTCTCCTTCCTCTTCCTCGCATGAACCAAAACCTTCCAAGAAATCCGTCAACAACACAAATTTCTTCTTTGAAATAGATTTCCACTTGAACAAAAAATCCAATCGCAAGAATTCGTTTAATTTCTGAAGCAAATCCTGCTGGTTCAAATCAGAACTTCACACGTCGCAGCGAAGGCGGATGAAACCCTCAACAGTCCTCCGTCTTGTTAGAAATCTACCACCGATCAAAAACGCCCAGACCGGATTCGATAAGCCTCAGTCAAACCCTCAATCGGGAGGGATAGAGACAGAGAGACAGAGAGAGAAATCGCTAGGTCGGAAGAATCTTCTTCGGCACCGCAAGCAATGAGATCCAAGGAGAAAACCCTAGAAATTGGGGCTTTTCAACCTCACAAGAGAGTATGTGAAATTGAGGAACGAAGGTGAGCGACGAAACCGCGAATCATCGAGAGACGATAAAAGCTAGGGTTACGAGAGACGACGAATAAGGATATCTTTTAGGGAAATTATTGGAGTTTGGAATTGGGGTTACGATGAAGAAGAAAAAGAGAAAAAGTTGAATGTGAAAAAAGAAAGGGGGAAAATTTAAAGGGAGGTTATGGTCCACCGCTTCGTATTGACGCGTTTTTTGTGGTTGGAGTTCTCCGGATGACCCCTTTGCCTTTTATACGTAATGTTACGGCCAAGCCTATACCCATTCCTTCCCCTTTTTATATATATATAGACGTGGATTTAAAAAGATTTAATATCTTAATATTTTCAAATTTTTGTGATATAATAAATTTTTTTTTGATAAGTAAAAGCTTTATTTTTTTGATATAATAAAAATTTATCTTAAATTTTAGTTAAAAATAATCAATATTTTAAAAACCAGTTAATATGATTAAAAGATATTTTCTTTATTTATCAAAATTTTTAAAATTTTATTTAAAATATTTTTAAATAAAAATTTATTTATTTATTTTAATTTATAAGAATTTATTAATTTACAAAAATTGATTATTTAATTAATAAATTGATTTTTTTTAGTTTCCCACGGGATGTCCTAGGAGGGTCTCAATTATGGAAAGACACTTTTAAACCATCCACTTCTGGATTAATCCACTTCCGGACTAACTTTTGTAGTATTTTTAACAACAAAAGTTATTAAACTAAATTAAACCGGGAACCAAAAAGTGAAATGATTCAAGATTTTATACTAAATTAAACCAGAAAGTTTACCAAAAACAAAAAAGTGAAATGATTCAAGACTTTACCGTTGAACCAACTGAATCAGTTAATTTTTTTAATCATTAAAAATAATGATAGAATAAATATATATGAACATTACACTTACACCAATCGAATGATACTTATATAACAATTTAATTCAAACTAATTAAATCTTATTTGAATTAATAATTATTAAAATTATTAATCTATATCGAGTTTAATTAGTTCACAATGATTCAAGAGTTAAATTGAGTTGTCGTATTAATAATATTTAATTAGTTTATGTCTAATATTTATGCTGTGTATATTTTGTTATTAGTTTTTAACCGAAGTTTAAGACAATTTGAAAATTTAAGATAATTAATTTTTCAAAAAATAAAAAAATTTAAAGATTAA
>JAOQMR010000001.1:21852077-21878612 GCA_027563865.1 Erythroxylum pelleterianum | reverse complement strand
GGGGGAAGGAGAGGTAGGAGGGAGGGAGGGGAATTTTTAAAATTTTTGAAAATTTTGCAAAAAAGTCCCCCAATTTTTTAAAATTTTCGGTATCGGCCGGTATTTGGCCGGTATTTTGAATACCGGCCGGTACCGACCGGTATTTGTCACCGGTACCATTAAACCCGTACCGGTACCGGTTTCCGGCTGAAATGATACGTACCGGCCGGTACGGTAC
Source organism: Erythroxylum pelleterianum (assembly GCA_027563865.1). Taxonomy (NCBI): domain Eukaryota; kingdom Viridiplantae; phylum Streptophyta; class Magnoliopsida; order Malpighiales; family Erythroxylaceae; genus Erythroxylum; species Erythroxylum pelleterianum. The sequence continues at coordinate 21,878,395 of JAOQMR010000001.1, read as the reverse complement.
GAAATTCAGAACATTGGTAATTAGACATGTTTTTTATTATAAAATTTTAATAGAGAATTTAATTTTATTATTATATTTTCTTATTAAAATTTAAATTACAAATAAAACATATTTTATAAAATTTTTATTTTTATTATTATATGAATTTTTATAAAGGTAATATAATGTAAGAACTTTTCTAATATTTGATAATGTTAAGTTAAATTTAAATTGTATAATTAATAAGCGTAAGTTAGTCTTTAAATTAAATTAAATTTTATTATAAAATTTATTTTATATACAAATAATAAAAACGTTGACATTATTTTAATCACATCAAACCTTTTCATCAATTACTTTGTTTCAACCATGTTTTATTAAATTTTATCCGTATATTGATGTAGAATTCACATAAATATGCCGGAACAAAAGATCTGATCCCTATTTAAACATAAATTATTTGGAGTTGAATTTTTAATTTTTGTTCTTATATTGAAACTTTGTTATACTATATTTTTTACTTCTTGAATTAAGGATATTCCCTCCATCCACAAAAACACTAAGGCTTCATTTGGTAATTAAAATAGGAATGAAATTAAAATTTGACTCATATTTAATTAAATTACGAGTATTTAGTATGAGATTAAATTAAATTACGCGTATTTAGTATGAGATTAAATTAAATTAATATTTATACTAATTTCAGATATCAAATATTAAGAATGGTAATAATAAAATTTTGACTCATATTTAATTATTATATAATTTAATTTATAAATAAATAATTAAAATATATTTTGTATATTGTAAATAATTATTATAATTATTTGATGATTTATAAAATTATTAATTTTTAAACAATCATAATAATTTTTAATAAGAATAAAAATATCAATGAAACAAAATAAAATAATTGTTAAATAAATTAATATAAAAATCATGATATGTAATTTTGACAATAATAATCTGAAAAGAATTAATGTCTTTTCGATGTCTTAATATATTTGATAATATAATAATAATATCTAATATTTTAAAAATGAACCAAAAATAAAGAAGTTCAAATAAAAATATCAATAAAATAAAATAATTATTAAATAAATTAATATAAAAATCATAATATGTGATTTTGATAATAATATTAAGATAAAAATTAATATTTTCGTAACGTATTAATACATGATAACTTGACAATATTATAATAATATCAAATGTTTTAAAATTTTGACTAAAAGTTAAATTTGTAAAATAAAAAATTTTAAGTTTAAAAATTAAATTACTATTATATTGTTATAAAATTAATTAAAATTTAAAAATTTAAAATATAATTAAAAGAAAATTTCAATAAAATTTGATGTTAGTAAAAAAATTGTTAAATAAAAATTAATTGATTTATTTTTAATTTATAAGAAATTTATTAATTTATGAATATCATTTAATTATTTAATTAATTTTTAATAACAAAAATTATTAAAATAATTCTAATTAAAAAGTTAAAATTTAACCAAAAAATTAGGTAAAAACTAAAAAATTGAACAGGTGAACCGACTAAATTTTTTAATCTGTCAGAACATTGACCTTAAAACCAGGCGCAGACAGCTGTATTACAAACTCCCCTTGTCCGTTTCAGACTTTCAGTCCAAACCACCATTTTTTACGGGCGATTCAGACTACTATATCCTTTCCAATCCTGTCTGTTCGTTTCACTACGTAAAGTCTCCGCCCGATCCGAAGCCGCAGGTACTGTTTTTATGTATAATCTCTGATTGATGATCCCTTTGGTTCTGTTCATCTGTGTCGAATTTTATTTATTCAATTAAGAGAAGAAGAAGCTAATTTGATGGTGATAGTTTAGGAAGTTTTGATGCTCACGCCCAATACGAGGAATATATATTTAGAAGGAGACAAGGCTAGGAACTTGTAATCTACTTACGAGATTGGCTGTTCTTACTTGTGTTGTTGCTGTACTGTCTTTATATGTTGTTTGTTCAGTGGAAATATGAAGCTTGGACACAAGTTAACTGTTCAGTGGAAATATGAAGCTTGGACACAAGTTAACTGTTCACACGTACGAATTTGTTGTTGACAGTTAACCTTGGCAAAGTCTTGAGAATTGTCTTGTGAATTCTTCGTTTGTTGTTGTCTGGCTTCGGGATTTAGAATTTAAGGTGCTTTTTTTCTTGTGGGGTTTAAGGGTTCGAGTTGTTGTATCTTGTTCTTCCTACAATTGAAGTTTTGAAGGTTTTCAGGATCAGAAGAAACTGATGCGAATCCACCTAAAAATATACCATAGAGAACTCATGAACTATCGATACAAGGACAGATTTCCTTGCTAATGGTAGTGTTTTAGTGATTGAAAAAGGTGAAGTGTTGTGGAATGATGAGATGGCGCAGTTACTGTGGCATGTAGCTGAGAGCCTGAGGAGAGAATTATTACGGAGTTGTGTGTGGAATAAAATAGATTGGAGGAAGCTGTTTCTTGTAGCTGCGACATTGACATTAGTTGGAATTTTGGTTCCAAGTTTTGCATTTCCTAATCAGCTGACAACATGGTTCCTTTCTTCCCATCCCCCGGCTTATTCCTCCATATCCCTGAATGGTAGCATGCATTTAGAGCAGAGTTTTACAGATGCAAAAATTGAAGAGTTTAGTCAGGTTTCAACTACTCCTGGCATTCCATTTAATTTCTTGAATGGTAGCATGCATTTAGAGAAGAGTTCTACCAAGACAAAAGTTGAAGAGTTTAGTCAGGTTTCAACTACACCTGGCATTCCTCTTAATTCTACTGTTCCATCTGGGGACAAAAATGTTTCCATCTCTGAACAAGGAAATTTTGTATCTAAAAGGAGAAGGAAACAGATCATTGGAAATGATGAGTGGAACAAGTTATTTCCTCCTCTCAGTCCTCATGTTCAGGTAGAATTGTTGAGAATATACTTCTTAGTTCCTTGTAAATGAACATTGTACAGATAGTTTTTAGCACTGAACATGTTTCTTCATGATACAAAATTCAGAGAAACATTCTGTCCTTGTCACCTAATGCTGCTTTGGCGTATGCTAAAAAGGAGATTGAGCATGCCACCATTGTTATTGATGATCCTTATCTGTTTGCTCCTATATTTCGGAATGTTTCCGTTTTCAAGAGGTAAATTGATAACACTTCTTTCCTTGCTTCGTCGTATTTATTGATGAACTCTATTTTCATAAAATTTCAAGTGCAACTATCAATAAGTTGAAAAATGATTATGGTGTTGGCTGCACATTTGGAGTTAAAATGAACACGACAAATTGGAGCTGATTTTGGGAAAGAATATTATGAAAGAAATTGGATAATGCATTCATATTAAGGTTTCTGGTAGTTCCATATGTGGACGAAGTAAGAAAAAGTTACATATAAAGGTACTATGCTGATCAGATGAATAGACTAGTGTTATAGAAGACTCATCTCTTGAATAAGAAAGATAGCTAGAGTTTGGTTAGGTGAAGAGGAATAAAAATGAGTAGAAAAGTAGCGGAAAGGATTTAAGAAAAGTTACTACACTCTGAGCTGATTGGTTTCACATAATCTGGTTGTTCTTTTACATGTATTACAAAGTTATATCAAACTTTATAATAAAAATTAGCAATTAAATTTGAGAAAGAATAACTACATTGAAATTCCATGTCGTTGACATTCACAATCCAACCATCAATTAATAGTTGAAGATTCATGATTACTTATTCTCTTAATAATTAGCTAGCTGGAGGTTCTCTTTCCCTGGTCCTTATTGAGAATTAAACATCATTTGATTTATTACTTCTTGCAAAAGATTTAATGCACCTAGTGGCTTACAGTAATGTAGCAAAAAGCTGGAGAGTAATCCATAAGCATGTTAATAGTCTCTAAATATTAGCTTATTCAACCCTTATTGGGATCATGGGTCATTGGTTTAATTGTGGTGCTAATCACAAATGATTTAGCATGTCTTTTGGATCACATCCTACTTGAATTTCAGGAGCTATGAGTTGATGGAAATGATTCTTAAAGTCTACATCTATCGGGATGGACGTAGGCCCATCTTTCATAAACCTCATCTTAATGGAATTTATGCTTCTGAAGGATGGTTTATGAAGTTTATGGAGGCAAACAAGAAGTTTGTCACAAAGGATCCGGAAAAGGCGCATTTGTTTTACCTTCCATACAGTGCCCGCCAGTTGCAATCGGAACTTTATGTGCCAAATTCACATGATTTGAGACCACTATCAATCTTCATAAAAGACTATGTGAACATGATTGCTGGAAAATATCCTTTCTGGAACCGAACACATGGGAGAGACCATTTTCTTGTTGCTTGCCATGATTGGGTGTGTTAACTTTTTTTTGTTTTTGGATAGGTTAACCTTTTTTCATGTCAAGTTGTTTGGATAAACCCAGTTTAATTTTTTAATTTACAACTTTTTAGATTCAGAAGAAACAATGTTAGATGTGCATATGGTGTTGTTGGTCATGAATACTTTATGCAGAAACAAGCACATACAATTACCTTTTACGTGTGATCGTCTGTACAGGAGCTCCATCCATTATCTGCGTATGCTCCAATGCATGTCTTAGGTTATGATGATCATTTTTGAGGTCTAATTTTACATATGAGATCAAAACTGTTCTAAGGAAATACTTAAAATATCTGTGACAACAAATCTTGACTATAGATTCCCGCTACCTTAGCTGCTTGGCTCACAATTCTGATTCAAGTGGGTTTGTTACTGATTCCCTTCAAACTACTTTTATGATGTTGATCTAGAATTGTCTTTAGGTAAAAAACACACGGATGTTCACTCATCCAAGTAGAGAGATTTACGTATTGTCATCTATAGTTTCTTTCATGTTTAACTATACTTTTGATAATCAAGAAATTTAGCCTCTTGAATGCCATTCAAGTTGCTTATTTCATCTCTTCTATTTTAACCTTTTTCAGGGCCCATATACATTGACCATGCATGAGGAACTAACAAAAAATGCAATAAAAGCTCTATGTAATGCTGATTTGTCGGAAGGTGTTTTTGTTGCTCGGAAGGATGTTTCCTTGCCAGAAACCACTATTAGCATTCCAAGGAGACCGCATAGAAATGTTGGAGGTGGACTATCAGTATCAAAACGCCCAATCCTTGCTTTCTTTTCTGGCCACATGCATGGAAGGGTCCGCCCAAATCTTATGAAATACTGGCACAATAAAGACGAGGACATGAAAATTTATGGACCTCTACCCAGTGTTATATCCCGGAAGATGACTTATGTCCAACACATGAAATCTAGCAGATTTTGCATATGCCCGAGGGGTTATGAAGTGAATAGCCCCCGCATTGTGGAGGCCATATATTATGAATGTGTTCCAGTCATCATTGCAGACAACTTTGTCTTTCCATTTGATGAAGTATTAGACTGGAGCGCGTTTTCCATTGTTGTTCCTGAAAAGGATATCCCAAAACTTAAGGAGATTCTAATGGCAATTCCATTAGAGAAATATCTCACATTGCTAACGAATCTTAAGATGGTGCAGAAACATTTTCTTTGGAACCCCAGACCAGTCAAGCATGATTTATTCCATATGATTCTGCACTCCATTTGGTTTAGTAGGGTCAACCAAATTCAAATTTCTCAGTCATAGTAACTCAGTTTGGTGTTTTACATTTTAAATGATGCACCAATGTACATATGACTTCGGACTAGAATTTGAATGGATCAAAGAAGTGTGGCGGGGATTTTCAGATAAGAGGAAAATTCATTGCTTTGAGCTGGTTTGGTGTTTAACATGTAAGTACTTGAAGCTGGAAACAGGCAATGATAGTTGTTGGGAACAAGATTCGTCGGAAGGATATCTGACTATGTAGGTATGTCGTAAAATGTAGCTATGAATTATTTTCAACTGGAACCATCCGCATCTTCTTATTGCCAACATGAGATCAATTGTCACTATCCCCTACATTTAGTCCCACAATGAAAGTGGATCTTTAATGTAGAAGAATGTCCTAACTAGTCTCAGTAAAGTTACTCTTTGTGCATTCATTGGAGAATGAATAGTATTTTGATCTGGCTCAAATAACTGTTTATAGTTACTGAATATGATGTGTGATACTTAGTGCCATTCACGTGTTACATTTCATGACTATTGAGTGTTATTGTTTTCTGTTGCAGGGAATGTAAAAGAGCAGCCTTTGTACCATACCTTTGTAGTTCTTTAAGACACTATGTGCAGTCATGGATAGCCCTGTATTTTCATTCAAACACATACAGATAGACTTACTGTTCCATGCACGGACTCTTTCATGTTCGCAAGGAAACTTGGTTGACATTGGGACATTCTTTTAGAATCTGGTAAGAATGCGATGGCTTGAATTTGAGCATTATGAGACAAATATATTCAAACTTTTATTTTGTTCCAACTTGCCACTCCATTTGAGATGGTCTGATGCATGTATAAACAGCTTGGCTTCTTACTCCAAACAAATTTTGAGTTGTAATAGCTCAATTTTAGGAGAAAACAAGCTTGATTATATATTAGCTACAAGTGAAATTTGTATGAGTATCTCATTCTGCATTTGTTGTGCCTACATAAGCTTGTCATCCTCCGATATTCAACATTCCAATTTTTGAACACTGTGTTAGTGAGTTGGCTACTTCATGTCAAATGATTATATACTTTCAAAATGTTTGCAGTTTCTTCTTTGATGCACGACTATTTCTCCTTATAAAATGAATAGTTCACAAAAATTGAAGTTCAGTTTTAACCTGAAAAGTCTGTGTTAGGATTTAGGTTCAACTCGACCAATTGTTAAGCCTAATGAAAATTATTGACTCTTCCAGCAGAACAGAGTCCAACTTTCGAATGAACATCAGCCAACCACATGCAATAGTCAATAGACGAGTGTTGTAGAAGGTATACCTTAATCTGTAAGGAGCAGAAGAAAACTTCTTATTGCAGTCCATACAAAATTAGTCAATTACAATGCTCATCTCTTCTCGTTGAGCATTTGATCCTGATCAAGTTGAAGAAACTTGTTCACCCACTCCAAATCATAGCATGTTTCAGCTGAGAAGTCGAAGAAGTCATTCATTTCAAAGTTATATCCTGAACTCTCTATTTCTTCAGTATCCATATGTTGAGGAGGCTGAGTACTGTCATGTCTCTCTTGAGCTACACCCTCTTGCTTAGTAGTTGAAGAGGCTACTATTGTTTCCTTGTGATTTATTTTTTTGCTCAAATGAGAATTCCAGCAGTTCTTGATCTCATTGTCTGTTCTTCCTGGTAACCTCCAGGCAATGAGCGACCACCTATCAATAGTACGGTAAAAAAGCTTGAAAGAGTTGGTCAAAGTATCAAATCAACCAAAAACCTGTAGCTTCTATGCTATTAGACCTACCTATTGCCTAGTAGTTTATGAAGACGAATAATCAAATCCTCTTCGTCAGGGGATATGTTGCCTCTCTTGATGTTAGGCCTCAAATAGTTCAACCATCTCAATCTGCAACTCTTCCCACATCGATTTAAACCTGAGAAAAATAGAATGAGAAAAATAGTGAAGACCCACCAATCCCTTAGTGCTTAGATGCTTGTGGAATGCACAGAAAAAGAGAATCTGCTAAACTGGATTCTAGATTTCCTCTGCATGATAAGCTCAGAAACTTGCAGAGAACATGCAAGTAACCTGCTTTAATGGCGACTGTTTTCCACTTCTTAGCACCATGAACTTCAATACACTCGGACAGTTTTCTATCTTCCTCTACTGTCCAAGCTCCTCTGTTAACCCTTTTAGCTGGTGCATCATTGTTCTTGGGAGCCATGAGAGGAGGAGAAGGAGGTAAGGAAAATAGGAAAAAGTTCAGTTGTAGTAGTATGATATATATATATACTATAGCTTAGTTTATATATACTAGCTATTCCTAGCAGAGACATACAGAAAGAGAGAAAGAGGTGAGAATATGGATGTCTTGTAGGGCTAAATGGAAAGGAATGCTGAATGATTTGATATCTGTAACCTTAACAGCGAGAAAAGGAAGAAGACATGAGAGCCAACTAACAGTTTTAGGTCAATGGGCAGTACGGGTGGTGAGTGTGGAAGTAAGAGAAGTAAACGATATAGATTGTTTTAAAGTTGAAGTTTCTTGAATCTTGAAACTTGATTATATAATAATATGTTTATCTTATGATTTCAATAAATTACCTAAATTTAAAATATAAATTAATTTAAATAAACTATTTAATAAATCAGCACTTAATTAACATATTAAAGATCATTTAATGGATTACTTAAATAATTTTCTAATAAATTATTTATCATACATAGGTGAAAATTTTTCTATAATTACTTTATCTCTATGTGGATGAACCAAGTTTTAAAAAACTACTTATTTCATCTTTCAACTTTCAAGTTAAATGAGGATTTAACTTTTTTTTTAATTTATCCGTTGAAAATTTATAAGTGAAAAAATATAAAAATAAATAATTTATATATGTATTAAAAAAGAGTTATTATGCTAAAATTTTTAAATCGAAGGAAATATCTCTAAAACATATTCGGTGTACGAGATTCTTTGCTTTGTTAAAGTAAGGGAGGATTATTAATGTAGTCAGTCTTATATTTTTATGAAGATGTTTTTACGACTTAAACCTATTATTTTATGATCATAAAAAAAATAATTTTACTAGTTACTTCAACACTCACCAAAGGTAATATCTCTAATTATATATAAACTTATTTAATTATATTAGATTTTTTCTTATTTAAAAATAATCTCTCTGTTAATTAAGATAAGACTGCGTAATGTTAAACCTTTCTATATCTCGCATTTAAACCTCAATTAAACCAGGGAAAATAATTAGTAACACAAATTTGGTACCATAAGAAAAAATAAATTGGTGAAATTATTTTTACGTAATCAACGTATAAAACTTATCGTTTTACATTAATTATAGGGAATGAAAACTCAGAAAATATTATATCACCAACAGTTGCATTAATTGTAGAAGATGAAAGACACTTAACATTTCTCGGTACTCTCAAGATATAGGCAACTAATCTCATTGACTTTAGCACCAACTTCAATGTCACGTAGTTGATGCGTGGATGACCTGGACTAATTTCACACATTAATTCTGTTAGTTTAAGTTATTTTGTTCAATTCTATTATGTTAAAACTTAATACTTATCCATATCCACAATTACGTAATTGTATGAATGAGACTTAATAGAACATGATAGAAGCACCATAATTGAAACAAGAGATTTGATTTTCTAATTTTATTACTCATTTATGATACCTATTTTTAATTAAAAACGATTTATTATTATTTTTAGGGTGGAATTTGAAAATAAATTAAAATTTATCATTTTAAGTTAATATAATTTGTAAATAAATTTACTTTTTCTAAAAAAAAACTACATTAGAATTGCAAAGGTCAAACATTGAATTGCATTCTAACCCTTTTGAAAAGCTGAAAGTCAATTTATTATTATTAAATTTTATTATTTTAAAACGGTTTTAATGATATTTTAGACTAGGATGAAATTGGTTTTCTTAAATTTTAATAATTAAGCTATCAATTTTAGCCTACGTAATTTTCCAATTATACAATTTAATAATACTTCAATGTTTTACAAACAAAGTTTAATTAATAACAACACTTGGTAAGAGTTTCCCTGACATGTGAAATTTACAAAATACTAGTAGTACACAACCTTATTCTTGACTAATAGAGACAAACAAAGTTTAAATAGATTTACTATTATTTTTAGTATCATTTTAATGTATAATAAATATTAATTTGATAATATTTATAATAAAATAACATCAAAAATATTATTTAAACTTTTTATAAAATATTAAATTACATGGGCAAACATTCATTGCAGTCATTAAATTGTTCTATCAACAGGGATGACAATGGCCAAGGTCGGCCTCTTGTCCCTCAATTTAAAAAAAAAACATAAAACAACATCGTTTTATTACAAAATAATGTCGTTTTAGGTTATCAAGTTCGAATAGCCTGAGTCTAAGCTAGACTTCAACTCTTGACCGTTGAGCTAAACGTCTGATTAGGTTGAGAAAATCAGATCTAAGGCTTAATCTGAAGCTCGATCAACTCAAACCTAGCCTGTTAATTTTTGGTCGGGTTGAGCTAACCTGAACCTTTTACATCCCTATCTTTAAGTAGATTTGCTACTTCTGGGATCATCCGACAAAAAATGTCCTGTGTCATAAATAAAAAAAAACTTAAAAAGAGAACCATGGACCTAAATCTTTTTCCTATCGTGTTGACCCTTTTCAACATCCCTAACTTTGATATCTAGAAGAAACATTAATCTAACTGTATTGATTTTTTTTTTCCAATGACAAATTGAAAAACAATTTCAAGTTGTAAAAAGGATTTGGCAATTTCGAGCACAAAGCTATTGACTAAATGGACAACAAAATAATTCTTTTTCCAAATGTGAGATTCCAAGATCCTTGGTCATTCTAAGAATTGAAAGTAAGTTAAAAGAGAATGACCAACTATATATTGATTTATATTTTAATTAATTAACCGTAGATGTTATGATATAACTGATTAAAATATTATTCTTTAATACATGTTTAATTAATTAATGTATAATATAAAGTCTATAAAAATTATATTTTACACATAAAATTATGATAACATCATAATTACAAAACTCGTGTTGTATTTATGGGCCTGCTTAGCAGACAGTAGATTGCATTAGCGGTTAGTTGATAGTTGATTATATCAGCGGATAACATCAGCTGTTTATTAAAGATGTTTGGTAAAATTAACTATTGATATGTAAAATGACTTATGAAGGTGCGATTTAAAAAAATCATAAAGGCGTGAATATTATATTTATTAGTATTTCGTTGAATATTCTTATAAGAATTTAGAATTTAGATATTTAATTTTACAAAAATTAAGTTGATAACTTTAATAATAATAATAATAATCCAACGTTAAATTATCTATTAATATGAACGGTGCAGCGAGCTACATCATATTAGTATTTTTCATATAATATGTATGAATTTTATTATTTAATAAATTAAAATATCTATAATTATAGTGTAACACAGATATATAGTAGTTATATACTACAATGATTAATTTGATGTGACTCTTTATGTTCAAAAACTTAATGTTATGGTATTTTTAAATGTAAACTAATATTATAAAATTAAATAAAGATTAAAAAGTTTAATTAACCCTTTTATTGTATTCTTCCAAACTTCAGTACGATAAAAAAAGCCAACTTTCAACACACAGAGTAAAAGTAGAAAGTGGAGTGGAGACCAATATTGTCATTAGGCAAACAGTTAACCTCAAAAGCTCCGCTTATAGAGCTTTTAGAAATCTGCTTATTGGAGTTAAATAAACTAATCAATAAGTCATTCACCAAACACATCAATAACTTTTTAAGATGGTCAATAAGTTAAAAAACAACTGATAAGCTGTTTAGAATGAATGTTTTCAAATATCAAATATTAATTAATTACTAATTAAAAAACGAATATGATTTGATTTAAATAAAACAGACGTTAATTTTATATTATATATTCAATTAGAATATTATATGATAAAAGATTAAATTATATGTTATAACTATACATAAATATATTAAGTTAAACTAATTTGATATTTCTAATATTCGGTGATCATAAAATATTACTATACTTTACTATTAAAGTATGATTATAAATTATTTAATTAAAAAATTAAATATAAATTAAAAAAGTTATAATTTATCTAATTTTAATTACAAACTATAATTATAATATATGATCATTGTCAACATATTAATAACGAGTTACACATAAAAACAAATTTAACAAGAAAATTAATTTGAATTAAATTGTTATTAATTTTAAAATTTGAAAAACTTCAAGAATCAGATATAAAATATTTGATTTATTAAAATTTAATTATAATTATAATTAAATTAGATTTTAATTATAATTGATAGTTTATTTTTATTGTAAAAAATATGTTTTTTTTTATAAACATGAAAAAGACATTAAGATAAGATAAGATAACAATCTTGTCTCTTTATTCTATCCGACTTGTAACGACGAAGGAGCAACTGGGAATCCCCAACGTATCTTCATGTCGCCTATACGAAGCTCATAAGAGATAAGGAAAAAACGACACTTGCTTAGTCTTCTTAGCGATGGCTCAACTCTCAGACAAGGAACTTGAGGACATTAGAAGAAGAGTGGCCTCCATTGCCAACCATTTGAGCTCCCCATTTTCTGCTGCCAACAGCTCATTTGTACTTTGCAAAACTTCCTCCGTGAATGACAGCTACCATAGAATCCATGGTGAAGTCTCTGGGAAGGAAGTTGCTTGGAGAAGTATTCTTGATGAGTCTGGCAAGGAGTTCACCGACATCATCTATGAAAAAGCCGTTGGTGAAGGGATTGCCAAGGTTAAGTTTCTTCATATACTTTATATTAATGCCAAGGTTAGCCTGGTTTTAGTACTTTTCAACTACATTGTGGATTGGTAAGACTGCAAGTTGGGAAATTGAAACAATTATGTTGATGGGTTCTTGCTCTTTTCCTCTCAGATTACGATTAATAGGCCAGAAAAAAGGAATGCCTTCCGTCCACAGACGATTAAGGAGATGAGTCGTGCGTTTAATGATGCTAGGGATGATAGTTCTGTGGGGGTAGTCATACTCACTGGGAAGGTAGGTTTTCTTGTTTCAAATTCACTATATTACTATTTTTATTTCTTAAAATAGGAGGCTTAAAATGAAATTACATGTGAACTTTATCATATCAGGTTATTAACGACTTGGTACATGAGAGTTTCATTTATGAGTAGTAAGTTGGATAGTATAACTGTTTTCTTTATCTTTACTATAAGGAGGGCTTTTGTTGATTTGTTCTTTTGAAACAAAATGATGCTGTAGGGTACAAATGCCTTCTGTAGTGGTGGGGATCAATCATTACGGACCAAGGATGGCTACGCTGATAGTAATGATATCAGTCGCCTTAATGTTCTAGACTTGCAGGTGCTCTTAATATAATCTATCAATGTAATTGTCTGCATTTGTGTTAAGAAATGCGAAGCAAAATGGTATTTAGGACTTAACATGTTAGTGCCTACATTCATTCTTGGGTGCACTTTGATATTTACTCATGACATGATTTCATCTGTTTTTCACTTGTAATGATCTTCATAGTTCTAATCTTGAAGAAATTGGTTTAATTTTAGTAATTTATTTCTTTCTCTATCGACAGTAATTCTGTATTCATCTTGCAGGCCCAGATTCGACGTCTTCCCAAACCAGTAATAGCAATGGTATACTCTTTGTTAGGCTAGAATTTGTTGTTTCATTAACCTTAAACAGTCATCAAAGCTTATAATCGAATGAGAATCAAAGTTTGCAATGCAGATCCATTAGATTTTTGCTGTTGCATTTGTTTTGTGCGCATTGCATGATATATTGAAGAACAGGTTGCAGGGTATGCTGTTGGAGGAGGACATGTGTTGCATATGGTCTGTGATCTGACAATTGCAGCAGATAATGCTATATTTGGCCAAACTGGTCCAAAGGTGATTTTTATCTTAACCTTTTCAAATTGCTATTGTGGAACTCATAGCTTCAGTTTTGTACTTAAGCGAGCTTTGCAATTTTCCACAGGTTATTCAGCATGGCTACTTTACCCTGTAAATTTAGTGTGTATATCATATGAAAGAGGATGGCTACATATTAATCTTACCCTTTTGCTTACAGATTGCTTTCCTGATTCTAAATAAGCTTAAGTCTGCTTGATTGTTTACTTTGACACAATGCTGTTTGTATTACTTCAGTAATAATGAGTTCTGGGTACAAGGCAGGTTGGAAGTTTTGATGCTGGTTATGGAAGTTCCATCATGTCCCGTTTGGTAAGGAACTAAGCAAGCTTTCATTTGAACACATTACTTATGATTAAAGTACTCTATCTTTGGTTACATTTAGTTGTTCTGGTTCTTTTTGGCATCTGTTGATCATCTGCTGATCAGAGTATGATTCCATCTGATTCTATCATACTGAGTATTGAAGAGATGAAACTTGGTTGAGCAGGTCGGGCCTAAGAAAGCACGTGAGATGTGGTTTCTAGCAAGATTCTATACAGCTGCTGAGGCAGAGAAAATGGGGCTTGTCAATACTGTTGTACCAGTGAGTTCATCTACTTAACATTTCTCGGTTCACCATCTGCTAGAGTTTGTATAGGTTTTTGACACTTGGCAAAACAAAACTTCAATCCTCCTAGCTTCCTATTCCTATTATCTTCACTGCCAAATTTCCTTGCATAAGTTGCGAGTGCACATGGTTATGGCTGTCTAATGCTTTTCCTTGTTCATCCTCATCTCCAGTTAGATAAATTAGAACAGGAAACCGTTAAATGGTGCCGAAAGATATTACGGAATAGTCCGACTGCAATCCGAGTTCTAAAGTCTGCTCTTAATGCAGTCGATGATGGTCATGCTGGACTGCAGGTACTTCCATGCAACATATCAAAAACAGGCTGCAGTTTTTGCATCTCTATGATTGTCTACTTGAAACACAAAAATTTTCATATTGTTACTGTCCCATGCTACAGAAAGATTCTCATAAAGTCATTTCGAGAAAAAGTATGATCCAATAATCAACATCGGCATCTGTTTTTGTAAGTGCATAAACTGTTCTTGTTGTGCAGGAACTTGGTGGGAATGCTACACTCATATTCTATGGAACTGAGGAAGGAAACGAGGGAAGAAGTGCATATATGGAACGTAGGAGACCTGATTTCTCCAAATTTAAGCATCGGCCTTAGGGTCAAGACTTTCCAAGTCACTCATTTAGTCACCTTCAAGCGAGCTTGTGACCAACTTAGCTGATAAAGTTTCACAGAAGCGTAGTGAATATGCAGTACCAAAGCTTTAGGAGCTTTCTTAATCATTTGTTCGCGTTGACTAGGTGTGCACTTGAAGCTTGATGAGTTCTTCATTCTGTCAACACTTGTGATAATACTCGTCCAATGTCATCAAAGGAATGTCTTTACTAGACAACATTGCTTATAAATATTAGAGACGACAAAATTGGTCCAACATCAGTTTGAATAAATTGTATTTTGGATTGGTTCAAATTTGATGAATTGATCGGTTCAACTTAGAAAACGATGTCAGCTTAGTTACATTTGTTAAAATGGTATCGTTTTAGTCTTGATCCGATCAAACTTTGAACTACCACCAAAATTGAAAGATATACAAGTTGGACCAAATATGTTTTGGACCAAAAAAATCTGGCCTACTTATTAGATAATGAACTGATCCAAACATGAAAATATTTATAGGTCGAACAACTTAGAAACTCACAGTTTGGGTCCAAACTTTATTGGGTCTTGAATGGCCCAAAACTTGATCGGATTTGGGCCAAGCCCGAATTTTTCTTTTCTATTTCAAATGTAAATTATTTTATTTTTAAAGTATTTGATTTAATTTAAAATTGACAAAGTGACACAATTTTGTCTGTAATCATTTGGACTTAGGCCTGCTCAAATATAACTCAAAGGCCAGAAATAAAAAGATAATATCAAACTCAATTCAAAGACCAATCAAATTAGGCCCAAATTTATTAATTTTAGGCCAAGTTGAATCGGATTGGACAAAAAAATGCCAAGCAAACTCAAAGCATGCTTTGAAAAAATATATTACAAAATTAATTATAGAATTTCCTTAAAGATAATCGGTTGGTAAACAGCTGATAAGCTGTTTTTCAGCTAGTTGACCCAAATTAGAGACTTGACTATATTAAAAAGTTGTTTTGTTGTTTGTTTATGAGTTGGTTGGGTTGACTTATTCAACCCAACCAGCTGTTTTGTGAAAAGCTCTAGATGTGGTGCGTTTTGGACCAAACAGTTGAACTAGCTGTTTAGCAATGACCATTCTCCCCTCGGTTCTTGGCTGCTCTTCGTTCTCATTTCTGTTGTTTTAAACTATTGATTGAGTTGTTTTGAATCAAAAGGAACTTACAGTATGTTTGGCTCAATGAAATAAGTATTCTTCTCCTAGTATATTCCTAACAATTACCTATTTTGTGTTTGGTTAGAAAAAGAGAGTTAGAATAGTTATTCTCAGGTTTAATTATTCCCGGACCTTAGGGAATAGCTAAAGAAGACATACCTTGTCTTTACCTATTCTGGGTATGCACACTGCCTCAAGTATAAGTAAAGGGATATATATAGTAGTATATGTAGCAATACATAGCAGTATATATGTAAAGGAATATTAGATGAACACATGGGGATGAACACAAAGCAGTATAATTAGTCACTAGCCTGGGAATAGCTAAAGAAGACATACCTTGTGTTTACCTATTCTGGGTATGCACACTATCTCAAGCATAAGTAAAGAGATATATATAGTAGTATATATAGCAGTACATAGCAGTATATGTGTAAAGGGATATTAGATGAACACACGGGGATGAACACATAGCAGTATAATTAGTCACTAGCCATGCACGATGGTGACTAATTAAGTCACCCCCGTGACTAGCCACACATAGGGGTGACTAATTAAGTCACCCCATGACTAGCATTTAACATCATATATGTTTGTAAGTCACCCAATGACTAGAACTTAACTTAAATGCTAATCATACACGATGGTAACTTACAAACATATATGATGATAGTTTGAAGGTGAAATGATCATGATAATGGAGTAGAATGTATGCAAAAATTTGATGAATGTACGTATACGTTGATGTTCAATTTTTGTATTTATAATCAACTATAGTTTATGAGTTGTTTATGAATGATATTGATATGAAATTGAGATGAGAATGAAGATGAAATGATGTAGAGTTAATGAACTATGATCTGAATGTAACATATAAGAGTTGAAAATATGGAAAAGTGAAAGAAGAATTTCTGGGGTATGTTAGCTATAACGTTTCCACTAGATATGTATCTGTATTTTAGCCATATTTTGATATGTAGACATACAAATGGGATTATTTTAGGTTTAGATTAAACTAGAGATATATGCCTATATTTTTCATGAAAAAAATTGAATTTGAATTCTATATTTAAGAGTTTCAAAATTTGGCTTGAAGTTGAGTACAGTGTGCTATCACGGTTTGAAAACATCTTGTAGTATTTTGAGTATAACTTACATAATATTGAACCAAATTGCATGAAATCAATGTCATTAGAAACTTAAGACACAATGAAACATTTTTTTTATCAGAATGTAATGCCTAAATACCTCATTTGCTTTGTCAAAATGGTTATGCAAAATTGACCCAAAAATCTTTTTTTGAGAAATGAATAAGGAATCATTAGGTAGTACATAATCGTGCAACTCCCTGATGTTTCCAAGCATGATTGTGCAACTCCCCGATGTTTCCTCTCTGTCACGATCGTGTATTGCATAATGATCCCTTATTCATTTCTCAAAACAGATTTTTTGAATTTTTCATGGCCATTTTGACACAGAAAATGAGGTATTTAGGCAATACATTCATCTAAACAAATGTTTCCATATATGTTAAGTTTCTAATGATACCAAGTTCACACAATTTTGTTCAGTATTCTACAAGTTATACTCAAAATACTACAAGATGTTCTCAAAACGCGACAGCACACTTAACTCAACTTCAAGGCAAAATTTGAAACCCTTAAAGACAGAATTCAAATTCGATTTCTTCATAAAAAATATATCCATATGTCTCTAGTTTAACCTAAACTTAAATTCATCTGATTTGGATGTCTACAGATCAAGATATGGCTAAAATACAGATATATATCTAGTGGAAACATTACAGCTAACATACTCTAGGAATTCTTCTTTCACTTTTCCATATTTTCAACTCCTATATGTTACATTCAAACCATCTTATGCATTTTACATACTATTATTCTTATTATTATTAATTTTATTTATTATTATTAATTTTCTTCTTATCATTGATGGCTCTAATTGTAATTGATTTAACAGAACATCAATGCCTGCAATATGAGATTTAATGAATGCAATCTAGTTTAAGGGATGAAATATGAGATAGATTTAGTTTCATTAAATAAAGTCTAATAGTAGTTAAGGTTTACATGGATTTGCTGCAGTAAAACTGTGTCAACCGAAGTATATTATAGGTGTTTGTAAAAAGTAGCTACTTTATGTATTACTTGGTTGACAAAGGCTATCCGGAAAGAGAAGGATATTTGACACCTTACTCAAAGATAAGGTATCATCAATCAGAGTTTCGTGGTGCAAATCCAAGAGGATCTTGAGAAGTTTTTAATCGAGCTCATTCATCATTGAGAAGTTGTATTAAGAGGGCTTTCAGTGTTCTTAAGGCTCGATGGATGATATTGGAGAAAATGCCTAAGTATTCATTGATAGATCAAAATATAATAATTTGTGCAACTTTTGCGTTGCATAACTATATTAGAAGAAGTACAATTGGCGACCTGGCTTTTAACATCATCGATCAAGATCCTGAATTTATACCTCCATATGTATTTCAAGATGTTGAAGTTAACTCTATGTAAGAAGGTATTGAAGAACAGAGAACTCGAGAGATAACAACTATTCATGATAATATTACTTCTAATTTAATAGCAGTTATATGTCGTTCTTAAATTGTTATAAAACTTTGCTTTAAATGATGATATTCATTTCTTTTGCTCTATTTGAATTCTTATTATTCTTATTGGTATTATTGTTATTGTTGTTGTTGTTGTTGTTGTTGTTGTTGTTGTTGTTGTTGTTGTTGTTATTATTATTATTATATATTCTATGTTTTTTATTTGAGTTATAAACTTAATTTTTTTTAGAATTAAATATCTAAATACTAAAATATATAATATTCATATCCTTATAATTTTTTTTAAAATTATGTCCTCATAAGTCATTTTATACATAAACAGCTGATGCTAAACAACTAATTTTATCAAACAGCTAATGCAATCTGCTGGTTAAATTAGCTGATATAATCAACTATCAGCTAACAGCTAAATGCAATCAGTTGATTGCTAAATAGGACCTTTAACTTCTTATTGTTGTCTCAAACTACCTTTAAGGTTTACTGATAGAAGTTGATTGCTAAATAGGACCTTTAACTTCTTATTGTTGTCTCAAACTACCTTTAAGGTTTACTGATAGAACTGCAAAAAATTAACCCTTCTAAAAAGTAGCAGTTTTAGATTTAAGCGCACAATAACTTACTCAAACATAATAACTATTCTGCTACATATGGCAATAACTAATAGTAAATATATAAACCAACAACATTCATAAACTATTTCTCATTTGTTCTACTTTTGTTACCTTTGTTGGTAAACTTTCGAAGGTACTACTTTGGCGACCAACTCCGATTCTGGTTGTTTAATGACTATAACATCCAACTATGTTCATTTTAGAATCGTTGTGTTAAAAATCTGTTTGTTGTAATCATTTCTTTTTCTAAATTCTGGCCGTGTTTTTAAACAAAGGTTACTTATTTGGGAAAGCTGTCTGAACTACTTGATTCAATTTATTGCCTCGGGAAGACCAAGTGGTACTTAGTTTCTTAATAATAAGTTTCTTAATAATCCAAAACAATACCTTCATCATATAATGTTGTATATCTGTTCAGGTTATGTCATGATATTTGTTTTTTGTAATTCCCATGCATGATACTGGCATATTACATAGCATGTCAATCATTGGTTAACATGTTTACTACAGGCTGAAAAAGCATACTTCCAATTGCTTGAATATTTAGAAGCTGATTGTGCCTTCAATTTTGCTCACAAGTTGTGACGTTAAGTCTGGAAGGACTGGTTGTATATTCAACACTTTTATATGTGCGTATTCTGAATCCCAGGAGGTTGTGTTATAATTTTCATTTGTTGTATAATTGTGTGCAGTTTGTGACACTATCACCGTAAGAGTATTCGCACTATAAAGTGATGCCTTCTATTCAGCTAAACCTTTGAAAAATATTCAGATAATGTTGTTTGAACTACAATTGCATAATCAGAACATTTTTTGGAGTTGTAGTACCTGGTGATCACAAATCAAGTATTGAAAACGCATTTTCTTTATTCCTGAAAGTAACTTTTAAATTTTGTTGCAGCGTTTAAAAGATATGTAGTTGAGCCCTTAAGCAAGAACCGATAACAACCGATTACTTATCTCCTCAATCTTGGTAACTTTATCTAACTTTTCACTAAATATGACAGCACATTTTTCCTTGCTATTTTTCGATACATTTTTATTCAGCTTTGACTAGTTGGTTATTGTCACTTCCACAGCATTTTATGTGCAGACTTTATTACTTGTTGATTTTATATCCATTTAAGTTTGGTCAGCCATACTAATTAGATGCATGCAAGTGGCTTGGCAACATATGGTCTTTGATTAGACTATTGTTACGATTCTTTTGTTGTTTGCGGTTACTTCATATTTACCAAAAAGTTACATTATTGTTCAACACTTAAAAATGGACCTTCATCATCTATTTGCTGGTTTGCTAGTTCCTTGATTCTAGAACACATGAATTGTTCATGATTTTAACCATTCCACGATTGTATTCTTTGTACTTGAGATCTAAGCATTTCCTCATACAGATGCGGTATGATCTTTTGTCCTTTATTTGGAGGATGAACGGGTCCCATCGTTTTCCATACATGAATGCAAGGGCTACAGATTCAGATTGATGTAGTTGTATGTAGCGCTTTAAGCTATTCTTTGCCTATTTTTGTTTCACTATCTAATATCTGGTGGACATGCAGGTGCGTCCTGGGAAATTGCTACAGTTTACAGAAATTAAAATCCAGCGAGCTGTTCAGCTTATTCCAAGAGTTGCACATGCTCACGCTCTTGGTGGTCATGAGTATGTGCCCCTTTATTACTTTCACTCAGATGATTGGAGAGTCATACAAGAATACCTGCGATGTGCTGTACTGGACTGCCGCGAGCTTTAACTTTGGGCCTGTAGCAAAAGTTTTAAAATCCTTTTCTATCACTTTTCTCTCCCACTTTAGTTACCCATCATTTCCTTTCGCCTAATGAAAGATTCCACTTTAGTTACCTATCAATTTTTTTTTTATTTTAGACCGGGATATCCACCGACTCGCTGGTTTGTAGGCACCTCACAGGATGAGACAGCTAGTTCAAGGATTTAAGGTTGCTCCATATTTAAAATTAAGGATCGAACCCTTGACCTTTAGTTAAGAATAAATGAGAAATGAGTCCTTACCACTCAACCACACTTCTTTTAAGTTACTATCATTTTCTTTAGTAAGGAAAGAAAAGCACTTGCCATTTTTTCTCAAAGCATATCATTTTCTCCATTTTTTCTTTAGTAGTGGAGTTAGTGGTACGCAGCCGCAATTGACTGCGTTTACAATCTTTTTATAGAGACAAAAAATGTGGGTACATGGAAAGTACCTTTTCTTGACATAAAATTAAAAAAGGAAATAAATCATTGCTCGTCTGATTTAACTCCAAACATAACGGTCAATTGATTCTATTTCTATTTTTTTGTAATTTTCAACTTTTATATTCAATTTTTTTCTTTTTTAATCGAAACAAAATTATATTTAATTGTTGATATTAATGTAGTTATATTTTTATCACATATAATAATTACATATTAAATAAAAATTAAAGATAAATTATTTTTAATTAAATAAATTTATTTAATCTTTTATATAATATTTATTAATAAAATTATGTTATTTTAATAAAATAAATATTTTAAATTTTAAATTTTAAATTTCTATTTATAAATTAATATTTATTTGAAATAGAATTTAATTATTAAATCAAATTTTATTACAATATTTATATATTTTTAATGTAATTATAATTATTAAAATTTAATTACATATAATTTAATTATAAAAATTAAATTAAATTAAATTATTCATAATTTTATTGATAATTAATTTTAATTTATTAAATTATAAAAAATAGAAACCGCAAATAAAAACCACATTTTATGATTTTTATAATTTTTAAAATAGGAAGAAACCAAAACAAAAAATAAAAACTATAAATTAAAAAAAAACAGAGTTTTTTTACTTAATTAAAAAAAATAAAAACAAACACTCCCAGAGTTTTTCCTCTTTCAATAAACTATTATTCAGTTTGCTATTTGCCCGTAATTAACATGGAGAGCTGCCTTGTCTATAAGAAATGCATTTGTGACGAGATTTGTTTCATGTTTTGCAGCTAATAATCAGTAACAGAATTTATCAAGATTATTAGCCGCATGTATGTGTAGTACGAACCTCTTTTTATGTCCCAACATCATGGTCATTACATGAGTTCAACTTCGCATCCTTACAAGTGCAACTTGACCAAAGAATTAGACATACTTCAGAATCACTTGTTTTACAAATATTCTTTATTTAAACTTAAATTATGTAACTTATTCTATTATGGTTAAGATCTTAAAACATAATTTATAATTGACTCTTATTCTAATATTAGGTAAAACGAATATAACTTTATTTGATTTAGAAAATTGACCAACTAACATACGTAATTAAGATGTGTTAACATATTGTTTCAAGAAGTACTCACTACATCTTTGAACCTTAATTAGAAAATTATCTACTAAACAATATTTCATTACATACTTTTCTATTTTTCATGTTGTATAGAGTTTAATCCACTAAATGAAATTAGATTTTTGAACAACTTTTAGACGTACATCACATCACTTAACAATACTCTTTTTTAACTTATCAAAATATAGACTTTGCATGCATTGAGAATCTAAAAATTACTAATTTTATCTAAAAAATACTAATTTTAAGTTGTAATAATTAATTTGAAAGTTGTGAAAAAGACCTTCATCTCCATCGTTTTTTAATAAAAGAAATAATTATATTTTATTATCTTTTCTTTTTCGATTAAGGTAATCATATTTTAAATAACATTTTTCCTTGCAACTATAACAAATAATGCTTCTATTTTTAACTTTTAATCTAATTTTTTTGACTATCACCGCAAGAATACCTTTTGATGGAGTGTGGTGGTCTAAAGTAACTGGAAGTGGTGGTTATGGTGTTGAGGTATGATGGTTGAAGTTTTGTAAAAATTGGAATTTCCCGCGTACAAACAAACAAGCAGATTGTAAGGCGAATTCTGGACAATTGCCTTAAAATTTGGGGGTGATTCTTCAAGCAAAATTGTAGAATAGGATGTGGGCTACAACTTTGATAAAGGAAGTTCATCAATTGGATCAATGGTTTAGAAATTATGGTTGATTTAGTTCGGCGTGTTTGGAAAGGTGTGGCAACGGGATTAACTAAGAAAAAGGATGAAAAGGATGAGTGTTTTGTTTTTGGAAACAAACAAAACCCTATTAGTTTTTGGAAACTAACAAAACCCAAGGAAAGATAATAAATTGCAAAAGCAAATTCTCTCTTAATTTTTTATTCATCAATTGTGTATCTTAGGGAGATTACAAATGCATATATAAGGAAATGTAAGGCAAACTAAGGATTTTAATGGATAATAAGAAATTTGGTTTCTCATCAGCCCATAATATTACCATTAAACATCATAAATAAGGAAATAAAACATTCATAACTACTATTATAAAGGCTGCAAATAAAAAGTCTCTAAAAAGGAAAATAGATCAATGCATAAAAGGAAAGTAAATGAGTAACTAAAGGCTCTTATTCTTCTCATCACTTTGGCTGAGCTTGAGACTTCCTTTGTTAGCCAAAATAGCTCCTTCAAATGGTTGGTTTTGGGCTTCATAAATCAAGGCTTGGCAAACTCTAAAGGGCTTCAACAAGATTTGCAGCTTCAAAATAAGATTGGGCTCCTCTTCAAGTTCTTCTTCTTCGACCATGCCTTCTTCATCACTACTTGTTAGATTGAGACCCATATCAGTTACATCTTCTAATGCTTGACTTGATGAACCTCCATCATTCTCCTCTCCTTCAAAGGCTTCTTCTTGAGCTTGACTTGGGCTTGGTCGGATTGCATTGTGTCTTCCACATACTTAGTTAAATAACAAACATTGAAAGTATTTGAAATGTTGTAAGTATTTGGCAATTCTACCTGTATGCATTTTGATTCACTTTTTTTAGAATATTAAATGGACCCTCCGCCCTTGGCATGAGCTTGTTCTTCCTTTTTATAGGAAACCTTTCCTTCCTTAAGTGTACCCAAACAAGATCACCCTCTTTGAATTCCACAATGGCCTTTATTTTTGTTTGCTTCTTGTAAGCCTCATTCTTCTTTTGAATGTGGGCTTTGGCTTTAGCATGGAGTTTGACAATTTCTTGAGCTATATTTTCAGCCTTCAAGTCGAATGGGATGCTAGAATGGGCCAAACTCAAATCAAAAGGAACATGTGGGTTAGCTCCATAAACTAATTCAAAAGGAGTAAATTTTGTAGTCTTACTCTTTGAACTATTATATGCAAATTCAGCATGGGACAAAAGATTGTCCCAATTCTTCACTTTTCCCTTCAATAAGCTTCTCAAAATGTTGCCTAGACTTTGGTTGACCACTTCTGTTTAACCGTCCGCTTGAGGATGGAAGGTTGTGTTAAACTTTAAAGTAGTTCCTAGTCTAGCCGACAAATGTCTCCAAAAATGGCTCAAAAATTTTATATCTATATCATTAACTATACTCCTAGGAATTCCATGGAGTTTTACAATATTTTTGAAGTACAAGTTTAGAACATGAGATGCATCATTGGTTTTATTACAAGCAAAAAAATAGGCCATTTTGGAGAATCTGTCCATAACAACCATAATGGAGTCATGATTTTTCCTAGCTCTTGGTAAGCCTACAATGAAGTCGATACTTACATCTTCCCAAGGAGAACTTGGAATTGGCAATGGTAAGTATAGGTTGTGGGGCCTCCTTGTCATTTTGGCTTGTTGACATGTGTTGCATCCCTCCACAAGCTTTGCTACATCTTTCCACATCTTGTGCCAATAGAATTTTCCATTAGCCGACTCATAAGTCTTGTCTCTTCCAAAGTGACCGGCAAGTCCTCCGCCATGGTCTTCTTTCAAAATTGCTTCTCTCAATGAACATTTTGGAATATAACAAGCATCAATTTTGAAAAGATAACCATCATGACTGACAAAATCCTTAAACGCACCATCTTTCCTAACCTTTTCCCAAATCTCACCGAATTCACTATCTCCCCCATACAAATTCCTAATGTCCTCAATTCATATTACTTGAGCATGCATAGTACTAAGAACATTATATCTCCTATATAATGCATCGGCTACCACATTACTTGGACCATCCCTATACTTCACTACGAAATCAAAAGATTGCAAATATTCCACCTATGCTGCATGTCGTCTACTTAAATTGGATTGACTTTGAATATATTTCAAAGCTTAATGATCAATGTACAAGATAAAAGAATTTGCCAACAAATATTCACTCCAATGTTTAAGTGCACGGACCAAAGCATAAAACTACAAATCATAAGCATAATAGTTTTTTCTAGTTTCATTCAGTTTTTCACTAAAGAAAGCAATGGATCTACCCTCTTAACTCAAAACAGCCCCTATTCCTACTCCACTTCCATCACACTCTAATTCAAAAGGCAAGAAAAAATTAGGCAAGGCTAGAATCAGTGTTTTGGTCATGGCATTTTTCAAAGTATTAAAGGCAATTGTGGCTTGTGGAGTCTAGTCAAACATGCCTTTTTTCATACAATCCGTTATAGGGTAGGTTATATTACTAAAGTTCCTAATGAACCACTTATAAAAAGAGCAAAACCCATGAAAACTTCTTACTTGAAACAAATTACTAGGAATTGGCCATTCTACAATTGCTTTTATCTTGACCGGGTTCATGCTAATTCCCTCTCTTGGCACAACATATCCCAAAAAACTATTAGTGCTATCACAAAAATGACACTTCTCCACATTAGCATACAATGCTTCACAGTCCAAAACCTCAAAAACAAGTCTCAAATGCATGCAATGCCCATGTAAACTATTGCTATAAACTAGGATGTCATCAAAGTAAACTACCATAAATATTACAAGATGTTCTCAAACTGCAACAGCACATTGCACTCAACTTCAAGCCAAAAATTGAAACTCTTAAAGACAGAATTCAAATTCAATTTCTTCATTATATATGTCTCTAGTTTAATTTAAACTTAAATTCATCTGATTTGGATGTCTACAGATCAAGATATGGCTAAAATACAGATGCATATCTAGTGGAAACATTATTGTAGCGCCCCAAATTAGGGGTTAGAATATTAACAAAATTTAGTGCGAATTATGCATGTTATTTGCATATTAAATATTTGCTTAATTGTGCATAAGTATTTTGGCATGCATT